>CM067167.1:180085558-180213058 GCA_034093135.1 Erigeron breviscapus
CTCTTATATCTATCGATCTATCACATACGTACTATACCTATATCTATATCCATATAATCATCATATCTGAACCCACATTTAATAATCAAATTATATATCTCATCTTTATCCATAATTCCATATATAAAAACATAAAATCAATCCTACAAAAACACATGGCAAAGAGAAAGGTATCTATATCTACAAATGATCGGATTTTCGTGCCCAGAAACGGTCTTCTTACAGTCGATTGAAAGCAGCCCATTTAAACCACGAAGGGCATAGAAGCACCGCACTGTTACTTATCAAAACCATCATAACTTTAACTGCCATATTAACCATTATAACTTTAACTGCCACATTAGTAAACCATCATAACTTTAATTGAATGGTTTGTTAATGCTTTTCGGAAATGACAAACCCAAGTGAGGATTTTAATGGCAGATTTGTTAAAGGATGAAAAAGAAGCAATATTTAAGTATGGTCAAGGGATGATGTCGTCATTAAGAAGAAGAAAATTACCAGGACCCAACACCTTTATCTCTCACAAACACCACATCACCACCACCTCATAGCCATAATCCGACTTCGTCACTATCATCCCCATCCCCACCACTACCCGGCCATCGCACCCAAAAAAAAGAAGTAAAAGATGACGCGCCGCCACCACTGGCCGGAACTTTGGTCCGCCTGCCAGTCTGACCACCACTACCGCACCACTATCGTCGTTAACCCACTAGAATGGCTACCATAACCAAGTTGATAGTTTTCAAGATCCAAAAACTCAAAAATAAAAATTCCCCTTTTTTTAGTTTTAGGGTTCTTCAAAATGATTGTTGTGTAAAAATTTATTTATCTATGTTTTCATGTGTTTATGTCTTCATTTAAATTTTTATTTGTATGTGGTGTGTTCATTGATGTATGTCTTCGATCTGTGGTTACTTCTAAATGGGTGATCATTATGAGTATATATAGATATAAATAGGATAGGATATATATATGTATACAGATACAGATACAGATACACATGAACATATATGTGATATACATATATAAATAATTATTAAAAACCTTTTTATCACAAGTAGTCCCTGTGGTTATGGAATGGACGATTCTACCCTCACGTGGCAAGCACGTGAGGGGCTTAACGACTAAAAAGGGACGGCCGTTTATAGAAGGGACGTCTGGCAATGAGAATGGAAAAGCCCAGGGACACTTAGTGATAAAAAAAAGTCCAGGGACGAAAATGCGAATCGAGAAAACCACATTGACAATTTGTGATAATTTCTCTATTAAGTACAACCCACTCAAACAACCCTGCTCCCCAACTCAACCTACAGCCGCCCCTCTTCCTCCCTAAACCGAATCAAAATAATGTCAGACAGAATCCCTCTTGAAATCCAAATGGAAATCAATCCCTGATGTAAAATCTGTGATTCAGTTCAGATCGGTCTCAAAGGCATGGAAGTCTGTAATAGATAGCAAGGCGTTTGTTACTGCTCATACCCTCCGCCGCACGGCGCATCCTGAATACCTATTTATAAGGTACACCGAAGTTAGGAAAAAGTTTGTTATAAAATATGCGTCCATTGTCGATGATGACACTTTCCCACATCAAAAGGTTAGTGCCTTCGTTCCCGATTCATTCTTCAGAACTATTGATGGTCCAATAATAATCGGTACTTCTCATGGCCTGTTTTGCTTGTACGTCGAAAGAACGGGTACCGCTGTTATCTGGAATCCTTGTATAAAAAAAAGTGTTGCCATTGCAGTACCTAATGTGTTTAACAAACGGCATTTGTCCACTGTTGTTGGTTTTGGCGTCTATCCTCAGAATCTTGACCCTAAGCTTGTCAAGATTACATATGTTTGTGATTCAAGTAGATTACAAGATGTTAATGCTAGCAGCCTAGCACCCAAGTTGAGGTATTTACTTTAAGCTCCGGAGGGACTTGAAGAAGTCCTTTAAGTAGCAACCTTCCTCATTCGATTTGGACATTCTCAGGCAGGTGTAGACGGGTTTATCTATTGGGATGCCGTTGATAGGATTGATGTGGATGATGGATTTAGGAAACTAATTATGTCATTTGATTTGACAAGTGAAGAATTCACCAAAGTAAACCTTCCTGATTGTTTAGCACTCAAACTTTATGGTGATTTGTCCTTATCAAACCTAAGGGAGTCTCTTGCTGTTCTCCAGCTCAACATATACTCAAGGATAGAAACTTATAGTGTATGGATGATGAGCAGGGATAATTGTACTAGATCCTTCAATAAGCTATACTCCATTGATACACTTTATTATAATGCATCAATAAGTAAAACACTAGGATTCCGAAAGAGTGGTGCGCCCATAATCGAAGTGAAGAATGACAAGGATTATTCTAAACATGAACTTGCTATTTATGAACCAGAATCAAGAAGCATCACTAACATCGGAATTCATGGATTAGATGGTCACTTTTTTGTGTATTCCTACAAGGAAACACTACTTTTGCTTGGTCATTGAGATTATAGTAATTGTTTCTACAACAATAGCGGACAAAGATAATTGAGATTAAGATAGTTATTGAGTGTCCTGATATGATTTTTCTTTAGTTCCAAAACTAGAAGACTTGTTTGTAAGTAGAATGAGAGCTTCATAATAGCTATAAAGTTATGTCGCCTACTGAATTTCTATATATCTTAGAGGATGTTGTAGTGCAACTGCGATGGTGAATTGTGGGAACTATAACCTTCTGAAACAATCAAGGTTTCATTATCATTTACGTATGGGATATGTTAATTTGAAGTTTGCTCTTGGTCTCAACCTGGAAACAAGAAATTGACTTAGCTGCTCATGATTGCTGAGGCCTGTATAGTGATATATTTTATGACTTGCAGTTATCTTTTCTTTGGGTGAGCAATCTCTATGACTCTATTCCTCGTTTTATTTTTATATTTCGTTTATTTCTCGGCTTAACTTTATTAAAAAGTAAGGATTAAGTTAGGTCAACAGTTTGATTAAAATATATATTTTTTTTTTTGAAGAACTCTTTTACATCAGTATTCACTAGCATGTCTTTTTCCAAATATGTGCACTTACAAAAATCCCTATATATATGACTATGTTGTTTTTTATATTCATTAGGTTATTATTTAGTGTGATTTTGTGTTCTGCATAGAAGTGATTGTCATTGCCCTGTGATTAATTAAGTACACAATTGTAAATGATGGTGAGAATAAAACAGAGCTCAAGTGTATTAGTGATATCATCTCTGTGTGGTTTGGCTAGCTAGCTATATACCATTCACTTTCTTTCAGCATACATGTGATGATTGGTCTGGCATAAAGGGTACTCTCGCAATCAGTTTAATATAGTGTTCAAAGAAGATGTGAAATCGATCCAACAAGTTACAACGTGTATTCCTGATTACTGCAATTTTGAGTCCCATACTCGCAAGGGCAATAATTTCATTTTTGAAGATGAGTTTTTGGAGCACTTTAAGATCATTGTAACAACTATAACAGTTGTATGGTCATGTATAGTTTCTATTGTACAATAAAGATGAGGTTCCAAGTTACACTAAATACTTAATTAGCATCTTGTCGAAACGCTTGATTAGATATGAGTATGAAATTTAGACAAAAAAGAAATTCTTATTCAAGATTTGTTAACATGTATGTTGACGGTGGAGAAAGATACGGTAGGAAAAATCATACTTACATTGAATATGCATGGAAGTCAAGGATCTTAGAGATGGACATGAAGATGTATTCTTAGGATTAAGATCTTTTACTGCAAGAGTTTGTCTACATACCTGTAATTCAAATATTTGTAACTGAAACAAATCCTATACTTCAAATCACATATGTATTAAAATGCTGTCAACTAGGGCCGTCTCCGAAAATGGTAAAAAAAATTGGGCCCGAGGAAAAAGGGATAAATAGGCCCCCTAAATTATAAAAGTTTAACTTGATCTATCTCAAATTGATGATGTGACATGTCTCTGGTCTCGCCACATCATATTTGTCGTACGTGGCATTCATACGTACGTTAATGGTGTCTCAAATCTTGACTCGTAAACTACCACCTCATTGGCCACATATACATATATAGCTTATCAATTAAAAATACTGAAAAATCAATAGCGAACAGGAAAAGTGGGTCTCAAACCGGCGACGTGCTACAAAAACATTATTGAAGGGCAAACCATTAGACCAACAAAGTGTTTTGAGTTAAAATTTTGCTTTCACAAAATATATAGTTGTTTTCTTATAAGTATTTTTTTTTTCTCCACAACTTTCAAGTTCTTTCTTTTTTAACGTTCGTGTCACGGGACGGCTAGCCGTTACATCCATACGGGCAGGCAGTCACTAGCGACCGATCCACGAAGTCAGGGACCACAGGGGAGGGAAAACCCACCAATTTAACCGCTACAGAAGGCATGACATTTAATTGGAGGTAAAACCTCGCCTGTCCAGACTCGAACCCTGGTCTTGCAGGATCCAAACATTATTGCAGGACTTCGGAATGCCGCTGGGGTTATAACCCATTGGCACAACTTTCAAGTTCACTTATCTAATTTCATTACTATATTTGACTAATAAATATTTATTTTATATGTGTTCTAATTTTCCATACAATCTTATTAAATATATCAATTGTTGGCGGATCTTATTAAGGACCCGAGGGGGCCACGACTCCCTTCGTTTTTACGAAAAACTTAAAATGAAAACGTAAAGTACTAAACGTAGTTTGTAATGTCCTTATTTTAAAAAAAGATTTATTGTATAATGTATTGCAAGATAATGTACGTGGTATGAGACAATATATATTTAAATGCATCGAGTTTGTATTCCATGTGTATTCATAAGGTTTGATTTTGAATTTGTATAATACATGGATATTATCGATGCCTTAATTAATGTTAGTATTTACTAAAAATATACCGTAGTTTGCAAAAAATATATAAGGTTTCAAGTTAGATCAATTGGTTTGTGCATAATATTACATGTGAACGTAGGGAATGATGACGTGACGAATGAAGTGCCACATACAAATCATCAACCCGTCAATAGCCACACGAACATATGTTTTAATCAACTTTAAATAGAATATTGGAAAAGCTAACCTTTTACCTAAAATAGAATATTATAAAGCTAATAGCAAGATTAAATTTCATAACCTCTAAGTCCAAACTCTAAACACAAACCACTTGATTTAACTTAATGTTTATCTATTTTTTGCAAACTACGATAAATATTTAGTAAATACTAATACTAATGGATTTCCTTTATCTTCACAATGTAATAATATCGTTGCTGCTTTTTTTAATACGCAAAAATTCATTTGAGCTATTGATAATAATTAATCTTTAATTATTATTTATTTTATTTTTTATTTATCTAGTAGGTGTAATAAGTAATTAATTAAACCTTATTATTTGAAAACTTATCATTTAAAAAAAATACATTAAATCATGCTTTAATTTATGCAAACCTATACTATATTAGCATATAAGAAATTAATATTTGTAGTAAGTTACTGCGCATAGCGACAACGATAATACGATAAAGTTATTTAAGCGCTCTCTCTATATAAATCTCCATCAATTTATGATTATGTGACTATCCTAAAAACTTAACAATTAAGGTTTTGATGATGTGGTAAGTTTTCTTTTAATCAACATAATAACAATTATATTCTGATATAAACCATTATTGAAAAATGTTGATTACTTTTAATTTTTATTGTTGAAAGGAGTGAATTACTCGCGAATAATGGGGGGTGGGGGTGGGGGGTCTAAAATACGTTGTTTCAACTGACTCCGCGTTAGAGAGTGTCTGACAAAATAAATTCTCAATTTAAGTCACTCGACGAGAAACCCCTGTCACTGAATGAAAAACTCTCACTGACTCACTATAAGTGAAGATTAAATATATGTGGTAACTCCAAATAGGTTTAAGGTAGAATTCAAACACGAGACCTCTTGCGAGGAAACATGACTCATGTTTCTATCTATACGGTATTAAGTTGTTTCTATATATACATACTCATAATATTATTTCGAGTTGAAATTTTATTATAAATATACGCACGATTACAATGATTCATAAATACATGATACATCTTCTTATATACGTATGATACGATATGTTCATCTTATAAGTTCATATCTATATATATTATTTTTATCTTTTTAAATATTTTTATTTTCATTAACATCAAGGAGGATGTCACTCAATGATACATTATACGAGTACCTATAATTCATACTTCATTAATATTAAGGATTCATAAGTACATGATACATAATATACGCATGATAAGGTATGTCTTACATGCGAATGTGAATATCATTGTAATCATATAGTCTGTACTGTCTGCTTTTACTAATAGACACAACAACCATACCCGAAATCGTTGTGGGTTATGTTTAAGATTACAAGAATTTCACAAAAGTTATGTGCGTTCTTCACTGAAGGTTTTCTTTTATATTGAGTTTTTGTTGAATATTTGTTAGAAATATATCTCAGCTCGTGCAACGCACGGGCCAAAAACCTAGTTTTCAATTACATGACTTTATTGTTGAGTCTCGTATTTGTTGTGCTATTAATTTCCTTTTTTAGCCTTAAAATAAAATTAAAAAACTAAATCTACAAAACTTGAGATTTTAGGCCTTACCGGAATTCGGCCCTAAACTTGTGCCCTTATTGTCCCTTATTGTCTTGTCCTCCAAGAGCCCTTGCTGGCAAAAACCTAAAATTTTGGGCCTTATAGGAATTGGCCTAAGTCTGTGCCCTTATTGTCTTGCCCTCATAGAGCCTGTCAAAAGTAAAGGTTTTTCCGTAAACATATCAAAATTTTCGTCTCACTCATGTCATGAAAATACCAAATTATAGAAGGTTGTTGTCAATTATACATTTAAAGATATCAATCTATAGGAGTGTTGTACAACTAAATACAAATGGATTTTGTCTTCACACCATTAAATGTTATGCCAAACTTTCTCTCCATCTTCATACACATGCCAATTCATACGCATCGACTCATGGCACAACCTACCAAAAACAAAAGAATGATGTTACCGCATGCCAAATTACGATATATGCATAATTTAGCGTACGCAATTTACCCTGATTGCATAATCATCTAGAAGTGATTATGCTTTCCTATTTTATTTGTTTTACCTTTCTCATTAAATATTTAGATTTGGATGAGAAACCATATTTTATATCTTAAATATTAACTATGCAATTATACTATTATTAATACTATATTTTATTAATATATAAATAAATACGAAAGTGAAAAAAATTCAATATAACAAATATAAATAAATAAAGATAAAAGACTTTAATCAGGCAAATAGGGTAGATGACCCATTGGTAGGAGAATCCACTTTGTTCGACTCTCATTTCTCAAATTTGTAAGTGTTATTTTATTGGGGTTTTTCGTAAGCCTCATGTTTCATTTCAGACATTCGAGTAATTTAATATTAGGAGTATAGTACACTAGTATGGTGTAAAAATAAAAGGCTTTAAATAGTAAAACTAAATGTACTAATAGTAAAATAATTAATCACTTAGGTCCACAAAACCAATTTCAGGATAACAAAGTTGGATACCTATACATAGATTCCATCTAACTACAGATGAACTAATGTTGGTACTCATAATTTACTATGGTAATTGTAAAAGATCCATAAGGTTGATATTCTTGACCTTTTCCAAAAAGAAAAAAAATAGCCATATTGTATGACATGTGTAATATCCGTGTTTTATTGAACAAAGCTACCCAAAAAAACACAAAAATTGATGTAATGAATTTATATCATTGGAAAAAAAGGGATAAGTATCTTGGAATGTAACAAACTTTGAATGAATGTCTATAGTGTGAAATAACTAAAGTTGTGTTCATTGTATGTAATCATCTTTAAATAATGTTTATTGTATGTAAGAAAATGTATCTGACCAATTAAAAAATAACAAGTGGCAGCCATATATGGGTGCCACGTATGCATTCTTACATACAATAAACATTATTTAAAGATGATTACATACAATGAACACAACTTTAGTTATTTCACACGATAGACATTCGTCTAAAGTTTGTTACATTCCAGGATACTTATCCCGGAAAAAAAGGGTTCGAATAGATATCATATCGATTTTGATGTCGAATGTACTCGTATGTTTTTGGGTTAAGTACCTTGAAATGTAACTAACTATAACCAAATGTCTATAGTAGGAACAAACTAAGGTTTTGGACATTGTGTGTTTACAACTTGATAAATTGTCTAACTTATGTAATATGACATACGTGGCAACCCATATGAGCCGCCACGTGCAAGTTTTTGATTGGTCGGCTCATGATTTGAACATTTTTACTAAGTTCTTAACACCAAATATCTAATTTGATAGTTGGTTCTCACTATAGACATTTGATCATAGTTAGTTATATTTCGGGCACTTAACCCTATGTTTTTTCATTTCATTGAGTTCATGAAAGAAAAAGTTTTTTTAGATAAATACCCAGAATAATTTTCGTAAAAGGTCGGTATGTATCCATAGAAAAAAATAGGAACTTAAATACCAGAAAGAAAAAATAACTAAAACAAATTAAAGAAACCCTCCTTCCCAAACAACCCAGCAGCCGCCCCCTTCATCCCTAAACCGAATCAAAATAATGTCAGACAACATCCCTCTTGAAATCCAAATGGAAATCATTCAGAGAATCCCCGATATAAAATCGGTGATTCGGTGCAGATCGGTCTCAAAGGCATGGAAATCTGTGATCGATAGCAAGGATTTTGTTACTGCTCATACCCTCCGCCATCAGGCCCACAATCGTCATCATCTACTTATAGGAAAAGGAGATCGCAGTGATAAAAAGGTAAAATATGTTTCCATTCTCGATGATGACACTTTCCCAAATCAAAAACTTAATGTGTTTGTTCCCGATTCTCTTAACAAATTTAGTAGTGATTCAGAAATACTCGGTACTTCTCTTGGCTTGTTTTGTTTGTATGAACGTGAAGCCGATACCGCTGTTATCTGGAACCCTTCAATTAGGAAAACCGTTTCCATTGAAGTACCTAACAAATGCGACCGGTACTTTGGGACTGTTATTGGTTTTGGTCTTTGTCCTAGTAATTTTGACCCTAAGCTTGTCAAGATTACATATGTTTATTATCCGGGTAAATTACAAGATGTAAATACTAGAACCCACGTTGAGGTATTTACGTTAAGTTCGGGAGGGTGGAGAAGTCCATTAAGTAGCAATGTTCCTTATCAATCGATTAAAATTGGATATTCTCAGGCAGTTATAGACGGGGTTATTTATTGGAAAGCCGTTGATAGGTATATTCGTGTGGGTGATAGATTTAGGAATCCCAATCTTATCATGTCATTTGATTTGACAAGTGAAGAATTCACCAAAGTAAACCTCCCCGATCCTTTAACACTCTCCCTTTATGAATATTTGTTGGTATTTAATCTAAGGGAGTCTCTTGTTGTTCTCAAGTTCAATATGTGCACTCCGACAGAATTTTGTGATGTATGGATGATGATAGGGCATGGTTGTACTAGATCCTTTAATAAGCTATACTCCATTAGTGCACCTGATGCATCAATAGGTACAACAGTAGGATTCCGGAAGAGTGGTGAACCCATTATCGAATATAATCGTTATACACCCAATGAACTTGCTATTTATGAGCCAGAATCAAAAACCATCACTAACATCGGAATTCCTGGATTAGATGGTACCTTTTTTGTGCATTCTTACATGGAGACACTACTTTTGCTTGGTCATTGACAGAATAGTAATTGTTTTGCCAACAATAGCGGACAAAGATTATGACTGCATTGCAAAGTGTGCATTTGAATAGAAGACACCTGAAAGATGCAAGAAAAGTTCTTGAGATCCGAGTACAACTTTCATGCAGATTAAAAGTTAAGAAAATTTCAAAATCTTATATAGATTAATGCTTTTGCTATCTATGATTCATTGTAAACATTATGCACTATTACTCTGTTGACATTTAATTGTTATGTTTAGTGTTGGTCTAATTTGTGTTTCAACTCTTTTTCAGTTGTCATGCTTACTTTGCAGTATATATGCCATGTTATTTCGGTTTTTATAATATTGTTATACCAGATGATGTTCTATATCATTAATATATCAGGAGGGTACAATCTGAGTATCACCCTTTTGTTTTTTCTTACGTTTCAAGGTATCTTGGGTTTATCTTATTCCATTATTGATATGAAATCTGGACAATCTATTGACCATCCTCTAGGAAAGATAGTGCATGGCTGCTTCCTCAAAACCTTTCTTACATGAGAGGATGAGCCTTCCTTCACCATTGAGGCATTGACCTTGGTGAACTAGTACTTTCACTTTTCTTATTTTCGTTAAATCTTTTAAAGCCTAATTGTTGATTGCAATAGAGCATACTCGATGTTTATTGGTTATACTTACTCAAATTCTTTGAAACAGGTCACTGTAATTTGGTTAATTCAATGTCACTAATTGGATTTTTTTACTACTGTATGTCTTTGGGAGGTCACTAGAGCCAAGATGCAATATGTAACCATTTTTTTTGTGGTTATGTATGCCGACAAAGTGATCCAGTAAGTTGCTTGGATCATACAGTTACAAGCCAGTTACATCTAAGACGGCTGCAAATATGTAAACTGGTCACATGTGTCAAAGAGGGTAAACATAAACTCGTTGAATACTTTCACTTCTTTTTCAGGCTGACTAGAATTTGTATACTAAGAGTGGTTTGTTTAGTTTTACTGTTATTAAAATCTTTGCTTATGAAAGCTCCATTGCGTTTTGATACTTACCAGGTACCTGCTATGGCAACTCGATGGATTTGATTATGCAAAACCAGGTAATTCATTTCTCTGTTTATAAAAGTTGCTCTTTTAAACAAAATTGTTTTTTTATAATTTTTTTTAGAATGTGACCGGTTTAATCTAAGTTCAGTTTTTTGTTGTAGAAAGTTAAAAGAGTTGAAGCTGGTTTTAGTGCAGATGTTTTTAAAAATATGAAGAATCTTTGTCTACTCGATGTTAACCAGAAGTTTACTACTTGTAAACCTACCATAATGCCTGATGGGTGACAATGGCTATGTTGGAATCGATACCTGTTTCCTTCTCTGCTATTAGCAGATATGTGTACGCTTGCTGGGCTTGGAATGATGTTGTACAATTATGGAAGAGACACGCCGTGGTGACTGTACTCAAAGATGAATGTGCGAGTCTTGAGAACATTCCAAATTCTATAAATGAGTGTAAGTATTTGAAGAGCCTTCATCTTCAAGACTGTATGGAACTGCTAAAACTGCCAGAGGAGTTCTGAAGCATAGAAGGTTGAGAGGATCTCAGGTTTGGATTTACATATTCGTACACGGCCATTCAAGTGCACTCGAAGTCCATCAGTTTGCATGCTTTGAAAATATTGAATTTTTTAAAAGCTATATTTGGATTGGAGACAGACTGAACACAAAGACCTAATCAAGAGCCTTCGTCCATTTCCATCGTTGACAGAATTAAATTTCAGTAGCGACTCTGATATAACTGTAATAGCTGCAAGCATCTACTATCTTTCTTATTTAAACTCCTGGAGTTAAATGAGTATTATCAACCTCAAAACTTGCATTCTCTCCCACCAAAAATACAAGTGTTGAGGCCTGAGGGCAAGCGATTGCAGATTACTCGAGAAGATACAAGATCTTGAAAGAAAGTACAAGTGGTTGTATAAGATATGGCTTGTTGTGACAAACCTCGCCGTACCCATCTCTTCTTTTCTTTTAGTGAGCAATCTCTATCCCTCATTTTATTTTTATTTTTGTTTCATTTTTTGGCTTAACTTTGTCAAAAAGAAAGTACTAAGTTGAGGTCCGCAGTTTGATAAAAAGAAATTCTTTAAAAAAAATACTCTTTTTACATCGCCAGCATGCTTTTTTCGAAATATTTGCACTTACCAAAATCTCTATACGACTATTGTTTTCTATATTCAGTAGGTAAATGTGACCTTGTTTTTTGTTTCGAGTACAGAAATGTGTTGCTATTGGTCATCATTTAAGTTTTGTTATTCCTTGTAGGAAGATATTTCAAGCTGGTCAATGCAGAACATCATGTGTGTAATACAGCAATGAAGTTGAATATTCCCAGATGGGATTTACTGTAAGCGGTGTGTTTGATGGGATATGTAAAATGATAAGTGATTGTCATAGTCGTGTAATTAAGCTCACAATTCTAAATGACGGGGAACTCAATTTTAAAACGGAGCTTGATTGTATCAATAGTACATAAGTAGTAGGTGATGATATCAACCCCATGTAAAGTGGCTATATACCATTTGCTTTTTTTGGGCAGACATATGATGATTGGTATGGCATGGAGGGTACTCTTGCAATCAGTGCAAGTTTAAAAATTGGTCAACTGCCTGTAAAATGTGGGGCGCATCCTCCTCTCCTGCTAGAGGAGCTTTTGCAATGCCATCGGCACAGGTACGCCATATCAGCTTATGATGTAATGTGGTGATGAAATTGGTATATTTCTTATGGTGTTTATACTATGTGTATAGTAAAAGTGTATATATGTATAGAGATTCTGTGTTTTGAATGTAATAATAATACAGTTGTCAGGATGAAGTACATAATGTGTGGACTGTGGAGGAAGAAGTACATTGAGCTGGGCGGGTTTTTTTAAATATGGGCGGTTCTTTATATATATGAGAACCATTTGAATCGGAAGAACCATGAGAACTTTTATATTATAACTTGATGTTTATATGTGAATAGTATATGTGAACGTATTCGTTTACATATGAACTATCAAGTTATACTTATAATTACATATATGAATAGTTTCCCATGAACCTTACTCTAAATATATATTTATATTTATAAGGATTATTTAAATATTTCTTTGAGAGTCTACTGCAGGCTTTTTGCAGACCCAAACTTTTTGAATTTGGGCTTTGTGTGTATACCCTATGGGCGGGCTTTGTGTCATTTTTGAATTTGGGCTTTGTGTGTATTCTCTATTTCTCTCTGACTCTCCATTCATATTTTGCTTTTACTTCTTTTTCTTTTTCATAGATCTAAAATGAGTTTACAAGAATCTGAGTTGTGTACCAAGAATCAGTTCTTGCATCCGAGTTGTGTTTACCAAGAATCAGTTCTTGCTTCCGAGTTGTGTTTTCACACGGGTTTAGTGGCTAGTATAGTGTACAAAGAAGATGTGAAATTGATCCAACAAGTCACAACATGTACTCCCGATTACTGCCATTTGGAATCCCTTACTCGCAAGGGAAATCGTTTCATTTATAACAGTTGTATGGTTATGTATGATTTCGATTGTACAATAAAGATAAGATTCTTAGTACAACTGATTAATTGATTAGCATCTGTCATCCAAAGTTGTGAACACAGTAGCATCTACCGTCCCTGTTACTATGGGTAGTAGACACAACACGATACATAATAAACATGTTTTGATTGGGTTATATAGAGATTTGTGTCATAAATTGGTTAATGCTTCCAACAAGTTTAATATATGATTTGGTTTTGAAGTGATCCATTTGAAGTTAAAATTATAAATATAAAAACTGAACAACATAAATTGAAATGTTTAGCTCTAAATATTGTATACTATTTTATGTTTGCTTATGCTTTTATCTTAATATTTGATGTGTAATTTCAAAATAATCTATATTTGTTTCTAATTGTCATATTACGTACTTATTCTATGGATCCAAAATATAGAAAATCTCAAGCTTATAATTTTTCTCATATAAGTTTTGATAACACATGGATTACATGGGTCAACTAACCTATTTACTAAGTGAGTTGGTTAGGGTTCAAATTTTGAGAAAATTTCATATATGTCATTGGTAAGTCAAATCATATTTGTCCAATTAGATTTTGAAGTATGATATATGTCATTTTTAATTTACCAATATATCAAATATGTTATGTTAAGTAACAAAATATCATACTTATGTCAATCCTAATTTACCAATATATCAAATATGACATTGTTAAGTAACAAAATATCATATAGTGGAAAACTTATGATTTACTCTAAACCAGCTTTTTTCTCTTGATTTTATTATCCAATCCATGTTTTATATCGAACCGGTCAAATTAAATTCAATGTTAAGTTATCCATGTGACTAATTTAATTGATATTCTTAAATCAGTTATTTAATTCAATTCATGGTATATAATTAGGAAAATGATAATTGTACCACTATTTTTGTTATTCACGATAATAATTTATTAGTTTTAAAGCATATTGTGCAAGTCAGTAATGCTTATATATATTACACCTCATTCTTTGTAAATGACTCAAGAATTTGTGATGCTTCTATATTTGCATAGTAATTTAACTCAACGACATTTGTTAAAAAAAACCCCAAGATTTCAAAAAAAGGGGACAAATGTGCAGTGGGGATTTAAAATTTAATTATTATAACTTTAAAGTATTTTGATATTTAGATTTGACTTAATTAACTAATTCGAACATATTTAATATATTTCAATGAGTTGTTAGATATGTTTCAAAAATCATGATGACACATATAATGTACATATATTTGTTTTAGAACGGCAAACATATATAATATTTAGTATTTAACTAGATTTTAGACCCGTGTCCAACATTGGACATGAGGCTTACGATATTATCATTATTAGATCTTTATACATTTAAGTCATAAAAGCTTATAATTTTGAAAATATATGGTTCCAAGTGTATACTTTGCAAGTTGTAGTACAATAATCACAAGTTTGTCACTGTCATTATTAGCTGAGACATATTGATGGAATTGTTTGTCGTAGTCATTCCACAAGGCACATGCTACAATAATTTCTCTATTATAAATTTTTTTGAAACAGTTGTACTCATAATGTGATATTATTATGAAAGATAATTAAGAATTAAAATATAAACATACTTGTGATCCTGTACTTGACATTCAAGTATATTTTTTGATCATGATGCGGGCCCATAACACGAATAAGTTTATTTTCAATCACCTGTCATATGATAATTAGATAGCAATTAGGATAGTTTTCATACTCTTTAATAACAATTAGGACTGTTGATTTGAGTGACAATTGTAACTTTAAACATTAATACGTAAAACTAATATATAAAAAGGGAAAAAAAATTTATACCATTTTGATTGAGAGATAGAATGAAATTTGAATGGAGTTTATATTAATTTGGATTTTTTGTAGTCAATATTTCATATGTTGAAATTTTTTTAATTAATTAAATGATTAAAAATTTTAAAAAATTCTCAAGTTGATGGCTAAAAATAAATATAAATTAAGTATTCAGGGCTAAAAAGTGTAAATTATTGATGGAAAATAAAAAAATGTAAATTAATGAGATTTTTTCTACAAATACTAATATAATAATATATTTGGATAATGATTATTAGGATTTTTAATTTATAATTAAACTAAATGATGAAATAAGCGGAAGTCAATTTGATGAAATCGAACGATGTGATTGGTTAATAAGTTATTAGTTCAACTGTCTTATAGTATATACTAGATTTATGCCCGTGTCAAATACACGGGTTGTTTATGACATTTTCAAAATAAGATAAATTGTTAAATCTGTAAATCTATATATGAAAAATATAGGTAAAATCAAAATAAAACAATATAATTAAACACATTGAACGCATATATTGTATTTTCTATTCTTTAATATATTTTTTGTAAACAATATATGTTTATATTTGTTGTTTATCATCACCTTAATGTACACGGAAAGTTAATAATATTTTTAAAATAAAATAAATTATAAAAGCAAATAAAAATCTTATTTTAGATGTAATCAAGATTGAGAATTTTGTACCTTCTTTCTTCTTTTTTTCCTGTTTGTATACTGATGTGATTTAACAATGGAAGAAAAGGAATGGAAATCGCAGAAAACATAATATGTATGGGTTTTTATACGGATACACTTTTGTTTAATACTTTTATTTATCTAGATTGGGGTTCTATTTATCTATTTTATTTTTATAAAGATACACCATTATCCTATCCAAATATATATTAATCGACTATTAATTTTCTATTTAAATATTATAACTTATTAGATGGACCATTATCCTATCCTACTAAATAGAGATCGACCATTTATGTTATTTTTAAAATAATATAATTTATTATTGAAATTGAATTTAGTCACATGTTTATTAAGTTAATTTAGAGAAATCGAGAGTTATGATTGGTCAATTGAGGTTAGGTCAGTTGCCTTTTAGTATATATTAAGATTAAGATAATGTATTTAGATATATATGATATTTTTAACTCAAAAATGACATATTTGATATTTTAAAGTATTAAAAGTGACATATATAATATTTCAAAATTTAATTGAATAAATATGATATTTTGGTAGTTACTAAAGTCATAGATGAAGTTTCATATTTAAATGGGTCAGGTTTGAGTTGAGGTATATGTACCTTTCAACCTCCAACCTATGAACCCAAACATTACACATTACCATCCTTCGTATTTACCCAGATGAGTTTTTGGTACTTGTAACCATAAAAAGTAAAATAGAATGTTCTACATATGAAAGTCGTTGTAAGTTGTTAATTTTGAAACTCTCATGTCGGGACGAGCAATATTACCGAAATACTGAGACGAACCGATACCGGTAAAATCGATACTGATAGGGATTCGATTTCGGTATCGGTTTCAAAGATTTGCTAAAATCGGTTTCGGTACAAATCGGTTCGGTACGGGAAAACCGGTTATTAATACCGTAAATATAGTTTCTTTAAAACATGTTACTGTCTTGTTATACTCCACGCATGCCATATACACAAATTGGTTCTGTTGTGGTGGCGTTCAGAGGCGGTACTAGAAAAAATTTTAGAGGGGGCAAAATTAAAAAATTCATTAAAAAATAAATCTAAGTGGACAAAATGTTAAAAACCTATAAAAAAATTGTTAAAAACCCATGACAAAATTAAAAATACATGACAAAATATAAATTTTGAGAGGGCATTGACCCCCTTGCCCCATGTAGTATCGCTTCTGGTGGCGTTGCTGCCTCATCATGGCACGAGCTTTGACTCTGCTACTGCTATATATGATGGCTATTTGGAAGATAGTGTCCCAGCATATATTCAAAAACATTTATTCTTCAATATCATAAAAGAGGTTATTATATACATCTCTCAATTTTAAAACTGATCTAATCTTAAATGAAGTATACATCTTTTAGCAAGTATTTGGACGGTTTTAGTACTTTACTTGAAAACAGAGGAGGTTTATCTCCAACATGCCTGATAACATGTTTTAAATTTTTGATATCTATGCCAAATATCAATTATTCGCTACATAGTCGGCCACAAATGGTTGAAACTAAAACTTATTTAATCAATACATTTTAAATTCAGATTTGTCATATAGAATACCATTTTCGTGAATTATATTCTAGATCTTCGGTACTATACGGTATTAGTACCTAAAAACCGGTACGGTACCGTATAATCGGTACGGTATTCGGTTTTCACTTTGGGTTAGTTTCGGTATGGGTATTAGTCGGTTTCGGTATGGTTCGGTACGGTTTCGTATCGAATTGAAAACCATCCCTACTCCCATGTATTAAACATTTGTTCGAACTTACGTCCATGTATTTTTTTTTTTGAACAGCAATGGTGATTGGACTCAGCGGCATGCCTCTTCATCGTCCCATAGAGATCAACCACGTCACCAGTACAGTCAATCCGAGGGCATGACTGGCGGTGGAAGTCCCACTACCGTTCTGGAACAAACCAGCTAAATACTAGAGAAAACCCCCATGCCCCACCTCATTGGCAAGGACTTCCCAATATGTCTTTCAAAGGTTTCGAACCTGTGACCAGCATTTGGCTGAAAGACATAAGGGACATTAAATGTCCAGTTGACTTTTGCCAATGATAGTTTTTAAATTTCTTATCTTAATGTTAATATATACTAAAAGGCAGTTGAACAAATGATTTTTTTTTGAACAATAGTATATGTATTATTGAATCAAGATCGATTTACATGATGCTAGTGATCAATTTGAGAATTTTTTTTTAAATTTTTCATCATTTAATTAATTAAAAAAATTTCAACATATGAAATATTGTTCTACAAAAAATATTTCAAAAGATAAATACAATATATGTGTTCAATGTTCTAGAACTATATTCTTTTAATTTGTTTTTAATTAATTTTTACATTTAAATTTATTTATTTAATAAATTATTTTAATTTTAAAAATGTTATAAACAATACGTGTATTTGACACAGACATAAGTATAGTTAACATGTATAATTCAGTTGTACTTTTATTATAAAATGGAGGATGTGAGTTATTATATGAAAAATACAAATTTTTTATCTAAGTTAACGACAACCCTATACAAAATTCTTAAATATTTGGTTAAGTGTTTACTTTTGCAATATATGTTATTGTGAAAGATTTTGTCATTTAGAAATTAATAATTTCTTTCTTTAATTGTCGAAGAAATAAATTTTTAAAGTTAGGTGGCCCGAAAAAATAAAGTATAATATATGTATGGCCTCCATAGACATTATCCCTTGTATTTAACTATAAAAAAAAACAAACAACGTAACAACCAAACCCTCTTCCTGAAACCACCCAACACTCCAACAGCCGCCCCTCTTCCTCCCCAAACCGAATCAAAATAATGTCGGACGACATCCCTCTTGAAATCTGGATGGAAATCATTCAAAGAATCCCCGATATAAATTGGGTGATTCGGTGCCGATCGGTCTCAAAGGAATGGAAGTCTGTGATCGATAGCAAGGATTTTGTTACTGCTCATACCCTCCGCCATCAAGCGAGTCGTCATCATCTACTTATAAAGAAACGAGATCGCAGTGATAAAAAGGTAAAATATGTCTCCATTGTCGACGATGAGACTTTCCCATATCGGCAGCAGAGTGTGTTTATTCCCGATTCTGTTAACAATTCTTGTCATGATTTTGATTCAATTAACAGATTTAGTGATCATTTAAAAATAATCGGTACTTCTCATGGCTTATTTTGCTTGTACGACCGTGAAACGAGTATCGCTGTTATCTGGAATCCTACCATCAGAAAAACTGTTGCCATTGCAGTGCCTAATACGTCAGAGGAACAATACTATAGGATTGTTATTAGTTTTGGCATTTGTCCTCTAAGCTTGTCAAGATTGCATATGATTATGATTCGGAAGATGTAAATACTACTAAGTAGCAATGTTCCTCGTCAATCGATTAGAATTGGAAATTTACATGCAGTTATGGACGGGGTTATTTATTGGCAAGCCATTGATAGGAATATTTTTTTTGATGATACATTTACGTATCTCAAACTGATCATGTCATTTGATTTGACAAGTGAAGAATTCACTCCCTGATCCTTTAGCACTCAACCCCGGTAATGGTTTATATTTATCTAACCTAAAAGAGTCTGTCGCTGTTCTTGAGTTCCAGCTTATCGCCTGGAGAAGAACTTGTGATATATGGTTGATGATTGGGCATGGTTGTACTAGATCCTTTAATAAGCTATACTCCATTGATCCACCTGATGCATCAATTAGTCCAAAACTGGGATTCCGAAAAAGTGGTGCACCCATAATCGAAGTGCTTGAAGACGAGGAAGAGTATGATTGCAGAACCGATTCACTTGCTATCTATGAACCAGAATCAAAAAACATCACCTACATCGGAATGGATGGGTTAAAAGGTACCTATTTTGTGCATTCCTACAAGGAAACACTACTTTTGCTTGATCATTGAAATTATTGGACAAAGATAAGAAAGTTCAGAAAAATTTCAAACTCTTTACATATAGCTTCATGGTTTTGGTGTATGTGAGATCCATGTTTAGCATTAGTTATGTTGAATCTTACTTCATTGTAAACATTATGCATTATTACCTTGTTGGCTTTTAATCGTTATGTTTAATGATGGTTTAATTTGTGCTTCAAATCTTTCCAATTGTCATGCTCAGTATGCCAGAGACTTGTATAGTATATATGTCTTGATATTCCAGTTTTTCTTAACAAAATGATACCAGATGATGTTCTATCTCATTAATAAATTGGTGAACTACTACTTTCATTCTTTTTTTTTTCTTTAAATCTTTTAAAGCCTAATCGTTGATTGCGGTAGGGAATAGTCGATGTTCATATGGAATGTTTACCCAAATCCTTTGAAACGGGTCACTCCAATCTGACATTTTTTTTTCTGAACAGCAAAATGATACATTAATAAAACAATCTTTCAGAAAGCTTCTGAAAGTGAAAATTACATCAAATATATAGGATTAATGTGCCGTAAGGACCATGCTAGGCTATCTTTCCTACTATGAAAGTCCAGGAAAAAAAAAGAGTTGAAACAATCAAATTTAAAACGTCTAAACTTGAATCAGCACTTCCCTTGAAAACGACTTCATCACAGTGTTTCCAAACCGCCCACTACGAAGTTAGGCATATCACTTCCAGTATGGTTTTTTACATCTTCGTTACCTCTTCCAATAATTGGCTAATGTCACTAATTGGATTTTTGTGACTACCTTATGTATTTGGGAGGTCAACAAGGCTAAGATATATGCAATATGTAACCTTTTTTTTAAGTTTTAACTGCGTTTATGTATTAAGCAAAGAGATCAAGTAAGTTGCTTGGATCATATAGTTACAAGACGGTTATAACTGCGACAGCTGCAATATGTAAGCTGGTCATACGTGACGAAGTGGGTAAACATAAACTCACTGAATACTTTCACTTTTTTTTCAGGCTGACTAGAATTGTACACTAAGAGTTGATTTGTTTAGATTTACTGTAATACAAATGCTTTTTTAATCTTTGTTAATAAAAGTGTGCTTCATTACGTTCTGCCTCAATTGCCTTTTGATGCTATAATGGCTTTTAAGTTTTAAGGTGTTTATAAAAGGAACAAAAACAAATGTGTCTATCTCTTATAATAGTTTATAGTGATATACTGGAAAGAAAGTTAACTTGTCAAACCGACTCGTTTGACGTTGATGCATACACAATATATTGAAAAAGGCATGTTTTGATCCATTTCCGAATCTGACCTAATCACCCATTACGGAACCATTATTTGCATATATGTAGTGTTTAATCTTAACTAGCTGAATGCCCACCTTTTGATCAAGAGTTATGAAAGATGATATGGGTCGAGTACATCGTTAGATCCTTGTTGCGTGCTCACAGGTACATCTTTTAAACCAAGTTCCGTATGCAAAGGTGTGTTTCTCAATCAGAGGTGATACTCTGTACAGTACTTCAACCTGAGGTGTGTTTCTCAATCACTTACCCTGTTTAACTAGCGCATTACAGGAATACAACTTGTGTGCATATGGTTTTTGCTAGAGCCGGCAATCTTGACCCAAACTTATAAAAATGGGTTATTTTGGGTAATATTCAGAATCAATTGGATGATTTTGGGCGATCACTTATATTGGAACCGGTGAGAATGGACAATAATATTATACCTTTGAATTTGAAGCGGGTCAAAATGGGCGGAAAGGTCGAAACAGTTCGGTTTGTTATACGCCCATACGTCCATGTAGAAACGATGAACTACTTTGCTACTATCCACGACCACGGCCTACCTCCACACCTCCACCTTCGCTGTCACAACCACCCTCTCACCACCGGCGTTTTTTTACCGTGGATGATTAGCGACGGAGAAAGTGATGATTACCGGGAGTGGTGACTGAGAACGTGATATTGCCGGGTTTGGTGACGGAGATGTCATGGCCGGCGACGGAGAAAGTAATATTGGAGTGCAACGGAGAAACAATGGATGTTTAATGATGACGTGATTTCATGGTGACTGAGAAAGTGATATGAATGATGAGAAATAGACAAAGTGATTAGTGATATGAATGGAAAGATTAGATTGAAGCTTTCTTCCTACAACTTTTTTTGGATTTGGTGATATAAATGAAAGAGACAATATGATTTTTTATACAGAGTACTATTTCTACATCCCTCACCTAACACTCTATCATAATTATAATTATAATATAATATATAATTTTATATAATAAATTATTTATATTAAATTGTATTAGATATATATTAAATAAAAAGTAATTGTACAATTAACTTTTTTTTGCATTGACCCGTTTTGACCCGGCCATTTTGACCCGGACCCGATTTGACCCGGGCCCAATTGATCCATTTTCAAAACGACCCGTATTGACCCAGACCCATTCTGACCCGGACCCGTTTTGACCCGTCACCCAACCCGATCCGACCCGTACAATTTGCCACCTCTAGTTTTTGCCATCATCTTGTGGTTATCATTATTTAGTAAAAGATCATAGGTGCTGTTAGTGGCTAATGAGTTAGTCATTTAGCAGGTGTGGCTAATAGTTTTACTTTATTCTTTAGTGTTGTTATGTGATGGTTTGGGGAAAGACTGCTTGAGAACTAATTGCTACACTAGGAATACTCTGTCCCTTGTTTACAGATGTCTCAAGGCCCCGAATATTGAGCTGTTAGTTTTGATATATTCTACTAATTTGGTTGAGCTCATCAGTCTGATATATCTCACAAAACATGTATTTGCATTGACATGAGTCATTAATGGAAGGTCAAGTGTTGTCCTCCAAGAATTAAGATGTAGTAGTCTTTAGCGACTTTAATTCTCTCCAAGAATTAAGCTCAAGCGCCATCCTCAATTGCTATTAAGTACATTTTTGAATCTCACAAAATGTACGCGTCTTAAGAACATTCCAAGTTCTATATTTGAGTAGGAGTTTTGAAGAGCCTTCATCTTCAAGACTGTGGAACTGCTAAAACTGCCAGATGAGTTTATAAAAAGTTTAGAGGATCTTAGACTTGGATTTACATATTCGTGTATGGCCATACAAGGGCATTCGAAGTCCATTAGTTTGCAAGCTTTGAAAAACTTGAATTCCTGAAGATAGCTAGATTTGGATTGGAGACAGAACACAAAGACCTACCTAAGTATTATATTGTTTTCTGTTTTGAGAACAGAGATGTGCTGCTATTGGTCATTGGTTAAGTACGGGAATTCCTTGTACCAAGATTCCAACCTGGATCAATGCAGAACAACATGGGTGTAATACATAGCATTGAAGTTGCTTCCCAGATGGCATTCCCATATCATGGAATTTAGTGTAAACGATGTGTTTGATGGGATGTGTAAGTTGATAAGTGATTGTCATTGTCCTGTGATCAAGTTCACAATTCTATATGACGGGGAACTGAATCCTAAAACGGAAATTGTATTAATGATACATGTGTAGTAGGTGATGATATCAGCTCTGTGTGGTCTGGCTTAGCTATATACCATTCCCTTTCTTACAACAGACATGTGATGATTGGTAATGGCATGGAGGGTTGCAATCAGCGTAAGATGTGACATCGTTCCAACAAGTTACGGCATGTATTCCCAATTACTGCTACTAGACGTATGTCCACGTCATGCGGCGACGACGATGGTAGGGAGTGCAACCTCAAAGAGCCTTCGTCCATTTTCATTTTTGACAGTATTTAATCTCAGTGGCAACTCTGATTTAACCAAATTACCAGCAAAGCATCTACTTTCTTAAACTCCTGGAGTTAAACGAGTGTTGCCAATCTCTATATGACTATAATGTTTTTATATTTAGGTAAGCGGCCGGAAATATTGCCTATAGACAACGTATTCCTGCTTACTGAAATTAATTTGGAGTCGCTTACTCTCAAAAGCAATAGTTTCATTCATGAAGATCAGTTTTGGAACACATTAAGACAATAACCAAAGTTGTTGGATCATTGTAATATTAATATCAAAAATAATAATAATAATTCAAGATTTTAATGTATAAATACAAAGTGCAAAAGTTCATATGAATAAAGTGAAGATATGAGACTTAATTAGAAAACAAAAAAAATTAAATGTACTAACGCTGAAACAACATGGATTCCACCGCTGCAGCTAATGTTGCAACAATTCCAATAAAATGTGATAATAAGAATTGGGTACCTCCAAGTAATTTTACTATGAAATTGTGTTTCTCATCATTAACTACAAAAACGGTAGATTGATAGGAACAGTTTGATCCATGTACCGAATTGGTACTCACATAATCCTAGCAGGGATAGTGTCAAGGTAAGTCAACCACTTAAATTCAATTATGCCTCTGGCAAGATTCGAACCCAAGTTGCTCCTAGAAAGTGGCAGCTGGTGGCCAACTCTTCCACGAAGAGTTGGTTTTCTCATCATTAACTAGGAAAACTGTAAAAGCTCCAAGATGACATTCTCCAAAACGAAAAAAATAAACATATTGTCTAACATGCTTAAAGAATAAAATTACATCATACATATTCACAATCAAAATATCTGTGTAACACCCCAACAAGGCGGAATCATGAGGGTTACACCAATAGCACAACACGACATGAAAATTAAGTAGAGTAGAACTAAATGCATAAAAAGGATCAAATAATCCATACGAACCATTCAAGAATGCAAGTACCGGATCACACATAAGCATAACCCTTAATCGGGAAAACAATGGATCACGGATCCAAGGAAAAGTCCAAGTCCAACCCTAGCATGCAATGAAACATCCAATACGTCTTTAATCCACATGTTCACCTGAAAAGTGTACTAAACGCGTCAACATAAAGTTGGTGAGTTCGTAGGGGTAAGTAATAGGAATCAAGTGTCGGGATAACAACCGTTAACGATATACGAGGATTAAAATACCTAATCACGTTCCAAGGAAAACCCTAAAAGGTGTCACATTATCACAAATCAATACAAGTCAACGTTAACGTTACAACTAAACATTCATATACAATATACACGTTAAACAATATCGTTAACAACAACGTTATGCCACTAATTGTGGACTTACTCGTTATGCCATCAACATGGACTTTACGTTATGCCACTAATCGTGGACTTACTCGTTATGCCATCAACATGGACTTTACGTTATGCCACTAATTGTGGACTTACTCGTTATGCCATCAACATGGACTTTACGTTATGCCACTAATCGTGGACTTACTCGTTATGCCACTAATCGTGGACTTACTCGTTATGCCATCAACATGGACTTTACGTTATGCCACTAATCGTGGACTTACTCGTTATGCCATCAACATGGACTTTACGTTATGCCACTAATCGTGGACTTACTCGTTATCACATTCACATGCATACAAATACGAATCTATAATACATTAAGGGGGGAAATATTATCATGCAAGATCCTATGTCCCGTTTCATATCAAATCATTTTCCATCATACCACAAATCATCCAAAACCACAATGCACATACATTTCATACGACTTTACATTTAAGGAATCATAGTTGCTTATATATAGGGTCACCCGCAGCCTTCCCACCACATCTACAACTCATTAAGTGTATCATCGTCTTCCATGTATGTACAACTATCCTAATCACATCACATATTCATAACCGAAAGCATAATTAATCGAGCAACAAATCAATACGTCAATCGAACAATCAATCAATCGATTAATCAACATCAAACAAGTATGTACACTTTTCAGCCCGAATCTCAATTGAGTAGGGAGGGTTTACGAAACTCACCTTGGTTGGCAATAAATTTAAGAATGATCATAAGCGTCCCACGAGTGTCATAAGTCCACACCTATAATATACATACGCCACATATGTAGTAATGCCACAAGTCAACCCTAATTAGGTTTTTAAACGTGACTTAAGGTTTTGACCGACTCCCGAGACTCATAAAGGTCATTAGAGAGGTCACGACTATGATTGAGTCGAAGTAAAGTCGTCAAAAGACTCTCCCGAGTCCACAATCACTTATCATACTCATATATATAATTTAAGTTAAAGTTCCCCTTTTGTTTCAAAACGACTCACATCATTAGATGGTCACCGGGACTCATATATGACTTAAGAGAGATCGAGGGATAGATTGAATTAAATTAAAGTCACCCTAATATCGTCTCATGCCCACAACCCGTTAATTATAGTTAGACCCTTGTTTAAGTTCTAAAAGCACCTCTTGACTTCGACCAACAACTGGAACTCACATCCGACACGACAAGGGATGAGAAAGAACTCATTTGAAAGCTTTACTCGATCCAAGGACGGCTGTGCACGAGCTAGGAACAAAACAGGAAACTGAACATTGCAGCCCGGCGTCTGGGACGCTACTGCCACCGTCTTAGACTGTGGCCCAGTTTTCCTTTACGCTGGAAATGTACTGTCTTACGGTGGGATTTGAGACCAGACGGTGAAAACTAACAAACCAGACCACCGTCTGGGACGGTGGGTCTGGCGTGCGAGACGGTGGACAGCTTCAGAACGAGCAGCAACAGTAAATCAACACAAAACCGACCCATTTGAGACCTAAACCTTCATTTTCAGTATGAAATCGACTTGTAGAGGTTGGAAAATTGTTTTGAAGCATAAATAAACATTTACAAACATAAATACACTCAACCCATACCACAATTACGACTAGTAACATCAAACCAACCCCAAATCGGCCAAATATAAAGTCAAGAACTCCAAAACTAGGGACATGATTTGTAACATAGAATGATGAATTTAAGAGAGATTTAGCTTACCAAATTTCTTCCAAGAAGTCAAATCCGAAAATTTAGCTATGAAAGGAAAGTTCTTGTGCTTTGACCACCAAATTTGGATATGTTGAACTTATGATGATAAAGATAATGATTCTTGCATTAGTTTGACTCAAATACCATTAAATGAAAATGAAATCTAGAGAGAGTGAGAGATATGTAAGAATGTGTTCTTGCATTACTTAGAGAAAGAGATAGAGAAATAAGAGTGTGGGTGAGAAATGAATGGAAGGGATTGGGTGGGTGTTTGAGATAAGGTTGGGTCAATTTGGTGGGTCATGGGTCATGGTTGCACCCATGGGTTGACCCGGTCTCATTCACTAGCTTTTCAAATCATTAACTCGTATCGTTTAGTATTGATTAGCCAAAATAGTGGCCAAATGACTCGTTAAGCATAATGTTCGTCATAAAAATCGAGAATTAAAATTAATCACACCAATTATTGAGGTCGTTAGCCAAAATGCATCATTAATCAAACAAGACAAAAATCACGGTTGTTACATTATTCCCCCGTTAAAGGAATTTCGTCCTGAAATTCAAATCTAACTAGGCTCGTCAAACAGTTGGGGACACTCGGCTTTTATCGAATAATCTCGTTAGCAAGTAAACCTGGGTCCACATCTAGCTTTACATCTCACTTTAACGTTTGTATACCAAGTATTCCTTAGCTCTTTAGTCCCCCGATCTAGGACCTCTATTGACACTTCCACAAATTTTTAACGTTTTATCGACACAAATTTTCTTCAAGAGGCACGTGAAGTGTTGGATCCGCCAAACACTTCCTAAGATTACAATTATGAAAAACATTATGAACTCCACTCAAGTCTTGAGGGAGCTCCAAACGATACGCCACCGGACCAATACGTTCAAAGATTTTAAATGGACCAATATATCTTGGCCCTAACTTGCTACGTTTTACAAATCGAATAACGCCTTTCCACGGGGATACTTTTAGCAACACAAAATCACCGACTTCGAATTCAAGAGGTTGTCGTCTAACGTTTGCATACTTTAGTTATCGTTCTCGGGCTACACTCAACTTTTCTTTGATTTGCGAGGTTACCTTGGTCGTTTCAAATACAAATTTCGGGCCCAAAGAGTTGGCTTTCACCAACTTCCGTCCACGCTAACGGTGACCTACATTTTCTCCCATACAAAGCTTTAAATGGAGCCATTTGGATACTAGCGTGGTAGCTATTACTATCATAAGAGAATTCGACTAACGGTAAATGCACATCCCAATTGCCACCAAACATTGATGGCACAAACTCCTAACATATCATCAAGCGTTTGAATTGTTCTTTCTTTTTGACAGTCGGTTGGTGGATGGAACGCCGTACTCATATCGAGTTGAGTACCCATCGCTTTTTGGAACGCCTTCCAAAACTTTAAAGTGAATTGGGTATCCCGATTGGTTATAACGGAAATCGGCACTCCATAATTGGATACTACTTCTTTGATGTACAACGTGCCATGGTGTCAAATTTATCTTTTTCTTCGGATGACTAAGAAGTAAGCCGACTAAGTCACCCGGTCAACTATCAACTAAATGGTGTCACGACCACTACCCGTTCTAGGTAACTTCGTGATGAAGTTCATGGCAATTTCGTTCTCGTTTCCACACCGGTGTTACCGGTTGAACTAGTAAACCGGGGGGGGTTCTTATGGTCGGCTTTTACTTACAAACACGAGATGCATTCACTAACGTATCTAGCAATGTCTTTCTTCATTCCCGGCCACCAATTCAAGTCTCTCAAATCAAAATACATCTTGTCGGACCCCGGGTAAACCGAGTATGCCGACTTGTGAGCTTCGTTCGTCAATCTCAACCGCCATCCGCCAAGAACGGGAATCCACAATCGTTCAACAAAGTATAAACCGTCATCATTCTTTCTATCAAATTGTTATTCTAAGCCGTGTAATGCTTCAATGATGGAGTCGTGAACACTCCTTTGCACGGTAAGACTCATGGCCCTAATTTGTCTTGGTTTTATACGTTCCTTTCAGCTCAAGGCATCGGCTACAACGTTTTCTTTACCCCATTGTATCGAAACACAATCCAATCCTTGCCCGGATGCATCACAATACGCAACAAAGTCATCGGCTCCATCGGGCAAGCCTAAAATGGGTGCTCAACACAACTTGTCTTTCAATAATGGAGGGCTTGATCTTGTTTCTCACTTCTATCGAATCGTCTTTCTCGTTGAGTCAGTAGAGTCAAGGGTTGGGCAATCTTGGAAAAGCCCTCAGTGAAACGTCTATGATAACCCGCCAAACCAAGAAATTGGCGAATTTTGGTTGGCGTCTCGGGTCGTCTCTAAGTCTTCACCACTTCAATCTTACTTGGATCCACATGAATTCCTTCCTTGCTCACCACATGACCAAGAAAGTGGACCTCTTCGAGCCAAAATTCACATTTGGAGAACTTGGCATACAATTTCTTTTCCCGGAGTAACTCTAAGGCCTTCTTCAAGTGTTCGACATGATCTTCCTTACTCTTGGAGTAAATAAGGATGTCATCAATGAAAATAATGACAAACCCATTCAAGTAGGGCCGACACACCCGGTTCATCAAGTCCATGAACACCGCCGGTGCATTAGTCAACCCAAAAGGCATAACCGTGAATTTAAATGCCCATATTGTGTTTTAAAGACCGTCTTGGGGATATCATCTTCATGGACACGCAATTGGTGGTAACCCGACCGCAAATCAATCTTGGAAAAGTAACGAGCACCTTGGAGTTGATCAAATATATCATCAATTCTTGGGAAAAGGGTAACAATTCTTCACCGTGAGTCCATTTAGTTCTCTATAATCGTTACGCGTGCGGAAAGGGCCGTCTTTCTTCTTGGCAAATAAAACCGGTGCGCCACACGGTGATTTACTAGGGCGGATAAAACCCCTTTTTCTTGAAGTTATTTGGGTTGGGCGGCCAACTCTTGCATTTCGGTCAGGGCTAAGCTATAGGGTGCTTTGGCCACGGAAGAAACGTTAGGAATAAGATAAATTCGAAGATTCACGTTGACGGGATGGAGGCAAACCCGGTAGGTCGTCCGGAAATACACCCCTGAATTCATTAACCACGGGCATGATCTTCAACTCAACTTTCGTGACGTTAACACCATATATTTTTCTCACCCCATGGCTCGGTCATCTCGCCTTGAAATACTAATTCTTCACCCTTTTCTAACGAAACCCTCACTACCTTACTACCGCAACCTATAACCGCATTCATTGCCGACATACATCCACAATCCGCACCCGTCCCCCCTGCTACCCCACCCCCCTTTCCAGCCCCCCCCCTAAACCCCCCCTCCCCACCCCTTACCCCCCCCCAACCACACCCCACCTCCTAATCCACCCCCCCTCTTTGCGCGTTCCCCCAAATCCCACTCCACCTTTCCCCACCCCCCGCCCCCACACCCCCTTCCACCCTTCTCCCCCCCCTACCCCAATCTCCCCATCCCTACGCCTAACCTCCCCCGCCCCCACCCCCTACCTACCCCCACCACTTCCCACCTCCCCCCACCACTCCCCGCCCCTCCCAAATCCTCCCTCCCCCAACCCCCTCACTCCAACCACACCATACCTCCCTCCTGCCTCCATCACTCCCACCCCCACCTCACCAGCACCACCCCCCCATTATAGCCTGACTCTACCATATCTTCTCACCACCCTCTCCCGTCCTCCCCACGCCTCTCCACTCCAAACCACACATCCACAGCCCTTCTTAAACCCCACCAAACCTATCGCGTCCACACCCATCTCACCAACTCCCCCTCCCTCCCCATCATCCTTGTTCGCATAACGTTACGCCACATTTATCACCACCCACGAGTTAACACACCTCTCACAAAATCCTTCCCTCTCCCCCCCCCCCCCCCCCCCCCCCCCCCCCCCCCCCCCCCCCCCCCCCCCCCCCCCCCCCCCCCCCCCCCCCCCCCCCCCCCCCCCCCCCCCCCCCCCCCCCCCCCCCCCCCCCCCCCCCCCCCCCCCCCCCCCCCCCCCCCCCCCCCCCCCCCCCCCCCCCCCCCCCCCCCCCCCCCCCCCCCCCCCCCCCCCCCCCCCCCCCCCCCCCCCCCCCCCCCCCCCCCCCCCCCCCCCCCCCCCCCCCCCCCCCCCCCCCCCCCCCCCCCCCCCCCCCCCCCCCCCCCCCCCCCCCCCCCCCCCCCCCCCCCCCCCCCCCCCCCCCCCCCCCCCCCCCCCCCCCCCCCCCCCCCCCCCCCCCCCCCCCCCCCCCCCCCCCCCCCCCCCCCCCCCCCCCCCCCCCCCCCCCCCCCCCCCCCCCCCCCCCCCCCCCCCCCCCCCCCCCCCCCCCCCCCCCCCCCCCCCCCCCCCCCCCCCCCCCCCCCCCCCCCCCCCCCCCCCCCCCCCCCCCCCCCCCCCCCCCCCCCCCCCCCCCCCCCCCCCCCCCCCCCCCCCCCCCCCCCCCCCCCCCCCCCCCCCCCCCCCCCCCCCCCCCCCCCCCCCCCCCCCCCCCCCCCCCCCCCCCCCCCCCCCCCCCCCCCCCCCCCCCCCCCCCCCCCCCCCCCCCCCCCCCCCCCCCCCCCCCCCCCCCCCCCCCCCCCCCCCCCCCCCCCCCCCCCCCCCCCCCCCCCCCCCCCCCCCCCCCCCCCCCCCCCCCCCCCCCCCCCCCCCCCCCCCCCCCCCCCCCCCCCCCCCCCCCCCCCCCCCCCCCCCCCCCCCCCCCCCCCCCCCCCCCCCCCCCCCCCCCCCCCCCCCCCCCCCCCCCCCCCCCCCCCCCCCCCCCCCCCCCCCCCCCCCCCCCCCCCCCCCCCCCCCCCCCCCCCCCCCCCCCCCCCCCCCCCCCCCCCCCCCCCCCCCCCCCCCCCCCCCCCCCCCCCCCCCCCCCCCCCCCCCCCCCCCCCCCCCCCCCCCCCCCCCCCCCCCCCCCCCCCCCCCCCCCCCCCCCCCCCCCCCCCCCCCCCCCCCCCCCCCCCCCCCCCCCCCCCCCCCCCCCCCCCCCCCCCCCCCCCCCCCCCCCCCCCCCCCCCCCCCCCCCCCCCCCCCCCCCCCCCCCCCCCCCCCCCCCCCCCCCCCCCCCCCCCCCCCCCCCCCCCCCCCCCCCCCCCCCCCCCCCCCCCCCCCCCCCCCCCCCCCCCCCCCCCCCCCCCCCCCCCCCCCCCCCCCCCCCCCCCCCCCCCCCCCCCCCCCCCCCCCCCCCCCCCCCCCCCCCCCCCCCCCCCCCCCCCCCCCCCCCCCCCCCCCCCCCCCCCCCCCCCCCCCCCCCCCCCCCCCCCCCCCCCCCCCCCCCCCCCCCCCCCCCCCCCCCCCCCCCCCCCCCCCCCCCCCCCCCCCCCCCCCCCCCCCCCCCCCCCCCCCCCCCCCCCCCCCCCCCCCCCCCCCCCCCCCCCCCCCCCCCCCCCCCCCCCCCCCCCCCCCCCCCCCCCCCCCCCCCCCCCCCCCCCCCCCCCCCCCCCCCCCCCCCCCCCCCCCCCCCCCCCCCCCCCCCCCCCCCCCCCCCCCCCCCCCCCCCCCCCCCCCCCCCCCCCCCCCCCCCCCCCCCCCCCCCCCCCCCCCCCCCCCCCCCCCCCCCCCCCCCCCCCCCCCCCCCCCCCCCCCCCCCCCCCCCCCCCCCCCCCCCCCCCCCCCCCCCCCCCCCCCCCCCCCCCCCCCCCCCCCCCCCCCCCCCCCCCCCCCCCCCCCCCCCCCCCCCCCCCCCCCCCCCCCCCCCCCCCCCCCCCCCCCCCCCCCCCCCCCCCCCCCCCCCCCCCCCCCCCCCCCCCCCCCCCCCCCCCCCCCCCCCCCCCCCCCCCCCCCCCCCCCCCCCCCCCCCCCCCCCCCCCCCCCCCCCCCCCCCCCCCCCCCCCCCCCCCCCCCCCCCCCCCCCCCCCCCCCCCCCCCCCCCCCCCCCCCCCCCCCCCCCCCCCCCCCCCCCCCCCCAATTCCATTCAAGTTCAAATATAACGAGGCAAAGCATCATCGTTTTCATTCGATTCTAAATCAATTCCACGATTTCAAACCATTGCATACAAATATATAAAGGGGTCAAGTCATTAACAAGGCGGGTAAAGCATAGTCCAAATCTTAACTTCAACATTCAATACATTAAAGGTGTATGTATACAGGGTGTACCAGCGGCTAACCCTCCACACCGTTAATATATTGAATGGATGTCGAGATTCGGTTCCGTTATGCCACTAATCGTGGACTTACTCGTTATGCCATCAACATGGACTTTACGTTATGCCACTAATCGTGGACTTACTCGTTATGCCATCAACATGGACTTTACGTTATGCCACTAATCGTGGACTTACTCGTTATGCCATCAACATGGACTTTACGTTATGCCACTAATCGTGGACTTACTCGTTATGCCATCAACATGGACTTTACGTTATGCCACTAATCGTGGACTTACTCGTTATGCCATCAACATGGACTTTACGTTATGCCACTAATCGTGGACTTACTCGTTATGCCATCAACATGGACTTTACGTTATGCCACTAATCGTGGACTTACTCGTTATGCCATCAACATGGACTTTACGTTATGCCACTAATCGTGGACTTACTCGTTATGCCATCAACATGGACTTTACGTTATGCCACTAATCGTGGACTTACTCGTTATGCCATCAACATGGACTTTACGTTATGCCACTAATCGTGGACTTACTCGTTATGCCATCAACATGGACTTTACGTTATGCCACTAATCGTGGACTTACTCGTTATGCCATCAACATGGACTTTACGTTATGCCACTAATCGTGGACTTACTCGTTATGCCATCAACATGGACTTTACGTTATGCCACTAATCGTGGACTTACTCGTTATGCCATCAACATGGACTTTACGTTATGCCACTAATCGTGGACTTACTCGTTATGCCATCAACATGGACTTTACGTTATGCCACTAATCGTGGACTTACTCGTTATGCCATCAACATGGACTTTACGTTATGCCACTAATCGTGGACTTACTCGTTATGCCATCAACATGGACTTTACGTTATGCCACTAATCGTGGACTTACTCGTTATGCCATCAACATGGACTTTACGTTATGCCACTAATCGTGGACTTACTCGTTATGCCATCAACATGGACTTTACGTTATGCCACTAATCGTGGACTTACTCGTTATGCCATCAACATGGACTTTACGTTATGCCACTAATCGTGGACTTACTCGTTATGCCATCAACATGGACTTTACGTTATGCCACTAATCGTGGACTTACTCGTTATGCCATCAACATGGACTTTACGTTATGCCACTAATCGTGGACTTACTCGTTATGCCATCAACATGGACTTTACGTTATGCCACTAATCGTGGACTTACTCGTTATGCCATCAACATGGACTTTACGTTATGCCACTAATCGTGGACTTACTCGTTATGCCATCAACATGGACTTTACGTTATGCCACTAATCGTGGACTTACTCGTTATGCCATCAACATGGACTTTACGTTATGCCACTAATCGTGGACTTACTCGTTATGCCATCAACATGGACTTTACGTTATGCCACTAATCGTGGACTTACTCGTTATGCCATCAACATGGACTTTACGTTATGCCACTAATCGTGGACTTACTCGTTATGCCATCAACATGGACTTTACGTTATGCCACTAATCGTGGACTTACTCGTTATGCCATCAACATGGACTTTACGTTATGCCACTAATCGTGGACTTACTCGTTATGCCATCAACATGGACTTTACGTTATGCCACTAATCGTGGACTTACTCGTTATGCCATCAACATGGACTTTACGTTATGCCACTAATCGTGGACTTACTCGTTATGCCATCAACATGGACTTTACGTTATGCCACTAATCGTGGACTTACTCGTTATGCCATCAACATGGACTTTACGTTATGCCACTAATCGTGGACTTACTCGTTATGCCATCAACATGGACTTTACGTTATGCCACTAATCGTGGACTTACTCGTTATGCCATCAACATGGACTTTACGTTATGCCACTAATCGTGGACTTACTCGTTATGCCATCAACATGGACTTTACGTTATGCCACTAATCGTGGACTTACTCGTTATGCCATCAACATGGACTTTACGTTATGCCACTAATCGTGGACTTACTCGTTATGCCATCAACATGGACTTTACGTTATGCCACTAATCGTGGACTTACTCGTTATGCCATCAACATGGACTTTACGTTATGCCACTAATCGTGGACTTACTCGTTATGCCATCAACATGGACTTTACGTTATGCCACTAATCGTGGACTTACTCGTTATGCCATCAACATGGACTTTACGTTATGCCACTAATCGTGGACTTACTCGTTATGCCATCAACATGGACTTTACGTTATGCCACTAATCGTGGACTTACTCGTTATGCCATCAACATGGACTTTACGTTATGCCACTAATCGTGGACTTACTCGTTATGCCATCAACATGGACTTTACGTTATGCCACTAATCGTGGACTTACTCGTTATGCCATCAACATGGACTTTACGTTATGCCACTAATCGTGGACTTACTCGTTATGCCATCAACATGGACTTTACGTTATGCCACTAATCGTGGACTTACTCGTTATGCCATCAACATGGACTTTACGTTATGCCACTAATCGTGGACTTACTCGTTATGCCATCAACATGGACTTTACGTTATGCCACTAATCGTGGACTTACTCGTTATGCCATCAACATGGACTTTACGTTATGCCACTAATCGTGGACTTACTCGTTATGCCATCAACATGGACTTTACGTTATGCCACTAATCGTGGACTTACTCGTTATGCCATCAACATGGACTTTACGTTATGCCACTAATCGTGGACTTACTCGTTATGCCATCAACATGGACTTTACGTTATGCCACTAATCGTGGACTTACTCGTTATGCCATCAACATGGACTTTACGTTATGCCACTAATCGTGGACTTACTCGTTATGCCATCAACATGGACTTTACGTTATGCCACTAATCGTGGACTTACTCGTTATGCCATCAACATGGACTTTACGTTATGCCACTAATCGTGGACTTACTCGTTATGCCATCAACATGGACTTTACGTTATGCCACTAATCGTGGACTTACTCGTTATGCCATCAACATGGACTTTACGTTATGCCACTAATCGTGGACTTACTCGTTATGCCATCAACATGGACTTTACGTTATGCCACTAATCGTGGACTTACTCGTTATGCCATCAACATGGACTTTACGTTATGCCACTAATCGTGGACTTACTCGTTATGCCATCAACATGGACTTTACGTTATGCCACTAATCGTGGACTTACTCGTTATGCCATCAACATGGACTTTACGTTATGCCACTAATCGTGGACTTACTCGTTATGCCATCAACATGGACTTTACGTTATGCCACTAATCGTGGACTTACTCGTTATGCCATCAACATGGACTTTACGTTATGCCACTAATCGTGGACTTACTCGTTATGCCATCAACATGGACTTTACGTTATGCCACTAATCGTGGACTTACTCGTTATGCCATCAACATGGACTTTACGTTATGCCACTAATCGTGGACTTACTCGTTATGCCATCAACATGGACTTTACGTTATGCCACTAATCGTGGACTTACTCGTTATGCCATCAACATGGACTTTACGTTATGCCACTAATCGTGGACTTACTCGTTATCACATTCACATGCATACAAATACGAATCTATAATACATTAAGGGGGGAAATATTATCATGCAAGATCCTATGTCCCGTTTCATATCAAAACGTTTTCCATCATACCACAAATCATCCAAAACCATAATGCACATACATTTCATATGACTTTACATTTAAGGAATCATAGTTGCTTATATATAGGGTCACCCGCAGCCTTCCCACCACATCTACAACTCATTAAGTGTATCATCGTCTTCCATGTATGTACAACTATCCTAATCACATCACATATTCATAACCGAAAGCATAATTAATCGAGAAACAAATCAATACGTAAATCGAACAATCAATCAATCGATTAATCAACATCAAACAAGTATGTACACTTTTCAGCCCGAATCTCAATTGAGTAGGGAGGGTTTACGAAACTCACCTTGGTCGGTAATAGCAATTTAAGAATGATCATAAGCGTCCCACGAGTGTCATAAGTCCACACCTATTATATACATACGTCACATATGTAGTAATGCCACAAGTCAACCCTAATTAGGTTTTTAAACGTGACTTAAGGTTTTGACCGACTCCCGAGACTCATAAAGGTCATTAGAGAGGTCACGACTATGATTGAGTCGAAGTAAAGTCGTCAAAAGACTCTCCCGAGTCCACAATCACTTATCATACTCATATATATAATTTAAGTTAAAGTTCCCATTTTGTTTCAAAATGACTCACATCATTAGATGGTCACCGGGACTCATATATGACTTAAGAGAGATCGAGGGATAGATTGAACTAAATTAAAGTCACCCCAAGATCGTCTCATGCCCACAACCTGTTAGTATACAAGTTACAATCACGTAATTAATTATAGTTAGACCCTTGTTTAAGTTCTAAAAGCACCTCTTGACTTCGACCAACAACTGGAACTCACATCCGACACGACAAGGGATGAGAAAGAACTCATTTGAAAGCTTTACTCGATCCAAGGATGGCTGTGCACGAGCTAGGAACAAAACAGGAAACTGAACATTGCAGCCCGACGTCTGGGACGCTGCTGCCACCGTCTTAGATGGTGGCCCAGTTTTCCTTTACGCTGGAAATGTACTGTCTTACGGTGGGATTTGAGACCGGACGGTGAAAACTAACAAACCAGACCACCGTCTGGGACGATGGGTCTGGCGTGCGAGACGGTGGACAGCTTCAGAACGAGTAGCAGCAGTCAATCAACACAAAACCGACCCATTTGAGACCTAAACCTTCATTTTTGGTATGAAATCGACTTGCTATAACACCCCAACATGGCGGAATCATGGGGTATCACTTAGAAAAGCACAGCATGACATGGGAATTATGTAGAGTCAAATTATATGCATTCAATAGATTGAAACAATCCACAAGCTCATTCAAATATATTACAATAATCAACATTCATCAAAAATATACACACTCAATCCGTACTTAAAAGAAAATGTTCAAACGATAGTAGTTGATCCTAAGCATAACCCATTAAAGGGAAATAAGGATCACGGATCCAGACAGTCTAATGCAAGTCCAATCCTAGCAATGCAGGCATATAATCATCCATTCTGTCTCTGATTAACTTGATTACCTGAAAAGTGTACTAAAGAGCGTCAACATAAAGTTGGTGAGTTCGTAGGGACATATAACAAGGAATAAACGTATCGGGAAATACAACCGTTAACGATATACGGGGATTAGAATACCTAATCACATCAAGAAAACCCTAAAAGGGTATACGTTAGCACAACATCAATACATATCACGATTTAACAACATTCTGGCACGACTTACATGTCTTCCAAAGGCGTGATCATTACAGCATGACTTACATATATTCCAAATGCATGTACAACAACATGACTTATGTGTCTTTCAACAGCATGTATAACGGCATGACTTACATATATTTCAAAGGCATGATCACAACGTTTACGTTTCATACAATACAACGTTTAACAACAACGATTCCATATACGATTAACAACGTTTAACAAGTACGTTCAACAAATACGATTCCATATAACGATTAACAACGTTCAACAAATACGATTCCATATAACGATTAACAACGTTCAACAAATACGATTCCATATAACGATTAACAACGTTCAACAAATACGATTCCATATAACGATTAACAACGTTCAACAAATACGATTCCATATAACGATTAACAACGTTCAACAAATACGATTCCATATAACGATTAACAACGTTCAACAAATACGATTCCATATAACGATTAACAACGTTCAACAAATACGATTCCATATAACGATTAACAACGTTCAACAAATACGATTCCATATAACGATTAACAACGTTCAACAAATACGATTCCATATAACGATTAACAACGTTCAACAAATACGATTCCATATAACGATTAACAACGTTCAACAAATACGATTCCATATAACGTTTAACAAGCACGTTCTACAAATACGATTCCATATAACGATTAACAACGTTCAACAAATACGATTCCATATAACGATTAACAACGTTCAACAAGTACGTTCAACAAATACGATTCCATATAACGATTAACAACGTTCAACAAGCACGTTTAACAAACACGTATATGTACACTTTTCAGCCCGAATCTCAATTAGAGTAGGGAGGGTTTACGAAACTCACCTGAAATGAGCAATAAATTCCAAGTCGAAAGAAAGTAGAATCAATGTCCACAACAGCCAAAACCTATCATACACGTATCACATTAATCCTAAAGCATCTCAAAAGATAAGGTCCTATGAATATTACCCTATTTTTATCATAAAAGCTTTATTATGTCCATTTTATAAGGCTTTGATCCAACCAAGGTGAAATCGTCACGTTTTGTTTCATAATGACTAGTCGAAACTTGACCACTGTTGTTTAATCAAAACATTTTGTTTGTTCAAACTATGTTCTGGACTCAGGGGCCTATACCATTAGAAATTATACTCATTTACGCTTCCGTAGCCACTGAAATCGTCAAAAACGGACTTACGGTTTAAAAGTTACGGACGTTTGAAAATGACTTTCCTGAAATTTATCACGGCGCGATAAATTGACTTTAGGGTGCGAGAAATTGACTTCGTGGCGCGATATTTTGGTATCACGTCGCGATATTTTGACCTGCACTTCGGATATTTTGATCACGTCGCGATATTTTGGTATCACGCGCGATATTTTGGTATCACGTCGCGATATTTTGGTATCACGTTCGCGATATTTTGGTATCACGTCGCGATATTTTGGTATCACGCGCGATATTTTGGTATCACGCGCGATATTTTGGTATCACGCGCGATATTTTGGTATCACGCGCGATATTTTGGTATCACGCGCGATATTTTGGTATCACGTCGCGATATTTTGGTATCACGTCGCGATATTTTGGTATCACGCGCGATATTTTGGTATCACGCGCGATATTTTGGTATCACGCGCGATATTTTGGTATCACGTCGCGATATTTTGGTATCACGTCGCGATATTTAGGGTGCGAGAAATTGACTTCGTGGCGCGATATTTTGGTATCACGTCGCGATATTTTGACCTGCATTCGAAATATTTATAAACCTGAAGCTTCACTACGCTATTTTACCCAGAACAATAAAAAAACCAAACCAAAAACGACCCATCTTGCTTCCAAAACCCATTTTGACTCTAGAAATCTACCAAGGAAGGTTTGGAATTTGATTCCAAGCTTGAACACTTATATTTGAACATAAACAAACATAATTAAACACAACCCATCTCTTGATTTTATCCAAATTCTCACAAATCCTAAACAAACTCTAGAAAAGCTTTTGACCCAAAACCTTCCAATTTTTGTATAAACATCACTAAAAACATGATTTGTAACATAAAATGATGATTTAAGAGAGATTTAGCTTACCAAATTTCTTCCAAGAAGTCAAATCCGAAAATTTAGCTATGAAAGGAAAGTTCTTGTGCTTTGACCACCAAATTTGGATATGTTGAACTTATGATGATAAAGATAATGATTCTTGCATTAGTTTGACTCAAATACCATTAAATGAAGAAGAAATCTAGAGAGAGTGAGAGATATGTAAGAATGTGTTCTTGCATTACTTAGAGAAAGAGATAGAGAAATAAGAGTGTGGGTGAGAAATGAATGGAAGGGATTGGGTGGGTGTTTGAGATAAGGTTGGGTCAATTTGGTGGGTCATGGGTCATGGTTGCACCCATGGGTTGACCCGGTCTCATTCACTAGCTTTTCAAATCATTAACTCGTATCGTTTAGTATTGATTAGCCAAAATAGTGGCCAAATGACTCGTTAAGCATAATGTTCGTCATAAAAATCGAGAATTGAATTTAATCACACCAATTCTTGAGGTCGTTAGCCAAAATGCATCGTTAATCAAACAAGACAAAAATCACGGTTGTTACAATCTGACTTCTTAATCAAGTGTTCTACTGGACAACACAACTCAAAGAAACACCAAGATTGATACCAGTGCCGTCTTTGAGGATTTATGGACCTCGACCGAGTGAAAAAAAAAGTGGCTTGAGGATAAGTGCAACAAATATAATTATATAAACTAAGATATAAAAACGATGATAAATGTTATAGCAAATTGGTTGATCAACTCTTGATAGTCTATATTATCTAATATTTCATTCTCAATCGCTATCATCGTCAATCCAGTCTTTTTTTTTGTTAAGTACTATTGTTTAATTTTTGGATAATTGTTAAAATTTGTAATGGGCTTAGTTAATAACATATATTTTTTATATATATACATAAAAAAATATAAAATCGGGCTCTTTAAAAGCCGGACCTCGGCCGGTCATCCACCTCGTCCCATGCCTAAGGCCCCCTGATTGATACAATGAATTTACTTTACATACACAGAAATGTTCGGGTAGATATATTATCGGGTTGGTAAATCTTCTTTTATTTAATGTTGAATTTACTGATAAATTTTCCTCATCAAGTCCTTGGCAATTTTTTAATCTTTGTTAGATATAAGCAAATTAGCATATTGTGATGTAGTCATTAGAATGTCTCAACCTGCTGAATAATTTTCGTAGAAAATATGTATCTATCTATAGGAACTGAAATATTTTTTTAAAAAAATAACTAAAATTAAATTAAGAAAAAACAACTTTAAAATATAATGTCGGTTAGTTTCTTATATAAATACAACCCAACCAAAAACTATCCCCAAAGTCCAAATCACCAAACGGCCGTCCCCTTCCTCCCCAACACCTGCTCATTCAAACCCAATAAAAATAATGTCGGATAATAACATCCCTTTTGAGATTCAAACGGAAATCATCCAAAGAATCCCAGATACAAAATCGGTGATTCGGTGCCGATCGTTGTCAAAAGCATGGAAATCTGTGATCGATAGCAAGGAGTTTGTTAAGGCTCATACCCTCCGCCACCATCAGGCCCACAATCGTCATCATCTACTTATAAGGACACAAGATTGCAAAAATTGCAAAGATTGTACAGTCGATTTGAGATATTCTTTCAGACATTGAGATCATTGCAATTATACACCCGTAAAATATTATTCCATTGTGGATGATGATGACACTTTCCCACATCAAATGGTTAGTGTCTTTGTTCCCGATTCAGTCCACAAATTTATTTATGCTTCTTTAATAATACTCGGTGGTTCTCATGGCTTGTTTTGCTTTTATGATAAACGTGGAGAGGATACCGCTGTTATCTGGAATCCTTCCATTAGAAAAACCGTTGCCATTCCAGTACCCAAAGAACCAGAGTATTTTACTGATGTTGCGTTTGGCATTTGTCCTATCAGTTTTGACGTTAAGCTTGCCAAGCTTACATCTGTTTCGGGAGTAATTACTAGCACCCAGGTTGAAGTATTTATGTTAAGTTCGGGAGGGACTTGGAGAAGTCCATTAAGTGGCAACCTTCCTCGTGTATCCATTGATTTTGGATATTCTCAGGCAGTTGTAGGCCAGTTTATTTATTGGGATGCGATTAATAGGATTGATGTGGATGATGGATTTAGGAATCTAATCATGTCATTTGATTTGACAAGTGAAGAATTCACCGAAGTAAACCTCCCTGATCCTTTACAACTCAACGAACCTTATGCTCATTTGCCACTATATAACGTGAGGGAGTCTCTGTTGGAATAATTATGATTCGTATTGAATAATATAATGAAAACATGATATAATACATACCCGTTGATCCCGAGGAACCTGTAAGATGATTAAGCATACTTGCCATTGATGTCGGGTTCCCAAAACGAGGTGATGGATTAATAATGGGAGTGAAGAATTCGGCTATGATTAGAGCCGAAATTAGGGAGAGAAAAACACACACAAGAAATTGAGATGGAAGATTAGAAGGTTAAAATGAAGCATATGAGTCTCTATTTATAATAAGAGAACTTTCACTTCTAACCCTGGTGTTTAATGTGTGCTATATTAGTCCCTGAAGTTCCAATCACCTAAAGGGAAACCCTATAGTATGTCTTTAAGAGTAAATACGCCCATCGTATAATTACTAGACATAGGGATTTCAGTTATCGTCAATTATCATATCACGAATGATAAACGATCAGTGACGGTCACATTTAATGTGGTTCCAACATTCTCCCACTTGACCAAGCGATCATTTATCTATGAGTATTCAATAAGTCCGGCCGGGATAATACTCATTTTGTTTTAAACTGAAATCATAGTCAATAAGTACAGTCGTAGAGAAGAACATCAACTCAGGACCCCCACTAGTCAAACTATGACTCAAATTTAAAACTAATAAGCAATGATCAATTGACTAAGATGTCTATACACCGTTTTGAGTACTCAAAGTGTAATTAATAGACAAACAAAATCTGAATATAGAGGAAATTTTTTATTAAGATAATAATAATGACCAATAAGTACAACATGCTATTATATTAGGTCCTTTAGTAAGCCTCATCTTCAACACGTGTCTTACGAAGATTTTAGGAGGAAGACCTTTGGTCATTGGATCCGATAGCATATTATGTGTACTTATGTACTCAATACAAAGAACATTTTCCTCAATCCGTTCACGTACAAACAGATACTTTGTATCGAGATACAGCTCAACGCTAGTTGAACTGTTACTGTTCAATAAAGTTACAGCAGCCGAGTTATCACAATAAAGCTTCAATGGTCTGGTAATGGAGTTGATGATTTTGAGTCTACTGACCAGGTTCTTTAACAACATCCTATGACAAGTGCCTTTATAAACGACAATGTATTCAGCCATCATGGTGGATGTTGTAGTCAGTTTCCTTTTATGACTTCGTCAAGAGATAGGTCTGCCAGCTAATCATAAATATATATCCAAAAGTAGATTTCTTATCGGAATCAGAACATCCTACTACTTCTAAGTTGTCACCTCTTCTATAAGTTAATGTGTAGTCTTTGGTCCTTTGCAGATATCGTAGAACCTTTTTAGCCGCTTTTCAATATGCTAATTCGGGATTAGATAGTTAACTCCCAAGCATATCGGCGATATAAGCGATATCTGGACGAGTACAGACCTGAGCGTACATAATGCTCTTAATTACTTATGAGTAATGTATCATCCTCATTTGCTCCTTTTAATCTCAATGTTCGGACTTTGGAAACAATTATACACGTTTCCTTTTACTACTAGAGCTATAGTGGGCGTGTAGTGCTGCATGTTATGGCGTTCTAAGATGTGTTCAATATAAGTCTTTTGAGAAAGAACCAGAACATCATTACGCCTGTCTTGGTGTATTTCGATACCTATGACATAAGAGGCATCACCAAGATCTTTCATGTCGACATTATGCGAATAGTAAATGCTTCGACTCACGCAACATATCCAAGTTGTTACTTGCAAGTATAATATCATCCACGTGCAAAACAAGGATTGTAAATTTACTCCCACTGATCTTGAGATAGGTGCAATGATCCACTTGATTCTTTAGGAAGTCTTGTCCTTTTATGACTTCATTAAACTTAAGGTACCATTTTATTGATGCTTGCTTTAACCCGTATATGGACTTATTCAACTTGCAGACCATGTGCTCTTTACCTTCTGGAATGAATCCTTCAGGTTGCCGCATGTATACGTCTTATTGCAAGTTTCCATTCAGGAAAGCTGTCTTGACATCCATCTGATGTAACTCTAAATCATAATGAGCTACGAATGTCATGACGATCCTTAAGGAATCTTTATGACAGACAAGAGAAAAGGTCTCTTGATAATCGATTCCTTCCTTTTGAGTAAAGCCCTTCGCAACCAGTTTGGCCTTATAGCGTTCAACGTTTCCATTCGGGTCTAATTTGGTTTTGAAGATCCATTTACAACCTACAGGTTTGGATTCTTCAGTAAATTCAACCAAGTCCCAAACGTCATTATGCTACATGGAATTAAGCTCTTAAATCATGACTTCATTCCACTAAGTGGCCTGATCGCTATTAATGGCTTCTTAATAAGAGGTAGGATCAGTAAGCTTTCCAACGTCCTCAACTTCAGTTAAATAAGTTATGAAATCATCAAAGTTATGGCCTTGCGTGACCTAGATGATCTCGTGAGATGTGGCTAAGATGTTTATGCCACAACATGGAAGAATTCTCTAATTATTTAGGTGATTTTGTCTTTGTTTTAGTTATGTCATGTTCCTTTCAAAAGTTATGGAAAGGACCAAGAGCTTCACCAATATCAGTATGTCAACCATAATACTCACCTCCTCTATCTGATCTCACAACTTTTATTTTTACGATCAAGTTGGTTTAAAACCAAAGTTTTAAGATCAATAAAAGTCACTAAGGGTTCAGATCAGATATAAGTGCATATAACACGAATAATCGTTAATAAATGTAATAATTGATGTATGTCCTAAGATGGATGCAGGATAGGGGCCACTAATATCAGAGTGAATTATTTCCAACAAGTTGGAACTTCTAGTGGCTCCGTTCTTAATTCCTTAAGCCATTTCGCCTTTGAAGCATTAAATACATGTTTCAAAATCACTAAACTCAAGAGAATGTTATGTTCCATCCATTATGAGTCGTACTATGCGAACTCGTGAGATGTGGCTAAGATGTTTATGCCACAACATGGAAGAATTCTCTAATTATTTAGGTGATTTTGTCTTTGTTTTAGTTATGTCATGTTCCTTTCAAAAGTTATGGAAAGGACCAAGAGCTTCACCAATATCAGTATGTCAACCATAATACTCACCTCCTCTATCTGATCTCACAACTTTTATTTTTACGATCAAGTTGGTTTAAAACCAAAGTTTTAAGATCAATAAAAGTCACTAAGGGTTCAGATCAGATATAAGTGCATATAACACGAATAATCGTTAATAAATGTAATAATTGATGTATGTCCTAAGATGGATGCAGGATAGGGGCCACTAATATCAGAGTGAATTATTTCCAACAAGTTGGAACTTCTAGTGGCTCCGTTCTTAATTCCTTAAGCCATTTCGCCTTTGAAGCATTAAATACATGTTTCAAAATCACTAAACTCAAGAGAATGTTATGTTCCATCCATTATGAGTCGTACTATGCGAACTCGTGAGATGTGGCTAAGATGTTTATGCCACAACATGGAAGAATTCTCTAATTATTTAGGTGATTTTGTCTTTGTTTTAGTTATGTCATCAATATTAGGAGACAACAAAGACTGTGAGAAATTATCATCTAGTTCTAACTTATACATCAATCCATCCAAGAAACCAGGACCAAGGAATTCATTATTATGAGTAATGACAATCTCATCGCAACCATGAATTATTACATAACCTTCAAGGTCTTAGACTAGAAAAATAGATACAAGGTTCCGAGAAATTCTCGATACACATAAGGTATCTACTAGTCTAACACACTTTCCAGTATTTATATGTAAATTATAAGTTTCCATAACCTTCAAGGTCTTAGACTAGAAAAATAGATACAAGGTTCCGAGAAATTCTCGATACACATAAGGTATCTACTAGTCTAACACACTTTCCAGTATTTATATGTAAATTATAAGTTTCCATGGCTTCGACATCTAAGAGATCACCCCTTTCAACTCTAAGCTTTCTTTGGTTCTTTTGACAGCTTCTGGATTGTTTATAATCATTGTATTGAGTTGGTCACATGAACCATAGAACCAGAGTCACTTACACATGTATTAATAAGTACATCAAACGTAAGAGAATCAAATATTACATAAGGTAAGTTACCTTTCTTAGCTAGCCACTCCTTGAATTTAGGGCAATTTGGGTATAATAGAATTTGCAGTTAGGATTGTCTCGACAATGAGGAGAACTCAACAAGTAAGTCAAATTCAACAATTAAGGAGAACTCGACAAGTAAGTTGAATTCAACAAGTTATGATTGATCTCGACGATTAAGAAGAACTCAACAAGTAAGTCAAATTCAACATTTAAGGAGAACTCGACAAGTAAGTTGAATTCAACAAGTTATGATTGATCTCGACGATTAAGAAGAACTCAACAAGTAAGTCAAATTCAACATTTAAGGAGAACTCGACAAGTAAGTTGAATTCAACAAGTTATGATTGATCTCGACGATTAAGAAGAACTCAACAAGTAAGTCAAATTCAACATTTAAGGAGAACTCGACAAGTAAGTTGAATTCAACAAGTTATGATTGATCTCGACGATTAAGAAGAACTCAACAAGTAAGTCAAATTCAACATTTAAGGAGAACTCGACAAGTAAGTTGAATTCAACAAGTTATGATTGATCTCGACGATTAAGAAGAACTCAACAAGTAAGTCAAATTCAACATTTAAGGAGAACTCGACAAGTAAGTTGAATTCAACAAGTTATGATTGATCTCGACGATTAAGAAGAACTCAACAAGTAAGTCAAATTCAACATTTAAGGAGAACTCGACAAGTAAGTTGAATTCAACAAGTTATGATTGATCTCGACGATTAAGAAGAACTCAACAAGTAAGTCAAATTCAACATTTAAGGAGAACTCGACAAGTAAGTTGAATTCAACAAGTTATGATTGATCTCGACGATTAAGAAGAACTCAACAAGTAAGTCAAATTCAACATTTAAGGAGAACTCGACAAGTAAGTTGAATTCAACAAGTTATGATTGATCTCGACGATTAAGAAGAACTCAACAAGTAAGTCAAATTCAACATTTAAGGAGAACTCGACAAGTAAGTTGAATTCAACAAGTTATGATTGATCTCGACGATTAAGAAGAACTCAACAAGTAAGTCAAATTCAACATTTAAGGAGAACTCGACAAGTAAGTTGAATTCAACAAGTTATGATTGATCTCGACGATTAAGAAGAACTCAACAAGTAAGTCAAATTCAACATTTAAGGAGAACTCGACAAGTAAGTTGAATTCAACAAGTTATGATTGATCTCGACGATTAAGAAGAACTCAACAAGTAAGTCAAATTCAACATTTAAGGAGAACTCGACAAGTAAGTTGAATTCAACAAGTTATGATTGATCTCGACGATTAAGAAGAACTCAACAAGTAAGTCAAATTCAACATTTAAGGAGAACTCGACAAGTAAGTTGAATTCAACAAGTTATGATTGATCTCGACGATTAAGAAGAACTCAACAAGTAAGTCAAATTCAACATTTAAGGAGAACTCGACAAGTAAGTTGAATTCAACAAGTTATGATTGATCTCGACGATTAAGAAGAACTCAACAAGTAAGTCAAATTCAACATTTAAGGAGAACTCGACAAGTAAGTTGAATTCAACAAGTTATGATTGATCTCGACGATTAAGAAGAACTCAACAAGTAAGTCAAATTCAACATTTAAGGAGAACTCGACAAGTAAGTTGAATTCAACAAGTTATGATTGATCTCGACGATTAAGAAGAACTCAACAAGTAAGTCGAATTCAACCGTAATGGTCGAACTCAACCTTAGGTGGTCGAACTCAACCTTAGTTTGGTCGAATTCAACCTTAGGTGGTCGAACTCAACCTTAGTTTGGTCGAATTCAACCTTAGTGGTTGAACTCAACCTTAGTTGGTCGAACTCAACCTTAGTTTGGTCGAAGTAATGGTCGAACTCAACCTTAGGTGGTCGAACTCAACCTTAGTTTGGTCGAATTCAACCTTAGGTGGTCGAACTCAACCTTAGTTTGGTCGAATTCAACCTTAGGTGGTCGAACTCAACCTTAGTTTGGTCGAACTCAACCTTAGGTGGTCGAACTCAACCTTAGTTTGGTCGAACTCAACCTTAGGTGGTCGAACTCAACCTTAGGTGAGGTCGAACTCGACCTTAGGTGGTCGAACTCAACCTTAGGTGGTCGAACTCAACCTTAGGTGGTCGAACTCAACCTTAGGTGGTCGAACTCAACCTTAGGTGGTCGAACTCAACCTTAGGTGGTCGAACTCAACCTTAGGTGGTCGAACTCAACCTTAGGTGGTCGAACTCAACCTTAGTGGTCGAACTCAACCTTAGGTGGTCGAACTCAACCTTAGTTTGGTCGAATTCAACCTTAGGTGGTCGAACTCAACCTTAGTTTGGTCGAATTCAACCTTAAGTGGTTGAACTCAACCTTAGGTGGTCGAACTCAACCTTAGTTTGGTCGAACTCAACCTTAGGTGGTCGAACTCAACCTTAGTGGTCGAACTCAACCTATTATGGTCGAAAAAACACGTTTTTGGCTCGAAAATTATGGCATTTAGGATCAAACTCAATAGATTAGATGAGTTTTAATATGAACACGAAGAACATGTTCAAGAAGTTATTTGTTCCAAATATTTATTTCCGAAAAAAATAATTTCCGAAAAACTTATGGAACAAAACAATAGTTTTTTAACTCCTTAAAATCATATTTTCGATTTATGTTCCAAACAATTTATAGAACAAAAACCAATACGAATCTATAGATCGAATGAACCAATGGCTCTGATACCACATGTTGGAATAATTATGATTCGTATTGAATAATATAATTAAAACATGATATAATACGTACCCGTTGACCCCGAGGAACCTGTAAGATGATTAAGCATACTTGCCATTGATGTCGGGTTCCCAAAACGAGGTGATGGATTAATAATGGGAGTGAAGAATTCGGCTATGATTAGAGCCGAAATTAGGGAGAGAAAAACACACAAGAAATTGAGATGGAAGATTAGTAGGTTAAAATGAAGCATATGAGTCTCTATTTATAATAAGAGAACTTACAGTTTTAACCCTGGTGTTTAATGTGTGTGTTATTAGTCCCTGAAGTTCCAATCACCTAAAGGGAAACTCTATAGTATGTCTTTAAGAGTAAATATGCCCATCGTATATTTACTAGACATAGGGATTTCAGTTATCGTCAATTATCATATTAGGAATGATAAATGATCAGTAATGGTCACAATTAACGTGGTTCCAACAGTCTCTTGTTGTTTTCAAGTCAGAGTTTTTTTTTTTTTTTTTTTTTTTTTTTTTTTTTTTTTTTTTTTTTTTTTTTTTTTTTTTTTTTTTTTTTTTTTTTTTTTTTTTTTTTTTTTTTTTTTTTTTTTTTTTTTTTTTTTTTTTTTTTTTTTTTTTTTTTTTTTTTTTTTTTTTTTTTTTTTTTTTTTTTTTTTTTTTTTTTTTTTTTTTTTTTTTTTTTTTTTTTTTTTTTTTTTTTTTTTTTTTTTTTTTTTTTTTTTTTTTTTTTTTTTTTTTTTTTTTTTTTTTTTTTTTTTTTTTTTTTTTTTTTTTTTTTTTTTTTTTTTTTTTTTTTTTTTTTTTTTTTTTTTTTTTTTTTTTTTTTTTTTTTTTTTTTTTTTTTTTTTTTTTTTTTTTTTTTTTTTTTTTTTTTTTTTTTTTTTTTTTTTTTTTTTTTTTTTTTTTTTTTTTTTTTTTTTTTTTTTTTTTTTTTTTTTTTTTTTTTTTTTTTTTTTTTTTTTTTTTTTTTTTTTTTTTTTTTTTTTTTTTTTTTTTTTTTTTTTTTTTTTTTTTTTTTTTTTTTTTTTTTTTTTTTTTTTTTTTTTTTTTTTTTTTTTTTTTTTTTTTTTTTTTTTTTTTTTTTTTTTTTTTTTTTTTTTTTTTTTTTTTTTTTTTTTTTTTTTTTTTTTTTTTTTTTTTTTTTTTTTTTTTTTTTTTTTTTTTTTTTTTTTTTTTTTTTTTTTTTTTTTTTTTTTTTTTTTTTTTTTTTTTTTTTTTTTTTTTTTTTTTTTTTTTTTTTTTTTTTTTTTTTTTTTTTTTTTTTTTTTTTTTTTTTTTTTTTTTTTTTTTTTTTTTTTTTTTTTTTTTTTTTTTTTTTTTTTTTTTTTTTTTTTTTTTTTTTTTTTTTTTTTTTTTTTTTTTTTTTTTTTTTTTTTTTTTTTTTTTTTTTTTTTTTTTTTTTTTTTTTTTTTTTTTTTTTTTTTTTTTTTTTTTTTTTTTTTTTTTTTTTTTTTTTTTTTTTTTTTTTTTTTTTTTTTTTTTTTTTTTTTTTTTTTTTTTTTTTTTTTTTTTTTTTTTTTTTTTTTTTTTTTTTTTTTTTTTTTTTTTTTTTTTTTTTTTTTTTTTTTTTTTTTTTTTTTTTTTTTTTTTTTTTTTTTTTTTTTTTTTTTTTTTTTTTTTTTTTTTTTTTTTTTTTTTTTTTTTTTTTTTTTTTTTTTTTTTTTTTTTTTTTTTTTTTTTTTTTTTTTTTTTTTTTTTTTTTTTTTTTTTTTTTTTTTTTTTTTTTTTTTTTTTTTTTTTTTTTTTTTTTTTTTTTTTTTTTTTTTTTTTTTTTTTTTTTTTTTTTTTTTTTTTTTTTTTTTTTTTTTTTTTTTTTTTTTTTTTTTTTTTTTTTTTTTTTTTTTTTTTTTTTTTTTTTTTTTTTTTTTTTTTTTTTTTTTTTTTTTTTTTTTTTTTTTTTTTTTTTTTTTTTTTTTTTTTTTTTTTTTTTTTTTTTTTTTTTTTTTTTTTTTTTTTTTTTTTTTTTTTTTTTTTTTTTTTTTTTTTTTTTTTTTTTTTTTTTTTTTTTTTTTTTTTTTTTTTTTTTTTTTTTTTTTTTTTTTTTTTTTTTTTTTTTTTTTTTTTTTTTTGTTATTTCGTTTTTTTCTTATTGTTATACCAGATCATGTTCTATCGCATTAATATATTAAGGGGTACATATGTCTCATATCTTGGGTTTGTTATACTCCATTATTAAGATGAAATCAAGAGCATGGCTGCTTCTTTGAAGCCTTTCACAAAAGGGAGGATGAGCCTTCCTTCACCATTGGGAAGTCAATTGGGCCAGGTAGCAATATGTAACTTTTTATTTGATTTGTGGTTGTGCATTAAACAAAGGGATCAACAAGCAGCTTGGATCATACAGTTACAAATTTGGTTGAGGTTCGTCAATTCTTGAATCTTACTTAACCCTGGTGTTTAATGTGTGTGTTATTAGTCCCTGAAGTTCCAATCACCTAAAGGGAAACCCTATAGTATGTCTTTAAGAGTAAATATGCCCATCGTATATTTACTAGACATAGGGATTTCAGTTATCGTCAATTATCATATTAGGAATGATAAATGATCAGTAATGGTCACAATTAACGTGGTTCCAACAGTCTCTTGTTGTTTTCAAGTCAGAGTTCAATACAGAGTTCAATAGGAAAAATTATCATGTATGGATGATGATTGGGCATGGTTGTAGTAGATCCTTTAATAGGCTATACTCCATTAACGCACACGATGCATCAATACATAGAACACTGGGATTCCGAAAGAGTGGTGCACCCATAATCGAAGTGGATAACGACAAGGAATATTATTATAGGCATGAACACTCACTTGCTATGTACGACCCATAATTAAAAAGCATCACTAACGTCGGAATTTATGGATTATATGGTACTTTTTTAGTGCATTCTTACATGGAAACACTACTCTTGCTTGGTCAGTGAGATATAGGAAGAGATAATGACCACATTACAAAGTGTGCATTTTAAAAGAGGACTTTTGAAAGATATAAGCAAAGTGATGGAGATTTAAGTACAATGAAGATTACATATGTATATTCAATTCATGCATTTGCTATTTGCTATTTGTGAGATCCATGTTTAATATTAGCTATGTTGAATCTTACTTCATTATAAACATTATTATGCAACTCTTTTCCGGTTTTCATGCTCACTATGCCAAAGACGTATAGTATATATGTTTTGTTATTTCGTTTTTTTCTTATTGTTATACCAGATCATGTTCTATCGCATTAATATATTAAGGGGTACATATGTCTCATATCTTGGGTTTGTTATACTCCATTATTAAGATGAAATCAAGAGCATGGCTGCTTCTTTGAAGCCTTTCACAAAAGGGAGGATGAGCCTTCCTTCACCATTGGGAAGTCAATTGGGCCAGGTAGCAATATGTAACTTTTTATTTGATTTGTGGTTGTGCATTAAACAAAGGGATCAACAAGCAGCTTGGATCATACAGTTACAAATTTGGTTGAGGTTCGTCAATTCTTGAATCTTACTAAACACTTGTTTACTTGGACATGAGTGAATCTCAAGTGTTTTCCTTCAAGAACTGAGATGGAGCCCTTAGAAACCTTAATTCTCTCTAGGTAAAGCTATCAAGTATATATTGTGCGTTTTGGGCAGACTATTAGGGGGTTTTTCCTCATACGAGGTATTGTGAAGGAGCTCTCTAGTGTGGACCCGGTTAAGACAACATAGTTTAGGCCCTCGATTATACTATTCGATTGCAGCTTTCAAAGAAAAAAAAATATTATAACCGGTGTCGCAGTTCGTACGCTACTTTCCAAAGCAACAGTGTAGCATGCAGTATTTTGTGATTGATGGGACAAGACACTCGAACCCGGTATTCACAAAACCGGGTTCAAAAAAAGCATCTTGACACCTGTATTGGCATAACCGGTGTCGCAGTTCGTACGCTACTTTCCAAAGCAACAGTGTAGCATGCAGTATTTTGTGATTGATGGGACAAGACACTCGAACCCGGTATTCACAAAACCGGGTTCAAAAAAAGCATCTTGACACCTGTATTGGCATAACCGGTGTCGCAGTTCGTACGCTACTTTCCAAAGCAACAGTGTAGCATGCAGTATTTTGTGATTGATGGGACAAGACACTCGAACCCGGTATTCACAAAACCGGGTTCAAAAAAAGCATCTTGACACCTGTATTGGCATAACCGGTGTCGCAGTTCGTACGCTACTTTCCAAAGCAACAGTGTAGCATGCAGTATTTTGTGATTGATGGGACAAGACACTCGAACCCGGTATTCACAAAACCGGGTTCAAAAAAAGCATCTTGACACCTGTATTGGCATAACCGGTGTCGCAGTTCGTACGCTACTTTCCAAAGCAACAGTGTAGCATGCAGTATTTTGTGATTGATGGGACAAGACACTCGAACCCGGGGTTGCCAAAACCGGGTTCACGAGTGGCGACAAAAAAAGAGGCAGCATCATTTTGAATTCTCAGTTTATATATACTCACACACCACATTTGCTGAACATTCGAAAAAAACGTAGCCAACATAAAAAAAAACTCAGTTTATATTTACAGAAATGGCAGGTCAATCATCTTCTGGTGTTGGTGCATTCCCAAATATCACTAGGTTTGGAGTAGAAAACAGAGTTTGCAGTTACATGAATGATGATGACAAGCGTAAATCAGAGGTGGCATCTTTAATTGAGCGTTTAAAGGCGAGAAAGTCGGGTTATGAGGCTGAAATTACAGAACGTGCAACAGTGGTCCAACCGTCCAAAATAGACAGGAGGTACGAGGACTACCTGCAGCAGAAGATCCAATGGTTGCAAATAACCATTAACCATCTTACTTTTACCGAGTCTTCAATAAGGAGCACGATTCAGCACGGTTGGTAGTCGCCCTGATGGTTACGTGACTGACCCGGGAGAGAAATACGCAACAGAAGTGTTGAGTCCCAATGTTAATTGTAAATTTAATGATGACAAATCTAACCTATAAACACTTAGTAATCTTTTGGTTCTTGTAATCTGATATGGGTCAGACTAAGCTGACACAGCTTACGATCTGTCTCTGACCCAGATCATGCTTCATACTTGTAATTGTAATATCTTATGGAAGCAAGTGTTATTCAAGCTGTATCAAATTGTATTAGCATTCATTCCAAGTCGAAGAGGAGAATTGAAGATAGAAGACCAAGATGTTAGTGGAAGACAGCTTGGGATTAGCAGTCAGCTTGGAAACACTTAGGCAGATTGGTGCCTTGACAAACGGCCCAATCTGTGTCTGACAATCAAGTGAAGATAACAACCTGGATTGAAGATAAGGACAAATGACGTGACTAGGAAGAATCCTAGGATCCAGGTTGGTGGTTGTTTACATATGCGTGTCCATACTCCTATTGGTGGATGAAGAATGTGCGTCAGTACGTGTGGGACCACAAGTACCATGAAAGGCACGATTGATTATTCCTTCATCAACCACTGAACGAATTACACGTAGCTGCAACGGACACCTAATGAATGAGCGCTTGTGCCTATAAAAGCCTCATTCATGGATTGCATATGGGCGGCATTTTCCTGAGAATCATTCTTCACACAAGTTTCTCTGCTCTTACACACAGCTTAGTCTGTACGAGATTAGCTTGGGCTGATTCTCTTGAGCTGAAACTAATTGATTGTTGTTTGTCACTTCATAGGGTTGTTTAGATATCTATAGGCTATCTTTATTCCGCAACAACCCTGTAATTCTTTGTATAGATGATTTCTTAATAAAGGATTACATTTGAAAATAACAATCTGTGTTCAAGAATGTTTTTATTTCTTTACTGCTTTACTGTTTTAATGATTCCTGCACTTTACTAACTTGCTTGATATTCATTATCTGAATCTTAAAACGTTTTGTATTAAAAGTTTGTAAAGATTGTGGAAAGTTGTATTCACCCCCCCTCTACAACTGTTCTGTGTTCAATATACTTTGGTATATTGATACACCGTGGGACGTATCAATTGGTATCAGAGAGGTGGTTGAGAATTAACTTGACTTGATCCTTGCATATTTTCATTTATAGTAAAGCAATGTCATCTTATATTGATAATGGTTCTTCAACCCGACCACCCATGTTTGACAAAGATGATTTCAGTGGGTGGAAAGGTAGAATGTCTTTGTTCCTTGAATCCATCGATAACAATATGCCTAACATCCTTACGGATGGTCCTTATGTTCCTACACAAACCATTGTGGTAGAAGCTGTGGTCAGGGAAGGTCAACCAACCATTCCTGCCACAGTCAAATCTATAGTTAAGGATAAGGCAGATTGGGGGGATGAGGATAGGAGGTTGGCAAACTTGGATGTGAAGGCTAGAAATTTCATTGTCCAAGCTGTGCCAACCAAAGGTGGAAGAGGTGAAAAATACTCTAAGCTCAAGACAAAGTACAAAGCCTTGACAGCACAAGTAGCTGAGCTGACTGAGAAGGTGAACATAAATGAGAAGAGTCTGGTAGCCAAAGACTGGGCTGAAAGTGCCACATCATCTGATGATGAGTTGTACGAAGATGCCAAGTGTTTCATGGCTAAAGAAGCTACTCAAAGATTTGCTGAAGATCTGGTAAAAATACAACAGCAATCTGAGTCAGCTCACCAGGCATCCACCAGTCAGACTGCTCGACCTGAGGTAACTTTCTTTTCAAATCTGTATGATAATGAGAAGCTGTCCAGACTGAACAAACTTGGTGATGAGGTTTTACTGCAAAAACATTTTAATCAAGAACTCAAAAAGGAAATACATCTTTTGAAACTTGATAACAGCTCTAAGAGTCACACCATTGAAAAACTAGAATCTGAAGTTAAAGCTCAAAAGCAATTAAACTCCATTTTGATTAAAGAAGCTAAAACTGCAGAAGAAAAGTTTTTAAAGGTAAAACAGATTACTGAAACATGGTGTATAAGCTCTAAAAGAGTTGCTAAATGTGTGAATGAACAAATACCTCATCAGATCCAAGCTATCTTTGATGGTGATTATGATAGGGCCATAGCCATAGCTGAAGTATGTGCTATGGAGCCTTGTTATCAACCTCCTTCACCACCCAAAGTCCAAACCAAAGAGACTATTTCTAAACCAATTAAGTTGGTTCAGAAATCCGGTATTGGGTTTAAAGATCCTGAAACTATGGGTCAGACCATTGCTGAAGCTATGTCTAAAGCTGATCAGGTTGTTGAGTTAAAACCTGAAGAAAGTCTTGACTTGTCCAAGCTGACCATCACCCAATCTGTGTCAGATTCAAAGAATAAAACAAACAAGAATAGTTTAAAGAGAAACAAAAGAAAGGATAAAGATCACAGTGCTCCAAAAGAGAAAATTAAGCTTTTAAAGAGTAAGAAGTCTGGTTCTCTAGGAAATGAGTCACAAGCAAAATCTGAGTCTATTTCAAGTAACACCAAGTCTGACTCTGACAAGTTGATTTTAAAATATGTTGAGTCCAAAACTGATAAGGTGTCAATGAAAACCAATTTTCTTGAGAAGGTGTCTGATCCAAAAATTGTTGATCAAAGAAAATTGAGAGCTGAATGTAAGAAAGTTGGAATAGGCAAAGGTTTTGTTAAGAAGGAAACCTTGAGTGTTGCTAAAAAGAACTTTGAATCTGGTAAAGGACAGACCAAGCAACAATGGGTTTCAAAATGTGATAAGAGTCTGTATTTAGTTCCCCAATCTGAGTCAGACCAGAAGGTCAGCTCTGGTGAACCCATCCTTGGATGGGTTCCCAAAATGAACTAATCTCTTATCATAATTACAGGGCGGTCATGACGATAATACCTGGCACTTGGACAGTGGATGTTCCAAGCATATGACCGGATGTAAGTCCCTGCTGTGTAGCTTTAGGATTCTCGCTGGTCCTAATGTTACTTTTGGAAATGATTCTCAAGGAAAGACTGAAGGTTTTGGTGTTCTTTCAAATGGTCCTCTTACTTTCAGAAGGGTCTCATATGTAAATGGTTTGAAGTGAGATTCAGGTCTGATAAGGGAATTGTTCTTGATTTGGAAGGCAATGTGGTTCTCATTGCAAAGAGGGATGAGTCTTTGTATTCTTTTGACATGAGAAACCCAACTGTCACAAGAGAAGTCTGTTTCATGTCAAAGTCTCAAGATGAGCTGAATTGGTTGTGGCATAATAGGCTCTCTCATATGAATTTCAAAGACATCAACAAGCTGTGTAAGAAAGAGTTGGTGTCTGGTCTTCCAGTGATTAACTATGAGAAGGACAAGCTGTGTGGTGCTTGTGAGAAAGGCAAGCAACATAAAGCTACTTTTTAGTCTAAGACATGCTCAACCATTGAAAATTGTTTGGATCTGCTTCATATGGACTTATTTGGACCAATCAGTACTCCATCATTCACTGAAATGAGGTACTCTTTGGTAATTGTTGATGAGTATTCAAGATACACCTGGGTTTTCATTCTAAGACACAAGAGTGAAGCTGCTGACAGCATTATTCATTTCATCAAGCAAGCTGAAATTCTCTACAAAAGGCCTGTTAGGCAATTAAGAAGTGATAATAGCACTGAATTCAAAAATATCACTCTTAATTCATTCTGTAGTGAAAAGGGAATTTCACAAGTCTACTCAGCTGCCAGAACTCCTCAACAGAATGGTGTTGCAGAAAGAAGAAACAGAACTCTTATTGAAGCTGCCAGATCCATGATGGCTCAAAACAATGTCAAGTCTCATTTCTGGGCTGAAGCAGTACACATAGCTTGCTTTACCCAGAACAGATCCCTCATTGTAAAAAGATACCAGAAGACTGCATATGAACTTCTTAGGGGGAGAAAACCTGAAATTGGTTTCCTAAGAATGTTTGGAAGTCCTTGCTATATTCTGAATCAGAAATAGCATCTTGGAAAGTTTGATGAGAAATCAGATGAAGGTATCCTTCTTAGATATGCAACAATGATGAAGGCCTACAGAGTGTACAACAAGAGAACCAAAACAATTGAGAACTCTGTAAATGTAAGCATTGATGAAGGTTGTTCTAAGCCAGACTGCTCTCCTCCTGAAGATGAAGACTTCAATTTTAAAGAACTGGCTGTACCTGAGAATGAGCCTCCAACTAATCCTCCAATTGGATCTAATAATGCTCAAACTCAGAAGAAGAAGAAGAAGAAGAAGAAGAAGAAGAAGAAGAAGAAGAAGAAGAAAGGAAAAGGAATTGAAGAAGAAGAAGAAGAAGAAGAAGAAGAAGAAGAAGAAGAAGAAGAAGAAGAAGAAGAAGAAGAAGAAGAAGAAGAAGAAGAAGAAGAAGAAGAAGAAGAAGAAGAAGAAGAAGAAGAAGAAGAAGAAGAAGAAGAAGAAGAAGAAGAAGAAGAAGAAGAAGAAGAAGAAGAAGAAGAAGAAGAAGAAGAAGAAGAAGAAGAAGAAGAAGAAGAAGAAGAAGAAGAAGAAGAAGAAGAAGAAGAAGAAGAAGAAGAAGAAGAAGAAGAAGAAGAAGAAGAAGAAGAAGAAGAAGAAGAAGAAGAAGAAGAAGAAGAAGAAGAAGAAGAAGAAGAAGAAGAAGAAGAAGAAGAAGAAGAAGAAGAAGAAGAAGAAGAAGAAGAAGAAGAAGAAGAAGAAGAAGAAGAAGAAGAAGAAGAAGAAGAAGAAGAAGAAGAAGAAGAAGAAGAAGAAGAAGAAGAAGAAGAAGAAGAAGAAGAAGAAGAAGAAGAAGAAGAAGAAGAAGAAGAAGAAGAAGAAGAAGAAGAAGAAGAAGAAGAAGAAGAAGAAGAAGAAGAAGAAGAAGAAGAAGAAGAAGAAGAAGAAGAAGAAGAAGAAGAAGAAGAAGAAGAAGAAGAAGAAGAAGAAGAAGAAGAAGAAGAAGAAGAAGAAGAAGAAGAAGAAGAAGAAGAAGAAGAAGAAGAAGAAGAAGAAGAAGAAGAAGAAGAAGAAGAAGAAGAAGAAGAAGAAGAAGAAGAAGAAGAAGAAGAAGAAGAAGAAGAAGAAGAAGAAGAAGAAGAAGAAGAAGAAGAAGAAGAAGAAGAAGAAGAAGAAGAAGAAGAAGAAGAAGAAGAAGAAGAAGAAGAAGAAGAAGAAGAAGAAGAAGAAGAAGAAGAAGAAGAAGAAGAAGAAGAAGAAGAAGAAGAAGAAGAAGAAGAAGAAGAAGAAGAAGAAGAAGAAGAAGAAGAAGAAGAAGAAGAAGAAGAAGAAGAAGAAGAAGAAGAAGAAGAAGAAGAAGAAGAAGAAGAAGAAGAAGAAGAAGAAGAAGAAGAAGAAGAAGAAGAAGAAGAAGAAGAAGAAGAAGAAGAAGAAGAAGAAAATTGGAAGAAGAAGTCTATGTTGAACAGCCTCCTGGTTTTGAAAATTCAAAGTTTCCTGACCATGTGTTCAAGCTTGACAAGGCTCTTTATGGGTTGAAGCAAGCTCCAAGGGCATGGTATGATACTTTGTCTAAATTTTTATTGGCTAATAACTTCAAAAGAGGTAATGTTGACAAGACTTTGTTTGTGAGAAAGTATAATGGTGATATTCTGCTTGTACAAATATATGTAGATGATATAATATTTGGGTCTAACAGTGAAAGACTTTGCAAAAAGTTTTCTGAATTAATGTCTAAAAAGTATGAAATGAGCATGATGGGAGAACTAAACTATTTTCTGGGTTTACAAGTTAAACAGACTAAAAATGGAATTTTCATAAACTAAGGAAAGTATGTTAAAGATCTCTTAAACAAATTTGGTTTTACTGATTGCTCACCTATGAAAACTCCTATGGGAACTGGTGATAAGCTGGATGAAGATAAAAATGGTAAGTCTGTTGACATCACAGCTTATAGGGGTATGATAGGATCATTACTTTACTTAACTGCTAGTAGACCAGATATTATGTTTGCTACATGCCTTTGTGCAAGATATCAAGCTAGTCCTAAGGAATCTCATCTTAAAGCTGTGAAGAGAATCTTTAGATACCTTAAAGGTAGTCCCAATCTGGGTCTTTGGTATCCCAAAGACTCAGGATTCGATCTAATTGGATATTCAGATTCTGACTTTGCAGGCTGTAAGATTGACAGAAAAAGTACTTCAGGAGCTTGTCAATTGCTTGGCAATAGACTTGTAAGCTGGTCCAGCAAGAAGCAGCATTCAGTTTCTATCTCTACTGCAGAAGCTGAATATGTTGCTGCAGGAAGCTGTTGCTCCCAAATTCTTTGGATGCAATATCAGCTACAAGACTATGGTGTCACTGCAACAAAAACTCCAATCTTTTGTGACAGTACCAGTGCCATAGCAATTTCAAACAATCCTGTGCTTCATTCAAGGACTAAGCACATTGATATAAGATATCATTTCATCAGGGATCATGTGATGAAAGAAGATGTTGAGCTCCACTTCATTCCAACAGACAATCAGCTTGCTGACTTGTTCACAAAGCCATTGGATGAATCAAGGTTTAACTATCTCATAAGTAAGCTAGGTATGCTTAATTTGTAAAATGTAGTGATCTAAGTAATAGAAAATCTGACCCCTTAGAGTTATACTAAAGTTTTGAGGGTAAGCTGTGTCAGACCCAGACTACCCTTTCACACTTGGTGCATTTCAAGTGAAAGAGGGTAAGCTGAGTCTGACCCAACTTCGTGGTTATTTTTGTTATTAAATATCTCAGTGCGTTTTATTACTTTCATTATTTTATTAAGTGTACTTGGTTGATCCTATTGGAGTGTGACACGTGTAGTGGTCCTACCGGTTACTGAAAAAGTACCACCACTACTTATTGATCCTCCAATCAAAATCTTTCTCTCTCCAACTTTTTCAAATAGATATTTTGGGTTTGTATATACATTTCTTACGAAAGGCTTAGGTCTGCTTTTGAGCTGTCATATATGCCTGATGATGAATATGATGTTGTTGTGTCTCATACTGAAGCCAAAAATGTTTTACAAGAAGTTGGATATACTGGTCCATTGGCTTCAGTAGTTAAAATGAAACATTTAACTGGCATTTGGAACTACTTATTGAGCCCAATCAAAATATATCTCTCTCCAACTTTTTCAAATAAGATATTTTGGGTTTTGTATATAACATTTATTTAACCTAAAATCCCAAATCACTTGTTCACATTTTTCTTGAATCAATTTTTCTCTCAAATCTGATTACTGTTTTATTAAATTTAATTTCTTCTAAAATTTGTTTTTCAAAATGGCATCATCTTCTGTTTCTATTCATACCAATGATTCTCCATCTAGTTTCGAATCTGAAAGTCAGTTTCCAGCTCCAATAAGCGCAAACAAGCTGTCTCCTTATGTGGTGGGAGATAAGGTAGTAGTGGTCCCGGCTGATCTTGATACTGGTAAAATCAAGATTGGCAGTCTGGTGTACGCCAATATTCATCCTCCTTCATGGGCTAAAGGATACGATGAAATAGTGGCTTTCTTGTGGTATCATCCATTTGGCAAAGTGATGCTTGAGAAGCCAGACTGGGTGTTTCAAGATCTCTTGTGTGGATTTTGGGCGAGCTGTGTCGTGAAACAGAATAAGAAAGGAGATGCTGCAATCTATGGCTCAATCCTCAACGGTAAGAAAAAGGTATACATTTCTTACGAAAGGCTTAGGTCTGCTTTTGAGCTGTCATATATGCCTGATGATGAATATGATGTTGTTGTGTCTCATACTGAAGCCAAAAATGTTTTACAAGAAGTTGGATATACTGGTCCATTGGCTTCAGTAGTTAAAATGAAACATTTAACTGGCATTTGGAACTACTTATTGAGCACAATTTCGAAAACCTTACAAGTAAAGGCAGGCAACTTTGATCAGCCTAATGTCCTAGAATTGCAGATTTTTCATGCAATGGTCACCATGACCAGAATAGATTTTGCTACTTTAATCTTTAAGGACCTTGTTGATCGCGTTCATAAGAAGAGTCTTACCATACCTTATGGTAGGATTCTTGCTCTTATCATTGAAGCCATTCTTGACAATGATTTCAGTCTGGCAACTGGTCAGACTGTTGAATGCAAATCTATAAATAACAACATCTTCAATAGTCCAAAGGTATCTGTGCACTGACCCGAGCAATGCAGATCTACCTTCATTTTTGCAGGAAAAGAGAAGAGGAACAAGAAGCACTTAGGGAAGCTGTCCCTTATTCGACGTGATCTGGGTCTGACACTCAATCTGCTAATCAGGGGGACCCAGGTACACATGCTTCTGAACCCTCAAACTCTTCTGAATCTATTCACAATTCTACTCCTACAAAAGAGGGTGAATGGTTGGCCAAAACATCAGCCTCCCTAGCCACACCTTCGTCCATTTGCTCAAAATCCGACTCTAAAAGACCCCTTGTTGAGGACTTAGCACCTCTCAAGGCCAAAAAGAAAAGATCTTCAAAGAAATCCGTGTCAGCTTCTGGGGTTGATAATGCTTCATCAAATCTTGAGATCCCCCAAGGTGCAGGGAAAGCTAAGGAACGTTCCGAAGCTGTCCCTGCCACCCAAGCTGACAAGCCGAATACACCACGCCCATCTGCACTCTCCCAAAAGAGTGTAGACGAGTTAAAGGGAACACCCATTGCTACCCAACCCTCCAAACAGGGTGAAGGTATTGAAAGAAAGACCTCCTCCCAAGGTCATACTGAGTCTAAACCGAATTCACCATCATCAGCCTCCCAAAAGGTTGATGATATCATTAAAGGGGTAACAGAGGATCTAGCCCAGATCCAAAGTGAGTCAGAGTCAATGCACATCATTTCTGAGGATGGTCATCCTAAGGAGAGAAGTATCGAACGCATAGGTGACACTGCTTCTCCTCCCCAAGCTGATCAGACTCCTTCTATCTTATACTCTGAGTCTGCACAGGCTGCCAATGCCCCTTCTATGTCACAAGGAGGGGTACAGGCCTCAATTCTCCCTAAGGATACTTTGGTGCAACAACACACCTCTGTTGAAGGGCAATCAACTACACAAAACATTACACCTGCAGAGTCTGTGTCTGCATCTGTCCTTGGACATAGGGATTCTGCAGGTTACTTGGCTGTCTTTAAGGCAGTCATGTCAGCCCCTTGTGCAGCAAAGGGAACCATTGATGGTCCTCTCGATGTCAATGAGAATATGATCACTATCTCCGGAAGTGATTCTTCATTCGATGATGAGTTTGCCCATCCATCCTTAAGGGATGCTCTGATGGAAGATGCCAGTGGAGGAGTTGATCAAAATCAAGATCAACACATTCCCACTGGCCCTCAGCCTGAATTAAATGTTAATCTTTCTCAGGCTGACCAACTCATCATCAATTCTGACCGATCCACTCATGAGACTCACTCTCATGAGCAAATGTTCCAAGACTTCTTAAGCCTCCACCCCCTTCTAGATATGCCCAATGACCCTGAAATTAAGGATTGCAGGCTGCTCTTTCCAGAGTCAGTGGCTTTTGAGCCAACTGCAAGTTCTTCCCAAGCTGCCACTATCTCATTCTCAGATGTGGTGGGTCAGCTCACTGAGTTCATTTTAACCTCTAAGGTTGAGAGCTCAAAGCTGACCGAATGCTTGGAAAAGATCCAAAAGGATCAGGATTTAACGGATAAGAAGGTGGACAAGCTGAGTCATGATCAGACTGCATTAGAAGAAAATGTTAAGAAAGCAGTTGATATGATGCAGCAGAACCAGAGCAAGCTGACAGAGTCTCTTGATAGTCTTACTAAGGCAGTCAATGAAGAAAATGAAAGAAACAAGAGTACTCTGGGTCAGATTGAAAATGCTGCAACCAAATTCAAAAGGGAAGTCACCATAGAACTTCGATCTTCAAACAAGTCACAAGCTGACTTCAAGAATGATCTGATTGAAGCTTTTAAGGGTGTTAAATCACAGATCAAACTCCTACATGAAGATTATGTTGAATTGAGAAGAGCCTGCTGTCTTACAAATATCAAAGTCGACTTGATCAACCAACAACTCAAAGGTCTCTTTGCAACCCCAGTAAGCTCTTTCCCTGCTGATGATGACAAAAAGGGGGAGAAGAATGCTACTAAAAGAAAAAGGGATGCAATGAGTGAAGCTGAATTGGAGCTAGAAAGACAAAAACAAAAAGCTCAGGTTGACAAGGAGATAAAAGATTACTTTGAAAGATTGAAAGTAAGATAAGAAAAGGCCAGAGCTGAGGAGGCACAAAATGATAGAAGAGTGGTTGTGTATGGTTCTAAGGTGGAAAGTGAGAAGGAAGATGTGGAAGAGATAAAAAGACCAGAATCTGAGTCTGGTGGTGAAACTGTTGGAAAATTGAATGTAGAAATTGAAAAGGAGAGTGATACAACCAAGGGGGAGATTGTTAATGAAATGGGAGATATAAGGAAGGATGTTGGTGTTGAAAAAGAAAAGAATGTTGAAAAGAAAAGGAAGTTCTCCCAAGCTGCCACTATCTCATTCTCAGATGTGGTGGGTCAGCTCACTGAGTTCATTTTAACCTCTAAGGTTGAGAGCTCAAAGCTGACCGAATGCTTGGAAAAGATCCAAAAGGATCAGGATTTAACGGATAAGAAGGTGGACAAGCTGAGTCATGATCAGACTGCATTAGAAGAAAATGTTAAGAAAGCAGTTGATATGATGCAGCAGAACCAGAGCAAGCTGACAGAGTCTCTTGATAGTCTTACTAAGGCAGTCAATGAAGAAAATGAAAGAAACAAGAGTACTCTGGGTCAGATTGAAAATGCTGCAACCAAATTCAAAAGGGAAGTCACCATAGAACTTCGATCTTCAAACAAGTCACAAGCTGACTTCAAGAATGATCTGATTGAAGCTTTTAAGGGTGTTAAATCACAGATCAAACTCCTACATGAAGATTATGTTGAATTGAGAAGAGCCTGCTGTCTTACAAATATCAAAGTCGACTTGATCAACCAACAACTCAAAGGTCTCTTTGCAACCCCAGTAAGCTCTTTCCCTGCTGATGATGACAAAAAGGGGGAGAAGAATGCTACTAAAAGAAAAAGGGATGCAATGAGTGAAGCTGAATTGGAGCTAGAAAGACAAAAACAAAAAGCTCAGGTTGACAAGGAGATAAAAGATTACTTTGAAAGATTGAAAGTAAGATAAGAAAAGGCCAGAGCTGAGGAGGCACAAAATGATAGAAGAGTGGTTGTGTATGGTTCTAAGGTGGAAAGTGAGAAGGAAGATGTGGAAGAGATAAAAAGACCAGAATCTGAGTCTGGTGGTGAAACTGTTGGAAAATTGAATGTAGAAATTGAAAAGGAGAGTGATACAACCAAGGGGGAGATTGTTAATGAAATGGGAGATATAAGGAAGGATGTTGGTGTTGAAAAAGATATAAGGAAGGCTGTGTAGTTGAAAAAGAAAAGAATGTTGAAAAGAAAAGGAAGTTCTCCCAAGCTGACCCTGTACAAGCTGTGCCAACTCAAGCTGACCCAGCTCCCAAAATGCAAATTGATGAATCTTCTGGTGAAGACACAGCCACTCTGTCCCAGTTTATGATTAAGAAAAGAACAACTGAAGCTGGGTCAAGTGGTGTGAAGATCATAACTGAGAAAGAAAAGGATTGGGAGATTGCAACTGAAACTGCTCCACAGCTTGGGGTAACAGTTGAGATGGCATATAAAATGATCAAGGAGGACAGACTAGAAAGAGAAAGAATTGGTGCAACTAAGTCTGATTCTGAAATTGTCAAGGCTGTTCAAGAACAATTGAATAAGGAAGATGAAGAAGATCTTGCAGCCATTGGTTCCAAAAAGAAAGTTGTAGGCAAAGGAAAGGAAAAGAAGAAGATGGTGGTTCATTCTAAACCATCTCAGAAGGTTAAAGATGTGGTGCAAAGTGTGAAAGCCCATAATTGGTTTGATGCCTTGGAGAAAAGACAAGTCACTGAAAATATCCATTATAGAAGGCATCCAGAACCAATCCTCCAAGTTCTACTAAAAAGGCGAAAAGGAAAGAATATTCCCAGCATAAGGTTCACAAGGAAAGGTTATGAAACCAACTGGGAAACCCATGATCTTGACAAACTTCTTGATCTAGGATACACAGAGTGGGTGGAACTACATAATATCATTACTGGTATGTCTGGAGTTCACAAAGAGACAGTCTTGGAAGCCATTGAGAAGACGTTAGCTGCTGTTGTAAAGTACAAGATTGATATCTCTGGCCTTCCAAGACCAATTGAATATGATATGGATTATGAAGATGAGTCAGCTGAGCCACTAAAGAAGAAAAGAAGAAGGTATGAAAGGATTGATGCTCCTAGAGGTGACCATTCACTTTTTCTCCAAAACTTGTCTCCTACAGAGTTGCTAGCACAATTATCTTCTGGTGCAATTGACAAGATTCTTGATAATCTTAATCTGTCTCTACCTGCTGGTGTCAAAGATGCAATATGTGGGAAGTTCATAGCTGAACCTGAGCATGGGATGTACTTTATAGATGCTAGAGGAAATTTGGTGTTTCAAAGGACTGCTGAACTAAAACAGGTACCATCTATGCACCTATTTACCTTATACAGATTCTGCAGAAACTTTAGTGAAGAAGGTAATGGGTATGAGCAGTTCCTTATAGATGAAGGGTTAGATAGGCAACTTGATGTGAGAGTTGCTCCATTATTTGAGGTTAAACAAGAAGCAATTGAAATGCTTGGAGAATAGTGATGTAGATTGTAATATCGTTGATTTATTCTCTATATATACAAAGGCAGTTGTACAAACTTAGCTTCTTGGTTAAAACTTCATATCAGATTGAAAAGAACCCAAAAGATTCAAAGGGTCACAAGCTGTTAGTCATATTTTCATTTGATTCTTTGTAAGCTGATAGTTAGAAGTGTAGTTGGGTTTTGTCATCATCAAATAGGGGGAGATTGTTGAGTCCTAATGTTAATTGTAAATTTAATGATGACAAATCTGACCTATAAACACTTAGTAATCTTTTGGTTCTTGTAATCTGATCTGGGTCAGACTAAGCTGACACAGCTTACGATCTATCTCTGACCCAGATCATGCTTCATACTTGTAATTGTAATATCTTATGGAAGCAAGTGTTATTCAAGCTGCATCAAATTGTATTAGCATTCAGTCCAAGTCGAAGAGGAGGATTGAAGATAGAAGACCAAGATGTTAGTGGAAGACAGCTTGGGATTAGCAGTCAGCTTGGAAACACTTAGGCAGATTGGTGCCTTGACAAACGGCCCAATCTGTGTCTGACAATCAAGTGAAGATAACAACCTGGATTGAAGATAAGGACAAATGACGTGACTAGGAAAAATCCTAGGATCCAGGTTGGTGGTTGTTTACATATGCGTGTCCATACTCCTATTGGTGGATGAATAATGTGCGTCAGTACGTGGGGGACCACAAGTACCATGAAAGGCACGATTGATTATTCCTTCATCAACCACTAAACGAATTACACGTAGCTGCAACGGACACCTAATGAATGAGCGCTTGTGCCTATAAAAGCCTCATTCATGGATTGCATATGGGCGGCATTTTCCTGAGAATCATTCTTCACACAAGTTTGTCTGCTCTTACACACAGCTTAGTCTGTACGAGATCAGCTTGGGCTGATTCTCTTGAGCTGAAACTAATTGATTGTTGTTTGTCACTTCATAGGGTTGTTTAGATATCTATAGGCTATCTTTATTCCGCAACAACCCTGTAATTCTTTGTATAGATTATTTCTTAATAAAGGATTACATTTGAAATTAACAATCTGTGTTCAAGAATGTTTTTATTTCTTTACTGCTTTATTGTTTTAATGATTTCTGCACTTTACTAACTTTCTTGATATTCATTATCTGAATCTTAAAACGTTTTGTGTTAAAAGTTTGTAAAGATTGTGGAAAGTTGTATTCACCCCCCTCTACAACTGTTCTGTGTTCAATATACTTTGGTATATTGATACATCGTGGGACGTATCAAGAAGACCCCGAAGCTGCAGCCCCTGCCTATGAGCCCGGTGAATACATTCACCGTGATGATGGTGATAGTTCATTCGACTCCACTGATTCCCGTTTTGTTAATTCGGATTTTAGCTTATTTATGTAATCGTTTTTATGTAATCGTTTCTATGTAATCGTTTTTATGTAATCGTTTTTATGTAATCGTTTTTATGTAATCGTTTTTATGTAATCGTTTTTATGTAATCGTTTTTATGTAATCGTTTTTATGTAATCGTTTTTATGTAATCGTTTTTATGTAATCGTTTTTATGTAATCGTTTTTATGTAATCGTTTTTATGTAATCGTTTTTATGTAATCGTTTTTATGTAATCGTTTTTATGTAATCGTTTTTATGTAATCGTTTTTATGTAATCGTTTTTATGTAATCGTTTTTATGTAATCGTTTTTATGTAATCGTTTTTATGTAATCGTTTTTATGTAATCGTTTCGGTTTTAAATAAAGTAAGTTGTTTCGCCATATATGTTTTTTATTATAAAGTGACAAGGATACCTAATAAGAAAAAACAAACATAAAATTGATATTCAAAGTTGAGTGCATGTTTTCCTATTATGACCCAATCCGTTGCAAATGCCACATCTAGCTTGTTGTCTTGAGGTTGAAGATCTACTGGTAGAACTCTCACCCATCTCGTTCCGGTACCGTCTGGTGCGTCTCCTACCCCTATGCGTGACCAGTTTTGCCGGGTCTCCTTGGATTTTCCAATCTACCTCTGCCCAGTAATGCACATCTCGGAGGGGAGCAAATGCAACATTATATTGATTTATCCACGTCCTAGTTGAGTACCTCTTACTTGGAAGATTAACAGCTCTTTCCTGTCTATATCCGCAAACAGCAATGGCATGAGAACATGGAAACCTTTGATGCTGCCAAGCTCCACAAGAGCATTTTTTCCTATTATCCGCCATGACAACATTGTATGTGTACTCGCCATTTGCATTTCTTTGGTTTGTTCTCACCGTGTAATTTCCTGTTCATTCATCATACACTTCCACCCGATGGCTTGTTGAGGCTCTTTCACGCATCTGATAAACCTCCCACATTTTGCGAGCTTTTCCAAGGATATTGTTTTGGCACTCGGCAATGTTTGTCGTTAAGTTACCCCAACGACGAAGTCCCGAGTCGTGCTTTAGAGTCCACTTATCCAAACCAATGTTTCTCAAATACGACCAAACACCCTCTTCTTCACATCTGATTTCATCCACCGCCCAAGAATACTTGGATTGTTGGGATGTGGAACCGACAACCCAAGTCAAGTTTTTGATACGCTTCATCAACCAAGGCAAAAGCGATAGGCAATAATTGTCCATTGGCGTTCTTTGTCACTACAATTAGCAACTTACCCTTGTAGCTGCCTTTTAAATGAGTGCCATCAACAAAGATCACTGGAATACAACGATGGAATGCTCTAAGTGCCGAAGCCTAACAGCGTTGGAACACAATGTAGCCTTGTATCTTGAACAATAAGTTCTCTGTTTTCTCTTATGTTCCAAAGCCTAACAGCGTATACAAGTTCCGCCTTGCTTTGAAAAACCATTCCTATTTCTATCACATTTCTTTCTTTCGACTAAAATACCACATCTTCTTCAACTCGTTAAATGGCATTAGAGGATCATCATCATCATCTTCAAGATGAACATGTTGTTGCTGCTCCAAAGGACCTTGTACATGTGCCCTTCGACATCTTCATCTCCAGATACATCCCCATCAACGCTATATCCGTCGATGGTATCATCACTTGTATAAGGTGCCTCATCACCAGATCCATCAACCATTGGTGCAATTTCATCATCTTCATCATGTTCATCATGTTCATCGTCTTCATCGTTTTCAGCGTCTTCATTGTCTTCATCATCGTGATTGTCTTCATCATCTTCATTATCTTGCGACTGGTTACCCGGTTGAAAACACCATTGACTTTGAGTCAAGCTTAACAAATGGTTTGTAAAAGTAGGCTCGAACTTCACTTCAAATTGCGCATCACCCAGATGATAAATCATTCCCAAAGTATTATCATCCGTAATTAAATTTCTAAAAGGAACACCCTTAAATTCATACCATAAATATAATTGCAGTTTGAAGTCTTGTTTTGAAACACCAAAACAACTGTAAGTGACATCACAAATTTCTGAATAAGTCATTACGTGAAAAAGAGGAAAACTTCTTCTTTTTGATGGATCTGCATTTTGAAGGATCCCATTTCCGAATGATACACAATCATCCTATATTAACTTAACCATAATTGGGTTGAATGGTGAAGATGCCATTTTTTTGGAAATTTAGTTTATCAATATGTTTGAAATTTTATTTGAAAATATTTGTTGGAATACTGATAATGGTTGCAGATACATCACATGTACTATATATAGATAAATGGTTTACAAGTTGAATTAGGGTTTCACCAGGACGCGACACGTGTTAGGGTTACGGCCGAACCCGGTATTGCCAAAACCGGGTTCAGGCTTTTTGTCATGTCCACTGTTCCAGTCAAAGATTCCACTGCAAGATGTCACTTCACTACGAAATCGGTACTGCTAATACCGGTGTCAATCTTTGAAATCTGAACCCGGTTTTGGGAATACCGGGTTCGGGCCAAAAATGTGAGACCAATACTCCGAATACCGGTTTACTTGGTTTCACAATATTTTTTTTTCAAAAACGTGTTTGACAAAACACCCTTGAAAAATGCCCGTTTTAAAAAAAATTTCGGTCCTGGGGACAATGGCTTATTTCGTTTGGCAAGAAAGAAATTTGAGGCATTTTAAAAAAAAAAGCAATGTTAGTTGATTCTTTTTGCAAAATTATTAAGGACACTGTGAGAAAGAGGCTTGTGGGTTTGAAGATTAAAGCCACTATGCAGGCTAGAGATGCTGCTGTTTTGTGGGATTTGGTTTTGGAAAATGGATTGGTTAATAATGCTATAATTGCATCAAATGGGGAAAAAGTTTAATAAAACTTTTGGGTTTAATGGTTTCGGTATGGGAAAGTATTTACAACAAATATTAAAAAAATGTAATATGAGGGGATCTATACCTAAGTTTGAGTACATGATAGTCATATATTCACTTTTCCCGTGTATATTTTTTTGTTATGTTGTATGACTATTTTTTTCGTTATAAAAAAGTTTTGTTGTAAAATATTATATAAATTATCATAACAACAACACACATTCAAGCGAAAGTTTTAAGATATTTAATTTGAATTTATCCGTCCATCAAACAGGCCTGAAGACTAAGTATATAATTAAATACGTAAGTGAAAAAGTTCAATATAAATAAATAAAGATGAAAGACTTTAATCAATCAAATGGAGTATGTGGTCTATTGGTAGGAAGATCCATCTGACTTTGAGTCTCACTTCTCAAATTTGTCCTTCTATTTAATTGGGGGTTTTTCAGAAGCCATGGGTTCCATTTCATTATATTTTAGGCATTCGAGTAATTTAGTTTAGGAGTAAAATAATATCTCTACTCATATATAAAGTATATTGTCTACCCCTCCCTAGAAATTTTAAGACTTCCAACTTTTAAGTTAAGATACAATCTTAACCATTTATCTTTAGCATAATAGAACAAAACCATTCATTCTCATATTGTACTAAGGACAATATGATTATTTGACACACTTTTTAAATGGATTAAGATCCTCTGAAGTTGATCCAACTTCATAGGTGAAGTTGGATCAACTTTAACCATTGGATTAAATCCAATGGTCAAGATTTAAACATCAAAATTAGATCTTGACCATTGGATTTAATCCAATGGTTAAAGTTGATCCAACTTCACCTATGAAGTTGGATCAACTTCAGAGGATTCTAATCCTTTTTAAATATAATAAAAAGATAATTGTTTCTTCACATTTGTGGTCCCTTATGGTCCATTCATATTTCTCTCTCCTCCCTCTCTCTTTTTCTCTTCATTTTACTCTATCTCCCGGATTTCAAGAATTCACCGAATTTATAATACTCGTTGGAGTTAATCACACATCCCAAACTCCGGAGTCAAGAACATGGATAAAAGTAGGAACTATCGTCTCCGTCGTTATGCATGGGCAATTTTTCTAGTGTTATTAAAATAAAAGACTTTAATTAATAAAACTAAATGTATTTACAGTAATATAATTGATCACTTAGATCGCAAAACCACTTTCACAATAAGAAAGTTGGGTACCTATACATGGATTCCATCTAACTGTACACGAGCTAATGTTGGAAAAATTCCAATAAGATGTGGCAACAGGGATTAGGTACCCTCCTTGTAGTTCCATCATGACATTGTGGTACTCATCATTTACTTGGACAATTGTAAGAGATCCATGATATTGACATTTTTAACCTTTCCAAAACAAAAAAATTAATCATATTGTGTAATATGCTTAAAGAATGGACGATTACATCAAATTTATTAATAATCAGAACACCTGTTTTCGAGTATTTTCATTAGTCTTTTATTGAACAAGGCGACCTAAAGAAACATAAAAATTGATGCAATGAATTTATATCACTAGAGAAAAAAGTTCCAATAGATATTATATCGAAGTAAATATGGTTTTTGTTGGATGCATTCTTATCTTCAGTCCTATGGTTAATTGTAATCTAAAGGATTATTAGGCTATTTGGTTAAAGATTATATAGTGAACTGTTTGAAGATTGTGGGCTTATTGGATCATGAAGATTACGGAAAATGGGCTGAATTGTTTACTATGCCTAAAGTCCAAGACAAATATACTCTGAAGACATTTGAATAATGGTTTTTTCGCTAATTTATGTTTTTTGCAATTTGATGGGTAGTTTTAGAGTAATATATTGTTATTTGGATAATAGCTTCAATTTGTCATTGTATCAGCGTGTTGCTGCTAAATATATTTTTGACACAATGAAGTTTTAGATGCAAACAATGCGTATGTTTGACAAAAGTAGCTGTAGCTAGTAGCTATAGTTTGAACCTGTAGTTTTTAGTTGGAGCTGTAAGTTGTACCTTTTAGTTGGAGATGTCAGCTGTAGCTTTTATTTTTTAAAAGTGTTTAGTATGGTAGTTGTAGTTGCAACTTCAAGATGTATTTATGTAGATTTTAAAGATTAAAAGTTTTATCGAAAAGCTAAAGCTCCTGAAACGCATTTTGGAACTTTTTCTTTGAAATAAATGCTAAAGCTAGTTGCATCCAAACAAAGCTTTTAACACTTTAGGAGCTCCGAGCTTTTAGTTTAAAATAAAAACCTAAAACTCCTAAAAATCTCTTGAAATGCGTGTGCCAAACATAGCCAATATATTAATGTGATATAAATATATTTATGACATATATTCAAACTCAAATTGAAAAAATTCAATAAAACATTTAGCAATAATAAAAATAATGTATAAGAACAATAAGAATAAGAAGATACATGGAAAACATAAAACAAAACAATAATATATTAATGCATATAAAATATTTCATGACGACGTTAACATTGTTTTAAATGTTACATGAACGTAAAAGTTAACATGATGAAAATTATTATATATTTAAAAATGTTATATATAACAAAATGTAGGAAAATAATCAAAACCAAATGTTTAAAGGTAAAACTGTATATAGGTGAATGTTGTTTGATAGAAATATGAGAACCTAAAAATTGGTGTCGGAAAACTGAAAACGAAAACTTTGATAGAGGCAAAAGTTAAAAAATAAAAACTTTAGGGGTAAAAATAAGAAATATTACAAATAAAGTTGTTGTACATTATGCATTAAGACATGCACATTTCATATTAGTTTTTACTATATATAAAATTACTTTTGTTAGGGATGTGTACTAAGGACATTGTAAAGTGCAATGCCCATAGTCTAAAATTTGTAACTCATTTATTTTTCTTTTATTCCTAAGGTTAAAACTCTTTTATCAAAAAAGGATGTTAGGTTTTAGTCTTGTTAATGATAAACTTAAGATAACTAGAAGATTATTAAGTGGTTGAGATTCACCTATACACTAGCTTCTGAATGATTAGTGAGTATCAAATGATATATGGGATAAAAGGATTCCTATCCAACTATTTTTTATTTTTTATACAGTCACACCATAATAATCATAATCATAATTAACAATTAATAAATACATATAAAAAAACTTGTAATATATATATATATATATATATATATATATTATAATATATATTATTATATATATATATTATATATTTTTATATTGTAAGTCCCAACTCAATAGATGGTACTAACTGAAGACACCTCTATGTCAATGGTGAGATTGCTTTGCAATATAGACACTGAACTGGAGACGACCAGTTGCAGTGAATGTATACCAAGTTACTGGATAGATTACTTATAAAGGTGACAATAACAAATAAGTAATCAACAATGCAATATTTAAATACAAGTAAGTAAATCTGGTGAGATCGATATGTAGTTTTCAAGTGTAATTTATTTATTAACTTCAAATAAATTACAAGGTTGTTGCGGAACCAAGATAATACAAAGATGTAAATATCCTAACAACCTATGAAATACAATGATCTAATACTTGGAAATCCTCTTAACAATCGAAACACTTAAAGTTGTGAAATGTTCCTTTTTGCGATTGAGAGAATATTGCACAAGTTTACCAAGAATACTGCAAAGTAGGGTTTTGCAAAGTTATTTTCTTGTTGTGCAAAGACCTCTATTTATAGACAAAGTTGGTATTGGGATTCCAACTTTGTCGTACAAATATGGTTGAGAGCATTTAAGGAAGCAATACGACTTCCTTTGAAGTGCTGTATAAAGTATGACATAAGGTCACTTTATTCAATCTGCTTTATGTACTTTTGTACTTTAATCATAGACAATTGCTATTGTCCGGATAATAGCACATAAAGCATAAAGGTCTTCCTCGTAATCAGTGTAAAGCATTGTAAAGGCTTTAAACTGACAATCTCCAGTTTCTATCTGAATAGAATGTCAACTGGGCTTCGCTGCCATTCTCATTCTCTATATTCCACTTGTTGTCTTCGACTTCAATTAGAATGTCTTCAGGTCTGGTCAGATCTCAACTGGAGGAAGTCTTCAGTTGCATTAACTGTACATTGCAACTGGACTTCATATATTTCTGGACAATTCTTCAGGTCTCCAGATCCAACTGGAGACGCTCCAGTTTATCAGTAAACTGGACCTAACAAATTCCCCCTAATTGTCCCGAAATATTGCCAAGTCTTTTCAAGTTCTTGTATCTATACAAGTATGAACTGGAAAGACTTGATTGACTAAATCTATCTAAATTTTCCAAGGCATTTTTATAGATCAATAAATGTGTTGGGTATTTCTTTTCAGTTTGTTAGATTTAATCTGTTATCTATCTTGTTGTTACAATCTGGCAACTTCATTTATACAAGGAAATGAAATTTACATAAGTTACAAGAAAGTAAATAAAATTACAAGATGATAACTGGAAGAAAAACTTAAACAGATGGCCCTTCGCCAGTTCTCTTTCTCTTGTTTAATGAACCAATAGGTTGAGAATCCTCTGGGTCAATATGCAACCTATTTTCTAGTTGTTCTTTATGCTGTATCTTGCCCTTTAACAGATTTATCCAGGCCTTCTCGAACCTATTCTTTTGTTCCTTGGCTTCTGAAAACTCAACCATCTCAACCCATTCACTGAACCCATACTGGAGAACCGAAGGATCATCAGTTGTCACTAGTGGCCCTCTAGTGTAACTAACTTGCACTCTAAAGACTTTGGTGCCTGGCTTCACAATCACACTAACACCATTGATTTTTCCATTGTGTTTTCTAATAGGCTTTAGCTTCAGATTCATTGGCAATCTTAACAGATCCAACTAAGGCAGAATGCACAACAACCTTTATGTCATCATTTGACACCTCTCCAGTAGGTTCAACGAAGGTTCTCAAATTTGCATCTCTGGGAAATGGCTTCAGTTTTGATTGTGCCCTGGGCCTTGGTGGATTCAAGACTCTCTTAACAATTTTCTGAACATTTTTTATTCTTCTTTGAATCCCACCAGCCCTCATCTCCTTTGCCTTCTCCACTGATATATTGAAATTCTTGGCATCGAATGCGACTTCATCATCTGGATAATCTCGGTCAAGCTGAATGTCCAACATTTCCATTACAGCCCCCATTATCCTTTGATCATGCATGACTTTCAAGTATTGCTCCAGTCTGATGCCCAATAAAGCAGCATCACTGGCATTTAAGGCACCCAAATCCGAAATCTGAGACCTGGCAACCCTTTGCAGTTCTTTCTTTTGTTTTCTTTGTTCTTTGAAGGCCTCGCCCATTCTTGCCAGTCTTTTACTGTCAGATTCAGACACTGGAGGAAGTCGATCGACATTGCCAGTTTCCAACATTGGTGCATCAGCTGGGCAGTTTCATCAGTTGCTTTGCCCTTACCCTTGTCAACATTCCCCCTCACACCAACATCATCAAATTGTTCAATTACCTGCTGACTGGCATCAGTACCAGCAGCTACCACTATTTCCCTTTCAGTTGTGTGCTGACCAGCTTCAGTACTGGCAGCAACAACAACAACTTGTCTTTCACCTGAAGTTCCTTCAGTTGAGGTTGGTGCAAAGACTGCACTTCTTTCCCCCTTGGCAGCATCTAGACCTGCCCTTATAACTTCCCAGTCAACATTATTGAATGGCAACCGGTCAAGAGGCTGCCATGATTGCATGTCCTTGCACTCTTTAAATATAGTGCACATCATCCTGAAGGATCTCCACAAGTGGTTGGTCTCTCTAGACTGGGTCAGCACATTAGCAGCAACTTCTGCCTGACCAATTTTTAGATCTTGTAATAATTGAGCATCTTCAGTTGAGAGACCAGCAACCACACTTTCCTTTTCTTCTTCCTTTTTCTTCAGATTCTCAACTTCAGTTGTCAGTTTATCAATGGACTGTGTGTGAGTAGATACTTGGGTGTTCAGAGCATTTATGCTACCCCTCAACTGGTTGATCTCATTAGTCAGTGGGGCCAGATCAACCTGAAGAGGTGTAAGCTTGGTGATCTCAGACATCACTTTTTTAATTAATTGTGTCTCTGTGGCAACCAAGGTACCATCTATCTTCTGACCAGCTGAAGTCGCCAACTGCTTCCCAAGCTCAGTTACATTGAAAGAAGGTCTTTCAACCAATTCCTTGACCTGTTTCTCTATCTCCTTTAGTTCAGTATCTGAAGATCTAACAGTTGTGCCCAATAGATTGGAGATAGACGAGGTGACTTTTGATTGAGTTAAGTCAAAGGCTTCCTTCAAGGAACTGGACATATTGTTACAGCCAGTGACTAACTCATTGAGCTTGCGAAATAGCAAGTCTTTATTCGCAGCAAACTTATTAATCCCCAGGTCCACCACTTTTTGATTGGTCAGACTGTCTTTGTTGTACCTAGAGATTGACTTGGCATTTTTCTCAATTGTCTTATGAACATCAGGTTTTGGATATCGGTTGTGAATGAGACAAATTGAGTGTCCAGTGACGGAGGGGAAGGTGTCACTGGACCAGCAGCAGGTACTACTGGAGCAACTGGAGGAGGTAAATTAAAAGTGACCTCACCAGTTGACTGACCAGTAGAAAGATAAATAGAACCAACATATGGGAATGAAGAAGGACGCCTAGTGAGATCAAGTTGTTGGACATGCTGAGTATGCTCAGGTGTGTCCAACGGTGGCGGTGGTGGTGGCATATCTCGAAAAAGAGAGATCATACCTGATGGTGGTGGTGCCATATGTCTATTACTAGACACATAGCTGGAAGTGAAGAATGGAGTTTCAGTGGGCTCATTTGAGTGAGATGGTAAAAGTGAAATTGAAGCATCTGGAGGCGAGACACGAGATGAAGGGTCTTGATCTTGTACAGAAGAGTCAAGAATCTCAGTGTCTGAAGGTGTTCCTTCAGAGTCCGAAGACTCTATTTGGATTTCATCGTCATTAACACTCATGTCCAGATCCATGAATGTAACTGATGGCTGAACTTCAAGTTCAGTCTCCTGATGTACTTGGCCAGTTTCCTGGAGAGTAACATCAGTTGTTAGCTCAGTCGTGGTGACATCATCGCCAGGAATAGAGGTCATTGGAATTGCCTCACTAATGGTTGCTCTATCCTCAACCAAAACATCACTGGCCGAAGAGTTTGGAACCTCAGTCTCCAGTTGTGACTGGCCGGAGACATCATCAGTTCGTGCATTAGTAGTGTTAGAAGTTTGGCCATCGACACTTTGTTGTGCAGACTCTAACTCTACTCTAGGTTGGGCTAACCCAGTATTCTCTTCACCACTTCCTCCTACAGAAATTTCGGAAGTGGTTGCCTGTAGGTTTTCCCTTTGGCTTTCTTCAACATCCTGTTGGGAGGATACTGAAGGGTTAGCTTGGGCACTACTGTCAGTCGCTCGTACTGACTGAATCCTAGGGCGACGGGTTCGAGAAGCCTTTTGTATAACTGGCGGACCTATTTGGAGGCCTCCAGTTGTATTTGTAGGAATTGACACGCTGGAACTGGCAGGGTTAGACTGTTGTTCAGGCCCAACAACCGTCATAATGCCAGAGGACGAACCGGTGGGTCCCTCATTGTTTTGAGGCCCGCCCAGTTGACTTTCCGACTCACCTTGTATTGGTGCATCGGTTTTAGTGAATGCCAGCAACATTCTTTGAGGAATCTCAACTTCCCCAGTTTCAGATACCAAGGAGTCAAGATTACTGAGCAGTTCTGGGACAATGTACAGTGATTGAGTGTTCTTCTATTCATCACTGCCTAAAATCAGCTTGAAACAGAGTGACAAATACCTGGAGAAGGGGATGCAAAGTCCCCTGGAGCCCTTCAGTTTCTGTACCAGGCTTTTATACAGTATGTCGGCAAAGTCCACTCTGAGTCCGTTCCACAAGCAGTAAGCCATTTCTGCTTGTGAGGAGTTGATCTGGTCAAGTCCACTAGAACTCCCACCCATACTTTCCACCAAGTGGACAAAGAAATATTTCCACGAGGGTGATAGGATTTTCATCGTCATGGGGCCCTTAGTTTTTACAACCTCATTTTTTAGGCACTCCTTGTGTCCCATATCAAGAAGGACTTGCCTGAAATTTATGTTAAGGGAGATAACTGTTGGATTCTCCCCAGGAAGCCAATAGTTGAGGGAAAGGGCGTCTCTCAAGTTTTCTGCCGATAGGGTACACTGGACCGTTCCCCCTTTTAATGTGAAGGAGATGGAAGAACAGTCAGGAGAGAGAGAAGCAATGTACCAAAACTCACAAAGATAGTCATGATACATCTTTTGTGGGTTTGCAGAAAAAGAAGGTCCGATTGGAGAATCTCTTAGAAACTTTTGGATTCTACCAATGAGAGTATCGGAGTCTTGGGATCCCATCAAACTTGCCATCGGATTGTTTGGATTTAATTTTATGAGGGCAGGATTTGATGGGGCACCAGATGCATGTGTGACACCTGGTGGGGGAACATATGGGACAGTAAGGAGATTTACATCTCGAGATCTAGAAGATTTAGGTGCCATTTTATTAGAAGATGAAATTGAAATTGAGAATTTAGGAATTAGGGTTTTCGATTTATGAAGCAGAGAGAGAAATGAAGCAATGTTGATGATTGGGAAGTAAATGAAAGAATGTGAAGAAGTAAAGGCGAAAAGGATTTATTGTGGGGGTATTTATAGGGAAGTAAATATCCCAAAGTAAATACTGAAATATTTTAATCCCCAAATTTTCGAAAACAAATGGAATTTTGATTTATTGAAAATTTGAAATTCAAAAATATTTAATACCATCAACTCAGCATTAAATGCTACGACGCCTGGTATTCCCACGCGCCCACTAACTTTTCACAATCCCCATAAAAAGTGCATCCTTCTACAAAAAATTCTTTGACACGTCATGCGACGGTTGCAAGTAGGAAAATACACTTGAGTACCATCACGTGTCACAAATATTGACCAAGTATTTTACAACGTTACGAAATCTGGTTGACCACCAGTTTTAAAGACAAGACCAAAGATGTACACTGAAGGATTAGTCCAGTGCCAGTTTCCAACTGGAGAGTTGTCCAGTTACAATTTTTCAAACAAAAATAATTTTAGTCAGAAAAATATTTTGAGTCTTTCCCCCTAAAATGATGATCCAGAAATCAATTAGTGCCAGGATAGTATCACAAAGGCGTTCGATAACCTGGCGAGCAAAGATTATCTGGACCTCCTCAACTGGAGAACTTCATCAGTGTTCATAACAAATCTCCAGTTTTAAGGATTCAACATTCCCAATTCGTGATCGATGTCGTTGGACCGATCAAAAATATAAACTAAATACCACTAATTAGCAAGGGTAAGTCGAGTATCGTTTCCACATGGAATCAAAGGAAAGTGTTAAACAATTTACAAAGTTAATTAATCTAGGCATAAACTTAAAACCGATTTGATTGATTGAGTTGATTAAACTAAAATTGATTATGAAATTAACAAACTTAAGCAACAATAATAAAGGGGACCATTCTCATGCTTCAAATTATGTTTTCAAAAGTATAACCTAACTTATATTCGTTGGAAATCACATAGACATGATTCGTTATAAGCTTGGATTGAATGAATGTTAAGAAATAATCAATTAGGTTGTGATGATTCACGATAATGAAAAACCGAGGAATTGACACAACTAAATTATCTATTCATTAACTAGATTACAAGTCATAAGAGATTCTTTCAATAATCCATGATCAACAAGAATTTGAAATCAAAAGATAGATGAAATTCATTCAAAGTTATAAACAAGTAATCATTCATTCAAACCAACCAACATTAGATGCAAAACCCTAATTAAGAATTAAACATCTAATCCAACTTGAATATAAGAAAGATTGAATACAATTGTCTTACATAATTGTTCACATGAGAATGATCAAAAGAGAATTAGCCTAAAGTCTTCATCATTGAATCTTCAATTTGGATTGTCATCTCCATGAATTTGTGATTTTATGATGAAATTGGGGTCTTGGGAATGTTAGGAACTGCTATTGTGAGTGAATATTCTAAATGGTAACTTCCCAAGTCGTGTTTGAAAGTGATATATACTGAAAATTAATAAAATCCACAAAATTCGCAACATGTGCAGGTGACCAGCGTAAGGTATGGCCCCAACTGGCGTACCTTACGCCCCTCTGAAATAGCCTAGCATAGCTTACGCCCAGGGATGGCGTAGGTTACGCCCCCTCTATCTTCAATTTTCCAGTTTTCGCATCCTTGGCTCATTTTCAATTCATTTAGCTCCAATTCACCACTTATGACCTGAAACACTTAGCAAACATAAACACACCCTAATCGTCTATTAACCTTCACACAACATGTCATTTTCACATATTAAGGTTATACAAATTAGGCGTTTATCACATTCCCCAACTTAACTCTTTTTCGTCCTGAAAAAGACATTCATCATGTGACAAGTCAATTTACAATCTCATAATACCTCCTATCACCAAAGAAACACCATATAAGAGTTATATCAATTATACATACTTGTAAAACTCAACTCTCAAGCAATCTTTAAAGTACACTTGGGCGAAACTAAATAATGCAAACCAAATCACATCAACACAATCAACTCATAAGACTTACAACTATCAAAAGATTTACGACAAGCAAGTAGAAATATATAAATGTGCAATTAAACCTAATAAACCTCAAGTTTGCCACAATACATGCATCACACTCTCACAATGTGCACTCCCCTCGGTTCATATTTTGAGTGAATTAGCAAAAGATGTGCTAATATGTATATATGAAGCTCTCAACCCATTATTGCAACACTAAAAGTCATAGGCTAGTACACAAATCGAACCAAGACCTCATAACTCAAACTATCACTTCGGTATTCATACAAGATTGATGGAAATAATGGAATGAAACACGGCAATGCTTCTCATTTGAGTGATTTACTAGAATGATTTTGGGAACATTTCACTTTGGTTCTTTTGATCAACTTACATGGATAATTGAATTGATTTTCGCTTATGACCATATACGTTGACTTTCTTAACCGGATATTGCAATTTTGACTTTTACTTTGTTCTTTCTTTCAATTCATCATAAACAACACAACTTTGAATAACTACACGGATTTCATGACGAGGTGAGGTGGAATATAGATTGAATTGTATGATTGTTTTATCATTTTAAGCACATAATCCGAGTTAGAGGTCTCGACACGGTACGTGCACTAGTTCTAACCTAATGTACAATAATGGGTTCACACACTATAATCATCACGAGAAATCATGCTACGCTAACAATCTAAATAAATCGTCTACGAGGCGTTTTCTCTCATGAAATTGAAGGATATAAAGGATATAAGTGTGATACATACATTGAGACTCACAATTGGCATATTACCCTTAATTGTACATTTCTATGTTTTTACTTGCTTGCAACTCTATCAAGATGCTCATAAGTCAACCATCTCATGCAACCTAGCCTACACTACCTAGCCCCACTTACATGTACAAATCCAATCACAAGAAAATCTCATTTTACAAACATGTATAGCTAATATAACTCGAATATTTTACCCCTAAGGGTCAATTTCATATTACAAGAAAGTAAATCAACATCTAAACTAAAAACAAATGAAATTAACAAGAAAAAAATCTACCTACGAAAAAAAAAAAAAAAAAAAAAAAAAAAAAAAAAAAAAAAAAAAAAAAAAAAAAAAAAAAAAAAAAAAAAAAAAAAAAAAAAAAAAAAAAAAAAAAAAAAAAAAAAAAAAAAAAAAAAAAAAAAAAAAAAAAAAAAAAAAAAAAAAAAAAAAAAAAAAAAAAAAAAAAAAAAAAAAAAAAAAAAAAAAAAAAAAAAAAAAAAAAAAAAAAAAAAAAAAAAAAAAAAAAAAAAAAAAAAAAAAAAAAAAAAAAAAAAAAAAAAAAAAAAAAAAAAAAAAAAAAAAAAAAAAAAAAAAAAAAAAAAAAAAAAAAAAAAAAAAAAAAAAAAAAAAAAAAAAAAAAAAAAAAAAAAAAAAAAAAAAAAAAAAAAAAAAAAAAAAAAAAAAAAAAAAAAAAAAAAAAAAAAAAAAAAAAAAAAAAAAAAAAAAAAAAAAAAAAAAAAAAAAAAAAAAAAAAAAAAAAAAAAAAAAAAAAAAAAAAAAAAAAAAAAAAAAAAAAAAAAAAAAAAAAAAAAAAAAAAAAAAAAAAAAAAAAAAAAAAAAAAAAAAAAAAAAAAAAAAAAAAAAAAAAAAAAAAAAAAAAAAAAAAAAAAAAAAAAAAAAAAAAAAAAAAAAAAAAAAAAAAAAAAAAAAAAAAAAAAAAAAAAAAAAAAAAAAAAAAAAAAAAAAAAAAAAAAAAAAAAAAAAAAAAAAAAAAAAAAAAAAAAAAAAAAAAAAAAAAAAAAAAAAAAAAAAAAAAAAAAAAAAAAAAAAAAAAAAAAAAAAAAAAAAAAAAAAAAAAAAAAAAAAAAAAAAAAAAAAAAAAAAAAAAAAAAAAAAAAAAAAAAAAAAAAAAAAAAAAAAAAAAAAAAAAAAAAAAAAAAAAAAAAAAAAAAAAAAAAAAAAAAAAAAAAAAAAAAAAAAAAAAAAAAAAAAAAAAAAAAAAAAAAAAAAAAAAAAAAAAAAAAAAAAAAAAAAAAAAAAAAAAAAAAAAAAAAAAAAAAAAAAAAAAAAAAAAAAAAAAAAAAAAAAAAAAAAAAAAAAAAAAAAAAAAAAAAAAAAAAAAAAAAAAAAAAAAAAAAAAAAAAAAAAAAAAAAAAAAAAAAAAAAAAAAAAAAAAAAAAAAAAAAAAAAAAAAAAAAAAAAAAAAAAAAAAAAAAAAAAAAAAAAAAAAAAAAAAAAAAAAAAAAAAAAAAAAAAAAAAAAAAAAAAAAAAAAAAAAAAAAAAAAAAAAAAAAAAAAAAAAAAAAAAAAAAAAAAAAAAAAAAAAAAAAAAAAAAAAAAAAAAAAAAAAAAAAAAAAAAAAAAAAAAAAAAAAAAAAAAAAAAAAAAAAAAAAAAAAAAAAAAAAAAAAAAAAAAAAAAAAAAAAAAAAAAAAAAAAAAAAAAAAAAAAAAAAAAAAAAAAGCCTAACAAACCATCCCTCCTTCCTTCAAACCCCTCTCTAGCTGCACTAGACTCACCTCTCTCATTAGCACCCCTTTGTTCCATCTGTGCTATAGCCTCCTCTCGAGTAACCCCCTGCTTAGGAGCTATCAAATAACCATTGGTTTTCAAATCCTTAAGGAGTTTGAACTGTGGATGATCCTAAAACTCCCATTCATTCCCTTTCAACAACCGTTTCATGGAATAAGGAGTATGACCCAAATACTGCAAATTGATCTCCTTTGGAATTACCTTGTGGATTTGAAGAAGGCGGGAGATGAGTCTAGGATAAGGAATGATGAGTTTGTTCCTTTTATTCCGTGCCTCCCAAATGTTAACATTATAATTTGTCTAAATGACAAAGCTAAGTTTCCCGTGACCAAGGCATATAACACAACAACATCTTGGTACCTAATCATGCCCTTATCACTAGTCCGGGGGTGTAACAACCCTCAAAATCCGACTAGGACAATCCACTTGGACTTATCTAGACATCTATCCCAAGAGGTTTATTAAGAGAATTGATCTTCTAGCCATTTAAGGCATAGTGATAATTGCCCTCTAGTTCAATGAAATACCATAGATGACTAGCTATCTTAGATTTGCCATAAACAATAACTATAATCATTCAAGACAATCTCAAGCTATAAAGTAGTTCTAATTGAACTTGATGAAACGGTAATGAACCAAAAACTTCATTTCAAGAAGTCAAGCTATATAAATAATAATGTAAGACTCACAACTTGTGACAAAGTCAATAAATCTTACAAAATGTCCAACAATTCAATCACCAAGCCAATTAAAGTATATGTGGTCATGAAAATAAAATTTCTATCTCAAGAATGAATTTATAAACTAATATGTACATAAAAATGCTTGAATAATAATAAGTGTATATATATGTCTAATATAAATACAAGTTTGTAACTAATGGACCAAGTAACAAATTTTATAACACAAATGTATATGTATATATATACTTCCGGCCATATATACATGGGGAAAATACAAATTGACTTAAAAGCTAGTAAACATTTGAATACATGCACCTATGCTACATATAATTACATACATTACATACACATATACATACACTTAAAATACAAATTTTAAACAAAAACCCCTTCATTTTCCCCTCACCAAAACCAGCCCTATGCCACTCCCCATGCAACTCCTCCAATCAAAATACAACCTCTTTTACACTCCCCCCACACAAAACACTCAAACCACTTACCCTCCCAACACACACATACACACACAACTCATTCTCTCTCTCAAAAACTTCCTCTCCTTCCCTTTTTCTCCTTCTTGGTCACGGCTCAAACAAAACAAGAAAACACAAGCAAAAAAAATCAATCTAAACTAATTCTAATAATAAGGGTTTGAGCTAGATAAATTAAGGGTTGATTCAAGGTAAGAAAGAGGGTTATTCCAAGCTTAGATTAAGGGTTGTTGGAGTCTCAAAGGTCATGAAAATTCTGCCATATATCTATCCTCAAAACCGAACTCATCAAGGGTATAAATCTCCATCTCTTTGTTTAATCTATCTTGTTTTTGTATATACTAAAAGATCTTTATCAAAAACTATGTTTTTCTTTGACTTTCTTCTTGAAAATACACTTAATGAGGGCATGTTGATTGAATCTTTCCTTTCATGCCATTGCATGTCAAGATCTAGAGGAAAGATTCAAGGATTCAACTCAAATAAGACCCAAAAGTGATGGTTCATGAGAAAGCTTTCAAACTAGTTGATGGATCTTCATAAAATTCGATTTGTATTGATATAGATGGAACATATTTTCTGTGATTTTCATAAATGAACTTGTTTTTATGCTGTATAAAAGATTTGTTCATAAAATGGCTAGATGGTCACATGCAATCACATTTTTTTTTGGATGATTTTTGCAAGAACTAAGTTTATTGATGTTTGTTGGGTGAAAGTTCAAGTATAAATGATGATTGATGATCTTGAAATTTATTGAAATCTGTATATTTGATGTTAAGAGATACAAAATAAAGTGATAATCTTGTTAGTGGTAATTTAGAGGCTAAAACAAGCAACCAACACCATTGGTGGGTTGTGTTAACCAAAACACTTTCTGACAGAATCCATCTTCTGTCTTGGAAAAACTTTAAAATAAAAGTTGTAGATAAACGAGTTAAATTTAACCACCAACTGGAATTACTCAAAAATACTGAACCAAACAAAAGATATGATTTTTCTACTAAAACTGGTCAAAACTGCATTTTTGTCTGAATATTTTATCAACTTTAACAATTTTTATCTCCTAATCCATAAGGTTCCAGGAGGCCATACTTGGTGGAAAGTAATTCCAATGTGTCCTAAACTTAAAATAAAATCATGGAATTTTTATTAAGAGCAAAACCCAAAGAACTTTTATAAAACTTTTGAGTATGCAAAACAGTGACTGTTTTGACCACTTCCATTTATAAAAATATTTAGAGGTAGCAAACACTCTTTATAAATTAAGTCAAAAATTAAAAAATAAGTGGACACATATAGGTTATTGTATAAAAATCAGGAGGGTCCAAATAATTCGGTTTAACCCCAAAACAGTAGCCAACATTTCACAAAAATGTGAAGTAAAAACAGAAAATTCTGAAGTAAACCAATAATTTGTGTAATGGGCTAAAAAATACACTAAGGACCATAATGGGCTAACCCGGCCCAAATAATAAACCCATTTGAACCATAAATCAGTAGGCCCACTGGGCCCAATAAACCATGTAGCCCAATAACCAATACAACCCATTAAGCACATAACCCAAATAAGGTTAAGCCCAATAACTAAATTATGCCCAAGTCACCTAAAAGCCCATAACACTTAAGCCCAATTTGGTGATGGCCCATAACACCTAAGCGAATTTCATAAACCCGAATAATCATAAGACATATTGAGAAATATGTGAGTAAAAGATAAGCGTAATCAAAGTAACACAAAAAGGATGATTAAGTAGAATGGACATAAGTAATTACTTTAACCAAACTATAAATTGACATCACAAATACTATTTAGTATTAAAATTGGTTACACATCCAATGATGTTTAAAAGAACATAATTTAACTCGGCATTCCCATATGATAACCTAAGATGCCAAACGAAACCACAAATGAAGGCAAGTTACCGAAATTCTAACAACTTATAACTACATGTATATTGAAAGTGACATTTTCACCATCAATCCATACAACCACAAAGATGCGAATATTAGCAATACACTTGGATTCCATAACTGATGACAACTTAATGATAGTGGCATTTCTAAGTGATGGCTAAAGATAGGAACTTATGTGTATTAGTCCTCTCGTAGGGATAGTCTTGGCTTGAAATGTGATTGAGGAATATGACGGATATATGATCAAGGAAGCGATAGATGGGAAGTACCCATTTTGGATAAGTGAATATAATATGCGGCATATCAAGGTGAGTCATAGCCCCTTTCAAACTCTTTTATGTGTTTTACTTACGGGGTGAAAAGCATGAATAATTAAAATTGATTTCTTTATATGAAATGATGCTTTGAAAGATTGATTATGATATGGGAATTATTGTATGTTCAACATGTTATATATTATATGATGAGCTTGAGTACTGTCAAACTGTTTCACCTCGGTACACTACTATTAACTCTTCGAGAGGCCTGTAGTATGAGAGTTGCGCAACTAGGACTTGTCCCCTCACCCAACGAGTAACGGTGGGATGTTTGGTTGCCTTTGTGATGACCTTCATTCCCAGTCCGACCACGCGGTGCTCTAGCTACTATATCAGTGGTCATCCCACGCCTTCTTCTATTATTGGTCGTCTCCATGGCACGACCCCTTTATTATTATTATTGCACATGATTGACGGCATGTGCTTCTTATTATCTTGGACATAACCGGTCTTAGTAGTGGCTCAAGAACAATCTCATCAAATTATGTCATGGTAATCTTACCATTGACCAAGTGTTGTTGATATTATTGATGATTGGTTATTATTGATTGAACATACAGTTTGGGTATATGAAATTATAACGGTACTCATGGTTATATGATAATGGCCTTTGTGCAACTTGGCGATATCGAATTATTGATGACCGCATGGTTTGGGTGTGATATATGATCATCGATTGATATATTTTTCTCCCACGATGATTTTGACAAATGAGAACTTTATAATTACCATGGATTCTCAACTATTTTGAAATGACATTTTGGCATTCGAAAAAAATTGATGGTTTGATATGGGAATTGTGCTGGCCATGTGGTTTGGGTATATTGATATCTAATAATATGTTTTCTAAGTATTGAAATGATTGTGCAGCGAAATTTACTTAAAAACCTATGCACTCACCAACTACGTTTTCGTAGTTGACGCTTTTTCTTCATGCTTTTCAGGAATTAGCATAAGCTTTGAGGAATTATATGCATCATGTTTGTTTGCATTGCACTTCGGAGTCAAAGATCAAACCTTGTGACGGGCAATGGAATCCGCCTTGATCATTGTAGTATATCATCTCATGTATTTGTTATTTGTTTCGTGGACTTAACATCCAAGTACGGTGGACGAATTGTACTTGGGGATTGGTTCACATGCTTGTGTATTTGTGAACTCTTTTATCAAATAAAGTTATGGTGAATGTTATCTATTATCCTTTGTTTTGAATACTCGACTTTCTGTACACCTCATTGTTCTGCCTTAGTTGGGGTGTTACAGAAAATGGTATCAGAGCCTAAGGTTATAGAGAACATTGGGGTTCTCCCGGGAATCCCAAACAATAGCCACTTTTCAAAACAAATTTTTATAGTCGAGTCGAGCATAAGGTTAAGCGGACTAGTTTGAGCTTTACATGGTAGGACCCTAATTAAACGTAGGTCATGAACTACGTTTAATTATGAGAGGATCATGTAAAACTCAAACGGCCACTTGGACTTATGTTCAAAAGGATTCCTTTTCAAAAAAAAAAAAAGAAGATCTTTAATAAATCCATTTTTATGTGAATACTTGTTGCATTTAGACATTCACCTAAGCATATATATAACTATCCGAGACTTGCTTTAACTCGAGGATTATGCTAAGCCTAGTAGGATTTCCCTCTTGCACATTAGAAGTGGAATGAACCTAAGATTGAAATATATTCGTTGATACATACTATTATATGCTATAACATGTGAATTTGGGCATGATTTGATTGCAATGTGAAAGTTTATAATGTGCAATGTGAAAGTTGTAATGTGCAATGTGAAAGCTTGTAATGTCAATGCGAAAGTTTGGAATGTGCTATGTGGTAATTATGTGATCAATGTATACGTAAGAGCTTTAGGATTTATGATGTTAAACTTTAAGTAGCTTATGCACCTTATAATAATGTGATTACTATGAGGCATGAAATCATTTTGGGATATGACTTGTTTAAATTATTGGGTAATGAGGTTGATTATTTATGATTGATTTGAAAGAGAATATGAGCATGACGAGTTGATAGGAAAGTTTATGGACAATAGAGATATGAAAGTCTTCACCCATAAGATTGAGCTACTTGAATCTAGCGCGTGAATATTGCGATGATTACGTAGTCATGCCTTACTATTGAGATAATTATTGCACCCTAAGGTTGAGCTATTTGAGAAACTAGTGCGTGCATTTAATGATTATATAGTTGTGCCTTATTATTGAGATAGTTATTATTCTCTAAGATTTGACTATTGAGAACTAATGTTGCACGACATGATGACAATGTAGTTAGTCCTTGCTATAAAGATAGATATTGTGTGTTGAGATATGACCGCTTGAGAACTAGTGATTGGCCCTGAGAAATTCAATATGAATTAGAAATTCCCTAAGTATGAAAGTTGTCATTAAGTACCCCTCCAATCCAATATTCGTTCACTCGTACTCCTTTGAAATTATCCAACATCATATTTCTTATGACACCGCTATTCATTATGGACATACGACAACGCGGTATCATCGGTGGAGCATCTTCTCACGAACGTCGGACGATATACTCTAAGAATTGTAGTCCCAAGATATGACGCGACTCTATCCCCTTAGATACTACGCGTAACCTTTGTATTCGATCTGAGATGGTGCGAAACATATGGAAACGTCGGATGAAGTTGGAGACTTGTGAAGGGTGAGTGGTACTAAAGCCAAATTACGATTCGACGACGCCGGTAGAACACATTCCGATATACATTCTAGACGACACATTCTGGGGATTGTAGCTCCAAAATTTGGTGCGATATTTCTATTCTAACACGTATACGCGAACAGCTATCTACCTTATCTAAGTCGGTGCGACATATATTGACGTCATTGAAAGTTGGAGTCCGGTGGGCAACGAACGACATAGAAGAGATTTCTCTAACTCGCGCAAGGAGTTTGATTCGAGCCTTAATGATTCTTTTGTTTTTACATTTCCTATTTCATTCATTCGAAACCAAAATTCTATATCCTTGATATTCTTAAAGATTCAAAGTAATGATCACCACCGCTTCTCTTCAAAAGATAGTAACCTTACAACATATAACTCACTTACACAACACTTAGCAATGGCGAAATCAAGTAACTAGAACCCTGCTCTTGCTGCGACATCAAGGGATACGAAAGACGTGAGACATCGGTCGTCCATAAGTGAAATACTTGGGATAACTATATAGCATAGAAGATGTTATTGGATCATGTACATAAAGTAGGGCGGAGAAGATATGTGGTGTGTAAGTCAAAGTACAGGGAAGCACAAACGAAGAGTATACTAAGCCTTAACTTGGAGAAAGAATTGAAGGTCTTCCCTATCTATGTCAATCGACCAAAAGGAAAAATTGAGCGACCAACGAAAGGGAGGTTGTGTGACATGAAGGTCACTTTTGGTTAAGTACAAGGACTTCCCTAGAACTTGGAGGAGATCACTAGCAATGTTGGAAAACAAAAGTAGTTTGAGGAAGGAAATCAAGGACAATAAGATGATTACGATGTGTCGAGTAACCCTGAAGATGAAAGAGTAACACAAAGGATTCCGAGCTATCCCTTTTCTTTTTCAAAACACCCGGGCAGATGGATATTTGTTACATGAAGGAATAAGGAATTTGGCGAATTAAAGATTGTCAAGGAAGGTAAGATGGAGTGAAGAGCATGAAATCTCTTACATTTTTCTAGAGAAAAATTTGTTAAGGGTGTAATCACAACAAAGATAATACTCGAACAAGGAGTATGAAGCGCAAGATTATAGCTTATCGTTCAAGAAGAGTTATTCACGAGCATCATTGAAGGTGATGTGGAGTAGAAGATAGAGTAAAGGAACGTCATTTAACCCAAATGGTAAAGAGAAGGCATTGACGCCATCTACAAGATGTAGTTCCGGTAGCGTTCAATATTATGGCGCTCCACGCGTTATTCTCTGAATATCAATTGGAAAGCCTCTATCGAAGGACAAGATATTAGTAGAGCATATCAACTAAGCTAAGAGAAAGCGGTATACGCCCAACACCCGATGGAAGCTAGCCTTACTAAAAAGGAGAAGTATGGTCGATAAGTAGAGGAAGCACGATGACCTGTGATGGTTATCTCCTCCAGGTCAACGGTCAAATGGAGGTAAGCTAAAACAAGATGAACTTGGGTGAGAAATTTTGCAACACATGGTGAACCGTCAAGGGCCATCGACCCACGAAGTAGTGCGCCCAAGAAAAGTGAAGAAGGAAAACCACATGAAATCCCTAAGTTAGTAGTGAAAGCAAATAAGAAATACGACGCTAGAAGTCAAGGCACATGCTACCACAACGATCAAGGAAGTTGGTCGCTGAACTAAGTTTCAAACAACTAACAAACTCCGTGAAGAGCTAGTTATGGAATGTTTGAACGGAAGGGTGATAAGGATAATTCGCATCTGTGATGAGTTAGGATCAAAGGATCCGTACCACCATGATCTGACAAGTACCCTTGAGATAACTGCAAGGACTAGTGACTGCTTGTGTGCTGTTGAAGACGACGATTACTCTAGTTAGAGATGGATTTGAGTGGCGAAATGGTAAGGAGTATGGTGACCCATAAGAAAACGAAGGAAAATGGAGAAAACCGAATGGTTGAAAAAAGGATAAAGTAACCGATGTTTCCCCTAAAATATATTATATCACAATTTCTAAGGACATTAGGTTATTGTATTTGAAAAGAAGCTTAGCCTAGAAAGCTGAAAATGGATATGAGGCTCAGGAGAGCAAAGTAATTGAAAGTTTTGTAAAGGTCAGGAGGACCTAAGAAGGATTATTTTAAAGGAGGAGTTCATACGAATAAGGACATCGAAGTGTTTACCTTGAAATGATGGCGGTGATATGATTACTTAAGAGCATAAGGATTGTGTAAATCCTATCATGAGGAATGCGTAGGTATAGAAAAGAAACCGAATGTGCGATGTTAAAAGAGATTTGTCGGTGATGAGTCATAGATAATGGTCCTTCTAGCGTAAAAAGGAAGTAATTAAAGGTACCTTAAAACGATTTGAAAGCCAATATCGGCAAAAGCAAGAGAAATTGGTAACGATATGACTTAGCGAATAATGAAAGAGGTGACTTTGGGAAAATAAGGACGATGTTGAAAAGACAAAGGTGAGTATGAGGAGTAAGATGGAACTATCATCAACCAATTCATGATTTCCTTGCACGCCATAAAATAACAAAGACAATACTAGAAAACCCTAAAATGAGATACTACGAAGATGTACCTTTGCAATGTTAGTACAACTCGGCATAACAAATTAGTATCACTCTTGTTAAGGGAGTAATCCCTTAACAAAGACAAGTGATTAGTCATAAACGAAGTCAATATATTCAAGTAGCGGCAAGCGTGTCTAACTTCAAACTGAAGAAAGATAAAGATAGGCGAGAAGCCATTGAGACGTTTCTTTAATTGAGAAAGAAAACGATAAAGGAAAGTACACAAAGTGGCAATGGATATGAGTAGCCACCAACGATCGATATTCCAACGTTTCTTACTATTTTATTGTAACTCACGTTATGAACCGTTTTCTCATTTTACACCTCCGTATTGACATTCTTATCATCATCCCAGTATTTAGTATTGATCTAGGCAAGATTGACAGCCCACAACGATTACATACGATTAATCTCTAGTCGTCTCAAGAAGTGAGCGACATTCGTAACCTTTTTCTTTTTCGAAGTTTCTAATCAAGAGGAATTTTAGGGAACCGAGGAATGGATGCCCCCAACCCTAGAGTTAAAAGAGCGCAAGAAACCAAGAATCGTGATAAAATCTTGTTTGACTTTCACACATTATATGTCTCCGTGTAGACACCCTTACTGTCAGTCCATTCATTTTTGCTACCGTATAAATGATCGAACTTCGAGGACGAAGTTACCGTTAAGGGGGTAATGATGTAACAACACTCAAAATCCGACTAGGACAATCCACTTGGACTTATCTAGACATCTATCCCTAGAGGTTTATTAAGAGAATTGATCTTCTAGCCATTTAAGGCATAGTGATAATTGCCCTCTAGTTCAATGAAATACCATAGATGACTAGCTATCTTAGATTTGCCATAAACAATAACTATAATCATTCAAGACAATCTCAAGCTATAAAGTAGTTCTAATTGAACTTGATGAAACGGTAATGAACCAAAAACTTCATTTCAAGAAGTCAAGCTATATAAATAATAATGTAAGACTCACAACTTGTGACAAAGTCAATAAATCTTACAAAATGTCCAACAATTCAATCACCAAGCCAATTAAAGTATATGTGGTCATGAAAATAAAATTTCTATCTCAAGAATGAATTTATAAACTAATATGTACATAAAAATGCTTGAATAATAATAAGTGTATATATATGTCTAATATAAATACAAGTTTGTAACTAATGGACCAAGTAACAAATTTTATAACACAAATGTATATGTATATATATACTTCCGGCCATATATACATGGGGAAAATACAAATTGACTTAAAAGCTAGTAAACATTTGAATACATGCACCTATGCTACATATAATTACATACATTACATACACATATACATACACTTAAAATACAAATTTTAAACAAAAACCCCTTCATTTTCCCCTCACCAAAACCAGCCCTATGCCACTCCCCATGCAACTCCTCCAATCAAAATACAACCTCTTTTACACTCCCCCCACACAAAACACTCAAACCACTTACCCTCCCAACACACACATACACACACAACTCATTCTCTCTCTCAAAAACTTCCTCTCCTTCCCTTTTTCTCCTTCTTGGTCACGGCTCAAACAAAACAAGAAAACACAAGCAAAAAAAATCAATCTAAACTAATTCTAATAATAAGGGTTTGAGCTAGATAAATTAAGGGTTGATTCAAGGTAAGAAAGAGGGTTATTCCAAGCTTAGATTAAGGGTTGTTGGAGTCTCAAAGGTCATGAAAATTCTGCCATATATCTATCCTCAAAACCGAACTCATCAAGGGTATAAATCTCCATCTCTTTGTTTAATCTATCTTGTTTTTGTATATACTAAAAGATCTTTATCAAAAACTATGTTTTTCTTTGACTTTCTTCTTGAAAATACACTTAATGAGGGCATGTTGATAGAATCTTTCCTTTCATGCCATTGCATGTCAGATCTAGAGGAAAGATTCAAGGATTCAACTCAAATAAGACCCAAAAGTGATGGTTCATGAGAAAGCTTTCAAACTAGTTGATGGATCTTCATAAAATTCGATTTGTCTGAATATTTTATCAAATTTAACAATTTTTATCTCCTAATCCATAAGGTTCCAGGAGGCCATACTTGGTGGAACGTAATTCCAATGTGTCCTAAACTTAAAACAAAATCATGGAATTTTTATTAAGAGCAAAACCCAAAGAACGTTTATAAAACTTTCGAGTATGCAAAACAGTGACTGTTTTGACCACTTCCATTTATAAAAATATTTAGAGGTAGTAAACATTCTTTATAAATTAAGCCAAAAATTACAAAATAAGTGGACACATATAGGTTATTGTATAAAAATCAGGAGGGTCCAAATAATTCGGTTTAACCCCAAAACAGTAGCCAACATTGCACAAAAATGTGAAGTAAAAACAGAAAATTCTGAAGTAAACCAATAATTTGTGTAATGGCCTAAAAGATACACTAAGGACCATAATGGGCTAACCCGGCCCAAATAATAAACCCATTTGAACCATAAATCAGTAGGCCCACTGGGCCCAATAAACCATGTAGCCCAATAACCAATATAACCCATTAAGCACATAACCCAAATAAGGTTAAGCCCAATAACTAAATTAAGCCCAAGTCACTTAAAAGCCCATAACACTTAGGCCCAATTTGGTGATGGCCCATAACACCTAAGTGAATTTCATAAACCCGAATAATCATAAGACATATTGAGGAATATGTGAGTAAAAGATAAGCATAATCAAAGTAACACAAAAAGGATGATTAAGTAGAATGGACATAAGTAATTACTTTAACCAAACTATAAATTGACATCACAAATACTATTTAGTATTAAAATTGGTTACACATCTAATGATGTTTAAAAGAACATAATTTAACTCAGCATTCCCATATGATAACCTAAGATGCCAAACAAAACCACAAATGAAGGCAAGTTACCGAAATTCTAACAACTTATAACTACATTTATATTGAAAGTGACCTTTTCACCATCAATCCCTACCACCAAAAAGATGCGAATATTAGCAATACACTTGGATTCCATAATTGATGACAACTTAATGATAGTGGCATTTCTAAGTGATGGCTTAAGATAGGAACTTATGTGTATTAGTCCTCTTGTAGGGATAGTCTTGGCTTGAAATGTGATTAAGGAATATGACGGATATATGATCAAGGAAGCGATAAATGGGAAGTACCCATTTTGGATAAGTGAATATAATATGCGGCATATCAAGGTGAGTCATAGCCCCCTTTCAAACTCTTTTATGTGTTTTACTTACGGGGTAAATAGCATGAATAATTAAAATTGCTTTCTTTATATGAGATGATGCTTTGAAAGATTGATTATGATATGGGAATTATTGTATGTTCAACATGTTATATATTATATGATGAGCTTGAGTACTGTCAAACTGTTTCACCTTGGTACACTACTATTAACTCTTCGAGAGGCCTGTAGTATGAGAGTTGTGCAACTAGGACTTGTCCCCTCACCCAACGAGTAACGGTGGGATGTTTGGTTGCCTTTGTGACGACCTTCATTCCCAGTCCGACCACGCGGTGCTCTAGCTACTATATCAGTGGTCATGCCACGCCCCCTTCTATTATTGGTCGTCTCCATGGCACGACCCCTTTATTATTATTATTGCACATGATTGACGGCATGTGCTTCTTATTATCTTGGACATAACCGGTCTTAGTAGTGGCTCAAGAACAATCTCATCAAATTATGTCATGGTAATCTTACCATTGACCAAGTGTTGTTGATATTATTGATGATTGGTTATTATTGATTGAACATACAGTTTGGGTATATGAAATTATAACGGTACTCATGGTTATAAGATAATGACCTTTGTGGAACTTGGCGATATCGAATTATTGATGGCCGCATGGTTTGGATGTGATATATGATTCATCGATTGATATATTTTTCTCCCACGATGATTTTGACAAATGAGAACTTTATAATTACCATGGATTCTCAACTATTTTGAAATGACATTTTGGCATTCGAAAAAAATTGATGGTTTGATATGGGAATTGTGCTGGCCATGTGGTTTGGGTATATTGATATCTAATAATATGTTTTCTAAGTATTGAAATGATTGTGCAGCGAAATTTACTTAAAAACCTATGCACTCACCAACTACGTTTTCGTAGTTGACACTTTTTCTTCATGCTTTTCAGGAATTAGCATAAGTTTTGAGGAATTATATGCATCATGTTTGTTTGCATTGCACTTCGGAGTCAAAGATCAAACCTTGTGATGGGCAATGGAATCCGCCTTGATCATTGTAGTATATCATCTCATGTATTTGTTATTTGTTTCGTGGACTTAACATCCAAGTACGGTGGACGCATTGTACTTGGGGATTGGTTCACATGCTTGTGCATTTGTAAACTCTTTCATCAAATAAAGCTATGGTGAATGTTATCTATTATCCTTTGTGAAACACCCCAACTAAGGCGGAACGATGAGATGTACAGAAAGTCGAGTATTCAAAACAAAGGATTATAAATAACATTCACCATAGCTTTATTTGATAAAAAGAATTTACAAATGTACAAGCATGTGAACCAATTTCCAAGTACAAATGCGTCCACCATACTTGGATATTAAGTTCACAAAACAAATAACAAGCACATGAAATAGTATACTACAATGATCAAGGCGGATTCCATTGCCCATCACAAGGTTTGATGTAACACCCGTCGTTTAAAAATATGGGTTTTCAAAACTTTTCACCTACGGTGTTAAATTGCGGAAGTAAAGACTGTAAAAGTCAAAACCGATAAAAACATTTCGGTTGCTGCATTTATTTGGTGTTACATGCCATATCAAACAATAGTTCAAATGAAAACCCAACGGTTGCCCAACATAAAACAACCGTTCACAAGTCACAACATAAATTTGACATTAAGTACGAAATGTAAATAAATGTCTAAGCAAAGAATCGTCTATGGATAACTAAGGCTCCTTCAATGAATCTACCCAAGCTCACACATCCTTCGTCTAATTCCATCAAGCTAAACCTGAGGGAAACAACCACATTAAAGAAGCAAGTGTTAGCTATAAGAATAGCTAAGTAAGATAACACTTAATTAAAAGCATTTGTCCAATTAAAACAATCTTCATTATTAGACAAGTTTTATTAGGCACAACACACATCACACGTTCACACATATACTACATTTTGACTTCATATTAATTAGGATAATCATCCTAAATGTGCCTATCCTGCATTAGTTCACACATTGTCACACGTATCTTTGTTAACTGCATATAAGTGTGCCCTGCATCACACCCGACTGGATGATCAGTCAAAAGACTACTCATCTTACGTCGTTAAGGAATGGCAAGCCAATCCAAGAGTAATCCGTATGTGGAGGTTGGTCAAACCTCTCGTATTACTCGCCCTGCGTTATAAAGGCCATGTTGCGAGGAGCCACCCAAGCAACAACTGCATCAACGCACTCATCCGGCTGAGACAAGTACGGGTTAAGCTTAACACTTTCCCTGCATTAGTTTTATGAGCTCAATTTCACACATATACTACATTTTGACTTCATATTAATTAGGATAATCATCCTAAATGTGCCTATCCTGCATTAGTTCACACATTGTCACACGTATCTTTGTTAACTGCATATAAGTGTGCCCTGCATCACACCCGACTGGATGATCAGTCAAAAGACTACTCATCTTACGTCGTTAAGGAATGGCAAGCCAATCCAAGAGTAATCCGTATGTGGAGGTTGGTCAAACCTCTCGTATTACTCGCCCTGCGTTATAAGGACCATGTTGCGAGGAGCCACCCAAGCAACAACTGCATCAACGCACTCATCCGGCTGAGACAAGTACGGGTTAAGCTTAACACTTTCCCTGCATTAGTTTTATGAGCTCAATTTCACACATATAGATTGGGTCCCTGCATTCCCAAACATTCACACACATATAGTCTAGGTAACACACATTCCTAGACATTCATACACTTTAACTTCATTACGTTTGGATCCTTAAACGTGCAAGTGACATAGTAACCTAGCAAGTCTAGTGAACTAGGCGTACAAGTCAAGCATACATATCACACATCAACTTCATTTCTATATATCATGCATATCAAGATACTTCATTAAACTACATCAACTGCATAGCTACATACTACATTAAGCAATACTACATTACACTACAATAGGGACTGCATCTCAGGTCTCATGGTCAACTGCATAACCCATAATACTTCCCAAGTAACCATATGCCCACATGCAATATAAAGATACCGAATGGAAGTGTTTACGATTTGAAACCAGCTTTTAGTTGATCCCCCAGCGTGTCAAAGTAGTGTATCTTACCTGATAGTAGTGTACGCGCGCAAACAAAAGCTAACAGTGCTTAATAGTAATCCCCGACACCTATCGTACATTAACATATAAAATATAAGTCATTTGGGACCTTATCGAACTTAGTTTTGTTCTTAAACCTCACTTTAGCTTCAAAACGAATTTAACCAACGAATTTGGCTTCAAACGAAGATGAACTTCGTTTGCCAAACGAATTTAGACCTCATAAAACGAATTTAGGTTAACTGGAACGAATTTGGACTTTCCTTAACAAACGAATTTGAACTTCATATGAGCAAACGAATTTGAGTTTCATTTTGACAAACGAACATAAGCTCCTATCAAACGAAATTAGTTCCAAATGATTTTAGGCTGTCAACATCAAACGAATTTGGCCTCAAACGAAGTTAAACTTCGTTGGGGCAAACGAATTTAGATTTGCATGAACGAATTTGTCATCAGCAAACGGATTTAAGCTTATTTTCGACCAGAATTCATAAAACGACTTCGTTCTTCATTTTTTCCAGAAATCAATCAACTTTGGCTTCACCCAAAACATGTTTTTGACATACATAGACCTCTTTTGATCATCAAGATCGATTACAAACTCGTTTGACATCGTTTAGAACATTAATTGGCTTAAACATAATATAAACCCTAACTTAATCAAAACCCCTTTCAAAAATTAGATTTAATTCGTTAATATATGACCTTTGAATCTGAAATACAAATAATAATCGTGGATTACCTGCATCAATGATAGCCAAACAGATTTAATGCAAAACACTTGATTGTATGACCCAAAACTTGTAGATTTTGCTAAAGGATTCAAGAAAGGTTTGGAATATACTTTGTGTTTGTCTTTTAATTATGTTTAGGCTGGAAACTAACCCCAGATTAGGCTAATCCCACCCTAAACCCGTTTTTAACTTTTCACCTTTGGCAAAATTAGTCCCTGGACTTCATATAAGCATTATTTCACTTTACAACACCTATTGGGGATACATATAACACACTAAAGCACTTTCGCACACTACATAGGCCTTTTACACATCTTTAAGTCCACTTTATTGTCACTCATTAAAGATAATTAAATCTCACATATAGGGCACATAAACACATAAACACACATTAACTACGTATATGCATATATTCACCCTAGACTTAACGACACACATGAGGTTGACTTAGCAGCGTTAGTCAAATCTTAAAGAAAAGTTTGGGATGTTACATTTGATCTTTGACTCCAAAGTGCAATGCAAATAATCATGATGCATATAATTCCCCAAAGCTTAAGCTAATTCCTGAAAAGCATGAAGAAAAAGTGTCAACTACGAAAACGTAGTTGGTGAGTGCATAGGTTTTTAAGTAAATTTCGTTACATAATCATTTCAATACTTAGAAAACGTATTATCAGATATCAATATACCCAAACCACATGATCGGCAAAAATTCCCATATCAAACCATCAAGTTTTCAAAATACCATAACGTCATTTCAAAGAGTTGAGAATCCATGGTAAATTATAAAGCTCTCATTTGTCAAATTTATCGTGAGAGAAAAAGTATATAAATCGATTAATCATACATCATACCAAAACCATTCGGTCATCAATATTTCAATATCGCCAATTTCAACAACTTTCAAGATTCCATATAAGGTCCAATACCCAAACCGTATGTTCAATCCATAATATCCAACCATAAATAATATCAATACCACTTGGTCAATGGTAAGACTACCATGACATAATTTGATGAGATTGTTCTTGAGCCACTACTAAGACCCTTCACGTCCAAATAATAATAATGATAATATGTCCCGAAGAAGTGATAATAGAAGCACATGCTGTCAATCACGTGCAATAATGATAATAAAGGAGTCGTGCCATGGAGACGACCAATAATAAAAGTAGATTAGAGCACCCCATGACCGACACCGTTGAAGGCGGCCACAAAGGCGGCCAATCAACCTGTCGCCACTGATGTGAGTGAGGGGACGAATCCTAGTTGCGCAACCCTCTAACTACAGGACCTCAATGAGTTAATAGTAGTGTACAGGGGACCACCGTTTGACAGTACTCAAGCTCATCATATAACATATAACACGTTGAACATACAATCATTCCCATATAATCATCATTCGTTCAATATCGCATTTTCATAAAAGAAGAAATTTTATTTATCATGCTTTTCACCCCGTAAGTAAAACATATAAAAGAGTTTGAAAGGGGGCTATGACTCACCTTGATATGACGCACATCATAACCACTTATCCAAAATGGGTACTTCCCATCTATCGCTTCCTTGATCATGTATTCCTTATGGTCCTCGGTCACATTTCAATGCCAAGACTATCCCTACGATAGTACTAATATACGTAAGTTCCTATCTTAAGCCATCACTTAGAAATGCCACTTTCATTATGTTGTCATCAATTATGGGATCCAAGTATATTGCTAATATTCACCTCTTTTTGATTGTAGATATTGATGGTGTAAAAGGTCACTTTCAATATACATGTAGTTATAAGTTGTTAGAATTTCGGTAATTTGCCTTCATTTGTGGTTTTGTTTGGCATCTTAGGTTATCATATGGAAATGCCATATTAAGTTATGTTCTTTTAAACATAATTGGATGTGTAACCAATTTTAATACTAAATAGCATTTGTGATATCAATCTATATTTTGGTTAACGTAATTACTTATGTCCATTCTACTTAATCATCCTTTTTGTGTTACATTGATTACGCTTATCTTTTACTCACATATTCCTCAATATGTCTTATGATTATTCGGGTTTATGAAATTCGCTTAGGTGTTATGGGCCATTACCAAATTGGGCCTAAGTGTTATGGGCTTTTAAGTGACTTGGGCTTAATTTAGTTATTGGGCTTAACCTTATTTGGGTTATGTGCTTAATGGGTTATATTGATTATTGGGCTACATGGTTTATTGGGCCCAGTGGGCCTACAGATTTATGGTTCAATGGGTTTATTATTTGGTCCGGGTTAGCCCATTATGGTCCTTAGTGTATCTTTTAGCCCATTACACAAATTATTGGTTTACTTCAGAATTTTCTGTTTTTACTTCACATTTTTATGAAATGTTGGCTACTATTTTGGGGTTAAACCGAATTATTTGGACCCTCCTGATTTTTATACAATAACCTATATGTGTCCACTTATTTTGTGAATTTTGGGTGAATTTTTAAGTAATGTTTACTACCTCTAAAAATTACTCAAACATAAACTGTCCCGAATGGGAATTGTTTGCGACATAAGAAGTTTTATAAAAGTTCTCGATGTTTTGATTGCTATAAAAATACCATGATTTTATTTTAAGCATAGAACACATCAAAGTTAATTCCTACCAAGTTTAAGCTTCTGGAACCTCTTAATTTTGAAGATAAATTTCTCAAAGTTGATATAGATATTACACAAAAATGCAGTTTTGACCAGTTTTAGTAGAAAAATCATATCTTTTGTTTTGTTCAGTATTTTAGGGTGATTCCAGTTGGAGGTTAACTTTAACTCGTTTATCTACAACTTTTGTTTTGCCAACTTTCCCTGAATCGGTCGTCACATGCTCAGTTTATCCGTCCAAAGTGAAAACTGTGATTCTGTCAGATTGTATTTTGGTCCAAACAACCAACCAATGGCTTGGTTTGCTTACTTTGCACTCTAAATTACCACTAACATATTTGTTGGTTATTTTTGTATAACTTTAACATCAAATATACTGATTATAGCAGATTCAAAATTATCAATAATCCATCTCAACTTCCAAAATCAAAATCAATCAAAACTAGTGCAAATCTAAGCATGCATGTTAAGATCTAACACTTTTAAGCAAGATTAAGCTATAAACTTTAATCTAACTTTTGAAAATAACATTTTGATGAAAAATCACAGAAATATAGACATATTTTCTTTGATAGAAAAATCATTTTTGTGAGACCCATTTAACCATTTTATAACAAATCTTGCAACTACTAACTCTTGGGTCTTGTTCTTGTTGAATCATTGAATCCTTTCTCTAGATCTTTATATGCATGAACATGTGAGATAAGGATCTATCAACCTTGCCCTCATTGAGTTTAAATCAAGAGGAAAATCAAAGAAAAACATGATTTTTGATAAAGATCTTTTAGTATCTACAAAAACAAGATAGATTAAACAAAGAGATGATGAGTTATACCCTTGATGAACACGTTTTTGTAGATGATTTTATGCAGAATTTTCGTGACATTCAAGACCACCAAATGACTCCATACTTGACCTTAGATGATGAATTAACAAGAAAAGTTATTATTACAATAGTTTAGATTAGATTTAAGCTCCATTTTTCCTTGCAAAATCCGAAAATGGTGAAGAAAGTGTGAAGAGAAGTTGAGAGAAAGTTTTAAGATGTGTGTGTGTTTGTTTTGTGTAAAATGCAAGAGTGGGTGAGGTCTTGGGGTCATAAAAACGTGGCTAGGGTTTGTGTAGTGGGTTATGTGCTTGTTTATTGGTCAAGAGGAGTATTGGGGATGCATGGATTGGTTAACTCATGTGGGGTGGTGTTTGGTGATGTATTTGGGTGGTGTGTGTGTGGAAAGGGGGTGTTTGGCCGAAAATTTCAAGAAAAGGGCACAAATTTTAAAAGCAAATTTATATAAAAGTCTTACATTTTGTAAAAATAAGTCCTAGTTGCATCCTACATATTTATTAGCTAGCATAAGTGCATATGTATATTATAATTGTCTCAATTTTAACTGTAGTTGAGTGTGTTTACTTCATTGGAAGTATATAATTACTTGGATGCATATATACATATATATACTTTTATAAGAGTGTTGTGATTTAATTTAAATAAGTTTGGGAGTTCCTTGTTCATTTTGTTTTCCATATGTATGTATTTTGATCGCGTATATATATATATATATATTGGTACTAAACAACATAGAAATTGATAGTGTACATTATATTATTTGAGTCGTTGGTTATATTTTGGTTACATCGATACATGCTTGTTAAATATATATGTTTATTAAGTGGTCATTAATTTATTTTCCTTGAGATTGGCTTGAATGATTATAGTTTTTTTTTTTTTAGGCATTTCTAAAATGGCTAGCTATCTTTGAGCATTCCATTGAACTAGAAGGTAAATATCACTATGTCTAAATGTCTAGAAGGTCAATTCTCTTAATAAACCTCTAGGGATAGATACCTAGATAAGTCCAAGTAGATTGTCCTAGTCGGATTTTGAGGGTTGTTACACTTTGTTTTGAATACTCGACTTTCGGTACACCTCATTGTTCCGCCTTAGTTGGGGTGTTGCAGGGGGCACACATTCCAACTCAGAATTGACATAATTAAATGGGGCAATGGCTTCAACAAAGCACGCTCTAACCTGAAATTTGTACTTAAATTGTCTCGTGGAACAACAAAAACTTCAGCAAGCATATCAAGCCAATTATCAAGCGTTTCCACCCCCGTTAATATCTTTTCCTCCAAGTAATCAAAGTCCCTCCCCGATGTAGCACCCATGTCAAACTTGGCTATTTTATCTAAGGTAGCAAAGGACATTGTTACCTTTTTTCCATTTACCGTGCCAACTAACTTAGAAGTCACAGGGGGGTTATTACCGGGAGTCAATTCTAGAGTACCCAACCAATTTATGATACCATCTAAATAAATTTCAGAATTATCATTATTGTTCCAAATCAAAGTTTGTTTCCACCCCATTTTCTCAAACGCTTCAACCATCCCAAACCCCCTGAAATCCGCCAAGAAAAGTGTTCGCTCACACAATAATTGATCCATAAGATTTTTAGCCTCAACCATCTTTTCCTTAAACAAGATCAATTGCCATTCATCGGGCAAAGTATGTAAAGATGTACCTTGTCTCCATTCGGGTTTCTCAGACTTAACCTCCATTTCCTCACTTCTTGGTGGTGAGTTTTCTTCTTCTTCATCTTGAATAACCACTTGCTTCCTCTTTTTCTTTTGTTGACTTGAAGAAGGCTCGGTTGACTTGGCTAAACTCTTCATCAATTTTCCTGCTGCTTTCTTCATCCTATTATCAACAAAAGTGAATCGAACAAACGAGGCTGAAATTGAACAAATAAAGATAGGGGTTTTGTAGCCCTTGAAAAGTTATGCAATTTAGCCTCAAGAATTGTTTAAATTGATGAATAATTGAAGGAGTAATTGAAGATTGAAGAGTTAGGGTTTTATGGAGAATAAATGGGGGATGAAAGAAATCATGAGAGAGAAGAAGAACTGATATTCAAAAGTGAATGAATGGATTGGCTTTAGTGGCTGGAATTAAAAGATTTTAGAATTTTGATTTTTATTTAAAATAAAAAAGTATTGACAGCTGGGCATCGCCGTAACCTACGCCGAAACGAGGTCTGTTTCGCTGACCGTACCCTACGCCCAAGTTCACCATAACTTATGCTCCTTCGGTTTGCACCAACGTAGCTTACGCCAGATACGGCCGTAACTTACGCTGCTCCGGATTTGTTAGTTTTGGCGTCTCGTGACAAGAAATTTGGCGTAAACAGAGAGTTTTGAGCGTAATGTCTAAATGGGGGTTTCCAGGGCACCGTAAGGTACGCCTGGGCACCGTACCTTATGCCCCAACTGATTTTGTTTTTTTCAAATACAGCCACCAAAACTTAATTAAACCAAAATTTTTGCAATGATCTTATATAAAGACTCCCTTCCCCAACTTAATGGTACATTGTCCCCAATGTACACATAAACTAGAGATAAGTTAATCGGCTTGACTTATTGCAAAAACGTTTTCTTTCTCACCCAAACCATCCTTCCCCAACTTAATTCTCAAGCATAGGTGCTGAGAATTATCCAACTTGTGTGATTATGCGATAAAATTACCAAAACAACTAAACGAAGATCACAAAAAGAAAAACATACCGAAATTGAAGCTATAAAACAAACAAACAACGGGTTGCCTCCCGTTTAGCGCTAAGTTTATTGTCCTCAGCCCGACATTACCTCAATTTGATTCATGCAACCTCGTACGATGGTGGACTTGAAATGAAGTTCACCATTTCCTTTGTTGCTCCATTTATGTCACTTGCATCCAAATAAGGTTTCAATCGGTGTCCATTGACCATTTGCTTCACACCATCCTTTGGATCTTCAATCTTAATCTCTCCAAAGTTCCCAACTCTTGTGATAACATATGGGCCCATCCACTTGCTTTTGAGCTTTCCGGGAAAGAATTTGAGTCTTGAATTATAAAGCCACACCTTTTGGCCAACTTCAAACACCTTTTTTTTCAACTTAGCATCATGAACCACTTTCATCTTGTCCTTGTAAGTGGATACGCATTCATATGCCTCATTCCTCAATTCTTCCAATTCACATAGTTGCAACTTTCTCTCTTTTCCTGCATTCTCAAAGTCCATGTTAACGGCCTTAACGGCCCACAATTCTCTATGTGCAAGCTCAATTGGAAGATGACAACCCTTCCTATAAACCAACCGGTAAGGAGTAGTGCCAATAGGTGTTTTAAAAGCGGTACGGTAAGCCCATAAAACATCATTAAGTTTGGTTGACCAATCTTTTCTATCGGGTCTTACCGTCTTTTGCAAAATCTCTTTAATTTGCCTATTAGACACTTCTACTTGCCCACTTGTTTGTGGGTGGTATGGGGTGGCAATCCGGTGGTTTATGCTATACCGTTTGAGAAGTTTGCCAAACTGAAATTTTTTAAAGTGAGACCCCCCATCGCTTATGATCACACGAGGGATTCCAAATCTTGAGAAAATGTTATTTTGCACAAACTTACACACAACGGTATGGTCATTGGTTCTAGTGGCAATAGCTTCTACCCATTTAGAAACATAATCTACGGCCACTAAAATGTAGTAATTACCAAAAGAATTAGGGAAGGGACCCATAAAGTCAATACCCCAAACATCAAAAATATTAACAACTAAAATGGGTTGCATGGGCATTTCATTCCTTTTGATGATACTACCTAGTTGTTGACACCTAACACATTTCTTAACAAATTCAGCGGCATCTTTAAAAATACTAGGCCAAAACAAACCACACATTAAAACCTTATAACCTGTCTTTTGACCGCTGAAATGACCTTCACATGCAAATGAATGTGCACGAGTCAACACTTCTTGAATCTCTTCTTCCGGAACACATCTTCTCACCAATTGATCCGGTCCAACTTTGAACAAATCCGGCTCATCCCCAATGTATTGCTTGGCTTGTGCAAGGAATTGTTGCTTCTTTCTCTTGGCCCAATGTTCTGGTAGCTTACCTGCGGACATAAAATTAACTATGTTTGCATACCAAGGAACAACAGAAACGGTTAGTAAATGTTCATCCGGAAAAGTCTCATTGATCTCCTTGGTTGAACCATCATCCATAGCTTGAATTCTTGACAAGTGGTCCGCCACCACGTTCTCACATCCTTTCTTGTCTCGGATTTCCAAGTCAAACTCTTGTAGTAACAACACCCATCTAATTAGCCATGGCTTGGAATCTTTCTTCTCCATTAAATGCTTAACCGCGCTATGATCTGTGTACACAATCACTTTGCTACCACAAATATAAGAACGAAACTTGTCAAGAGCATAAACAACCACAAGCAATTCTTTTTCGGTGGTGGTATAAATAGTTGGGCATCTGATAAAGTCTTGCTTGCATAATAAATCACAACGGGTTTCTTGTCCACCCGTTGTCCCAAAACAGCCCCAATGGCAAAGTCACTTGCATCACACATAATTTCAAATGGCATGGACCAATTAGGTGATTGCAAAATGGGGGCTTCAACCAATTTTTCCATCAAAGTTTCAAAAGCCTTTAAGCACTCATTATCAAAAACAAAAGGCACATCTTTTAGTAACAACACCCATCTAATTAGCCATGGCTTGGAATCTTTCTTCTCCATTAAATGCTTAACCGCGCTATGATCTGTGTACACAATCACTTTGCTACCACAAATATAAGAACGAAACTTGTCAAGAGCATAAACAACCACAAGCAATTCTTTTTCGGTGGTGGTATAAATAGTTGGGCATCTGATAAAGTCTTGCTTGCATAATAAATCACAACGGGTTTCTTGTCCACCCGTTGTCCCAAAACAGCCCCAATGGCAAAGTCACTTGCATCACACATAATTTCAAATGGCATGGACCAATTAGGTGATTGCAAAATGGGGGCTTCAACCAATTTTTCCATCAAAGTTTCAAAAGCCTTTAAGCACTCATTATCAAAAACAAAAGGCACCCTTAACATTGGTTGGAGGGGGTAAAGTAGAAATGACTTTGATTTTGGCCCGGTCAACTTCCATGCCTTTACTTGAAATTACATGACCCAAAACCGTACCCTCTTGAACCATAAAGTGGCTCTTTTCCCAACTTAAGACCAAGTTTGTCTCAACACATCTTTTCAAGACTTTAGTTAGCTCATTGAGACAATTATCAAAGGTTTGCCAAAAATTGAAAAATCATCCATAAACATTTCTAGGGAATCACCGACCATATCCGAGAAGATACTCATCATGCACCTTTGGAAGGTGGCGGGAGCATTACATAACCCGAATGGCATTCGCCTAAAAGCAAAAGTTCCATAGGGACATGTAAATGTGGTCTTGTGTTGGTCATCGGGATGAATAGCAATCTGATTATAACCCGAATAACCATCTAGAAAGCAATAAAATTTCTGACCTGCAAGCTTTTCAATGATTTGATCAATGAATGGCAATGGTAAATGATCTTTTGAAGTAGCGGTGTTCAACTTTCGGTAGTCAATGCATACCCTCCACCCGGTGATGGGTCGGGTAGCTATTTGCTCACCACTATCTCCTTTCACCACTTGAATTCCAGCTTTCTTAGGCACCATTTGTGTTGGACTTACCCAAGTACTATCCGAAATTGGGTAAATAATTCCAGTATCCAACCACTTTAGTACCTCTTTCTTCACCACTTCACGCATATGAGGATTCAATCTCCTTTGAGCATCACGTGAAGGTTTTGCTTCAGCATCGGTGATGATTTTGTGCATCACAATTGATGGACTAATGCCTTTTAAATCGGCAATTGTCCATCCAATGGTCGCCTTGTATTCCTTGAGCACCTTTAGTAATGCTCTTTCTTGCATTTCTTCCAAGTTGGATGCAATGATCACCGGCAAAGTCTTCACATCTCCCAAAAATGCATACTTCAAATGTGATGGGAGTTCTTTCAATTCCACTTGTGGTGGACTTTCAATGGATGGCTTGAGATGGGTATCAATGTGATCCGGTAGACTTTCCACTAAATGAGTCCATGGTGGTCTACCTTCATGAACGGCCATGATTTCCCATTCTTTCTCCTCCTTTTTCAATGCTTCACTATGCTCCAAGATTAACGTGTCAACCAAAGCACAAGTCTCTCGTATGTCTTCCTCATTTTCATGAGGAATACACTCATCAATGACGTCCGCCATAAAGCATTCGTCACTAACTACGGGGTTAGGTACACTAGCAAAAACATTTAACCTCAATTTACGGTTTCCAAAAGTCATTTCAACCGTACCCCTCTTGAACCATAAAGTGGCTCTTTTCCCAACTTAAGACCAAGTTTGTCTCAACACATCTTTTCAAGACTTTAGTTAGCTCATTGAGACAATTATCAAAGGTTTGCCAAAAATTGAAAAATCATCCATAAACATTTCTAGGGAATCACCGACCATATCCGAGAAGATACTCATCATGCACCTTTGGAAGGTGGCGGGAGCATTACATAACCCGAATGGCATTCGCCTAAAAGCAAAAGTTCCATAGGGACATGTAAATGTGGTCTTGTGTTGGTCATCGGGATGAATAGCAATCTGATTATAACCCGAATAACCATCTAGAAAGCAATAAAATTTCTGACCTGCAAGCTTTTCAATGATTTGATCAATGAATGGCAATGGTAAATGATCTTTTGAAGTAGCGGTGTTCAACTTTCGGTAGTCAATGCATACCCTCCACCCGGTGATGGGTCGGGTAGCTATTTGCTCACCACTATCTCCTTTCACCACTTGAATTCCAGCTTTCTTAGGCACCATTTGTGTTGGACTTACCCAAGTACTATCCGAAATTGGGTAAATAATTCCAGTATCCAACCACTTTAGTACCTCTTTCTTCACCACTTCACGCATATGAGGATTCAATCTCCTTTGAGCATCACGTGAAGGTTTTGCTTCAGCATCGGTGATGATTTTGTGCATCACAATTGATGGACTAATGCCTTTTAAATCGGCAATTGTCCATCCAATGGTCGCCTTGTATTCCTTGAGCACCTTTAGTAATGCTCTTTCTTGCATTTCTTCCAAGTTGGATGCAATGATCACCGGCAAAGTCTTCACATCTCCCAAAAATGCATACTTCAAATGTGATGGGAGTTCTTTCAATTCCACTTGTGGTGGACTTTCAATGGATGGCTTGAGATGGGTATCAATGTGATCCGGTAGACTTTCCACTAAATGAGTCCATGGTGGTCTACCTTCTTGAACGGCCATGATTTCCCATTCTTTCTCCTCCTTTTTCAATGCTTCACTATGCTCCAAGATTAACGTGTCAACCAAAGCACAAGTCTCTCGTATGTCTTCCTCATTTTCATGAGGAATACACTCATCAATGACGTCCGCCATAAAGCATTCGTCACTAACTACGGGGTTAGGTACACTAGCAAAAACATTTAACCTCAATTTACGGTTTCCAAAAGTCATTTCAACCGTACCCCTCCTACAATCAATTAATGCATTAGCGGTGGCCAAAAAGGGTCTACCCAAGATGACATTGGGCTGCCTAACATTACCGCTTGGTGCAAAATCAAGTACCAAAAAGTCTACGGGGTAATAGAAGTCCTCCACCTTCACAATAACATCTTGGACAATTCCTTTTGGAAGTTTTAGTGACAAATCAGCCATCACCAAGGTGGTGTCGACTTTTTCCAAGGGTCCAAAGTCATATTGATCATACAAAATACCCGGTAGGATACTCACACCCGCCCCCATATCCAAAAGTGCCTTGTTCATTTTGAAATCACCAACTTGAATAGTAATTAAAGGCGCTCCCGGATCTTGGAGTTTAGGTGGGAGTATACCCATCACAACGGCACTAACTTCTTCATTTAAAACAATTTTCTTTGGAAGTTTATGGTGCCATTTTTGGGTACACAACTCCTTAAGGTATTTAGCATAAGCCGGATCTTGTTTTATTATATCAATAAGAGGTATATTAATTTTCACTTGCTTAAAAATTTCTCACATTTCTTCATCATGGGGACCTCTTTTCTTAAGTGTAGGCCTAAGTTTTGGATCAATCAAAGCCAAAGGAAAAGGAATGGTATTACCCTCCATATCCTTTCCTTGTTTTTCAGAAAATTTTTCACTAGACCTATTGTTTTCAACCTCTTTAAAAGACACTTTTTTAGTTGATTTAGGTAAAACAAATTCCGGTTCATGCTCACTATCTTCATTCTCATCAACATCCTCCACCACACCATCAACAAGTGATGATGAAGGGACAACTTTATTATCATACACTTTACCACTACGAAGAAGACTTACATTGTTTATCTCCACATTCTTGACATTCTTTGAGCCACCACTTTGATGTTGTGGATTGATATTCGTATCACTTGGTAGCTTTCCCGGATCTTTCCTCAATGCCGATACATCCTCCGCCAATTGACCCACTTGCTTTTGCAAACTCTCAACCGTTTTATCCCGAATCTCATTTTTTCTATCTATCTCTTTCAAGTACTCCATGATTTCCCGGGTTGACACATCATTACCTCCCGAAGGCCCACCTTGATTATTACCTTGTTGATAGTTCCTTGGATAGCCTCTACTGAATCCTCCCTGTTTTTGGCCACCTTGGTAATTCCCTTGGTTGTAGTTCCGGCCTTGGAATGGTTGAGATGGTGCTCCACTATTTGGTTGTTTCCTTGAAAGTTCGGGTTGAGTTGGTTTGAAGAATTTCCATACCGAAGATTTGGATGGTTTCTCATTCCCGGATGATAAGTGTTGGAGTTCATGTCAAATTGCCTTTTTTCTCCATACACTTGATTCACTTCTTCAACTTGTTCCGGGATCAATGGACATTGCAAAGCCGTATGTCCAAGCTCATCACAACTCTCACAAATAGGGTATTCTTGAGAAACTTGAGCAACACCCCGATTTTCAGCTTTCCCTAACTTGGCAAATTTTCGTTCCAATGCCTCAAGTCGATCTTTGGTAACTTGATCACTTGTTGATGAAGTAGAAGTAATTGGATGTCTTGCCCTTCTATTCGATTGAGCTTGCCTTTTCGAATTCACACTCATCTTCTCCAAGAATTCCCAATCAACATCTTCAGGATTAGTCAAGAAAGTACAATTGCTAATTTAATTCACATCTCTTTTCTCTTCCGGTAACAAACCATCATAAAAAGCCGTGATCAATTCCCATTTAGCAATCCCATGGTGTGGACATGTCCTCAACAACTCATTAAACCTCTTGAAAGCTTCATAAAATGTTTCACCCGATTGTTGCTGAAAAGTTCTTATTGAATTCCTCGCATCACTAGTCTTTTGCATGGTGTAATACTCATCCAAGAATTGTTGTTGAATTTCAGCCCATGTAAAGATGCTACCCGATGGCAATGCTAAGAACCATTGCTTTGCTTTATCCTTCAAAGTGAACTGAAATAAGACTAGCTTGACTTCATCCGGTGAAAATCCTTGACCTCCAATAGTTCCACAAATCGCCTCAAACTCCGACAAATGCAAATAAGGCTCCTCCGATGCCTTCCCATAGAAACTCGGTAAAATACTCAAACATTGAGGTCTAACTTCAAAAGCTCTACCCCTCAAAACCGGTGGCACTATAGGTGAAGCATTAATGGCTATGGCGGGTCGGAAATGACTATCAACTCCTTGTGGTGGAGGTTGATAGTTCATGTTTGGCATGGCACGGTTATGTGGTTGATGGTTGGGTGGGACTCCACGACGGTATTGGCGGGGTGGTGGACCATGAGGAACTCTTGGTCCTTGGTGGATGTATTGAGGTTGGTTATATTGGTTGTATTGATAGTTTTGCGGTTGCACATAGTCTTCCCCATCATTCCAATCATACCCATCCGAATGATCATCAAACCTCTCATCATCCCAATTATCAACTCTATCATACACCGACTCCTCCGTATACTGTGATCCATCTCCAACATAGGTTGGTGTTCCAAATCGGTGAGGGGTTGTGAAACCACTCCTCACGGATCGGGGTGGGTGTTGTTGTTGATGTTGGTTTAGAAGTTGGTTGTTTGGGTCAAGGTTGGTTTCTTGTTGAATTCCGGCGGGTTGGATGATTGGTGGTGGAGTTCCGGTGGGTGGAATGTTTCTTTGTGGGTTACCGGGATCACTCATGTTTGCACGGTGAAGTACTCGGTTCCTCCTAGCTGTTTTCTCAATTTCCGGATCAAACAACAAAGGTGACTTCTTCTTGGAATACCTCGTATGCATACACGACCTACAACCTGCACACAATCAACACACCTAGCGTAACACTGAACTACAAGAATTAAAAGAAAGAAATAAACAAACTACTACTAAAACTAAACTAATTCTTTTTGTATTTTTCTGAAATTTTTTGAATCAACTAATTAAAAGCAAACTTTAACACTTTGCACACCGATTCCCCGGCAGCGGCGCCAAAATTTGATCGATGTCGTTGGACCGATCAAAAATATAAACTAAATACCACTAATTAGCAAGGGTAAGTCGAGTATCGTTTCCACAGGGAATCAAAGGAAAGTGTTAAACAATTTACAAAGTTAATTAATCTAGGCATAAACTTAAAACCGATTTGATTGATTGAGTTGATTAAACTAAAATTGATTATTAAATTAACAAACTTAAGCAACAATAATAAAGGGGACCATTCTCATGCTTCAAATTATGTTTTCAAAAGTATAACCTAACTTATATTCATTGGAAATCACATAGACATGATTCGTTATAAGCTTGGATTGAATGAATGTTAAGAATTAATCAATTAGGTTGTGATGATTCACGATAACGAAAACCGAGGAATTGACACAACTAAATTATCTATTCATTAACTAGATTACAAGTCATAAGAGATTCTTTCAATAATCCATGATCAACAAGAATTTGAAATCAAAAGATAGATGAAATTCATTCAAAGTTTTAAACAAGTAATCATTCATTCAAACCAACCAACATTAGATGCAAAACCCTAATTAAGAATTAAACATCTAATCCAACTTGAATATAAGAAAGATTGAATACAATTGTCTTACATAATTGTTCACATGAGAATGATCAAAAGAGAATTAGCCTAAAGTCTTCATCATTGAATCTTCAATTTGGATTGTCATCTCCATGAATTTGTGATTTTATGATGAAATTGGGGTCTTGGGAATGTTAGGAACTGCTATTGTGAGTGAATATTCTGAATGGTAACTTCCCAAGTCGTGTTTGAAAGTGATATATACTGAAAATTAATAAAATCCACAAAATTTGCAACATGTTCAGGTGACCAGCGTAAGGTACGGCCCCAACTGGCGTACCTTACGCCCCTCTGAAATATCCTAGCGTAGCTTACGCCCAGGGATGGCGTAGGTTACGCCCCCTCTATCTTCAATTTTCCAGTTTTCGCATCGTTGGCTCATTTTCAATTCATTTTGCTCCAATTCACCACTTATGACCTGAAACACTTAGCAAACATAAACACGCCCTAATCGTCTATTAACCTTCACAAAACATGTCATTTTCACATATTAAGGTTATACAAATTAGGCGTTTATCAATTCGCTGATGAGATGTTTAAATGTTTTCTCATCAAGAGGTTTTGTAAAAACATCAGCAAGTTGTTTGTCAGTGGGGATGAAATGTATTTCAATGTCTCCTTTCATAACATGATCACGAATGAAATGATACCTGATGTCAATATGCTTTGTCTTTGAGTGCATCACTGGGTTGTGAGATATAGCAATTGCACTGGTATTGCACAAAAGATTGGGGTCCTTGTATACTTCTGACCATAATCTAGTAACTGGTTCTTGATCCAGAGAATCTGGGCACAACAACTGGCCGCAGAAATGTACTCTGCCTCAGCAGTGGACATAGAGACTGATGTCTGCTTCTTGCTGGTCCAACTCACCAGTTTTCCTCCAAGGAAATGATATCCACCAGTTGTTGATTTTCTATATATCTTACAACCTGCATGATCTGAATCTGAATAACCCATTAGATCTAACCCTGAGCCTTTGGGATACCAAAGACCAAGGCTAGGATACCCTTTCAGGTATCTGAAGATGCGCTTAACAACATGCAAATGTGATTCTTTTGGGTTAGCCTGAAATCTGGCACATAGACATGTTGCAAACAATATATCTGGTCGACTGGCAGTTAAGTACATCAGTGAACCAACTATTCCTTTATATTCTGTTGTGTTCACTGGTTTGCCATTCGGGTCAGAATCCAAATTTAAAGGTGCTGCAATTGGTGTGGTTTTAGATGGGATTGAATCATATTTGTATTTTCTTAACAAATCTCTGACATATTTCTCTTGGTTTATGAAAATTCCATTTTCAGTTTGTTTAATCTGAAGACCCAAGAAAAATGTTAATTCACCCATTAAACTCATTTCATACTCAGATGACATGATTTTAGAAAATCTTTTACACATTGCATCATCAGTTGACCCAAATATAATGTCATCAACATAAATTTGTACCAGTAAGATATTACCTTTTTCTTTCAAGATAAACAAGGTATTTTCTATTGCACCTCTTTGAAAGCCATTTTTGGGAAGATGTTTAGTCAAAGTGTCATACCAGGCTCTTGGGGCTTGTCTAAGACCATACAAAGCTTTGTTCAGTCTATATACCCAGTGAGGATGCTTCTCATTAATGAAGCCTGGAGTCTGTTTAACATACACTTCTTCTTCCAGTGTTCCATTAAGGAACACACTTTTGACATCCATCTGGAAGACCTTGAACTGCAGATGAGCTGCATAAGCCAAGAAAATTCTGATGGCGTCAAGTCTTGCAACTGGAGCAAAAGTTTCATCAAAATCAACACCCTCTGCTTGAAAATAACCCTTGGCAACTAATCTGGCCTTGTTTCTTACAACATTGCCATCTTCAGCCATCTTGTTTCGGTAGACCCATCTTGTACCAATGGGTTCTTTCTTCAACCTTGGTGGACAAGGAACAAGCTCCCAAACATTGTTCCTTTCGAACTGGATAAGCTCTTCTCGCATTGCTTCTACCCAGCTTGGATCTGCCATAGCCTCGTCAATCTTCTTCGGTTCAATCAGTGATAAGAAGGTGACGTTCAAGCATTGTTCACTTGTGGCTCTTCTAGTCTGAACCCCACTATTTGGATCTCCAACAATCTGTTCGATTGGATGTGCTCTTGTCCATTTAGTGTATTGACTAGGTTGGTGTACAACAATATCAGTGCAAGTCACCTGGTGATCCTCTCCAGTTGTTTCTTTTGTAGGAGGATCAGCCCAAACTACTTCAATATCCTCATCAGAGTCAATGAGGTCACGATTGGCATCATGAAATTCTTCAGTTAAAGGCATTTCTTGAATAACTGGAGAAGTTGGAGTTTGAACTGGTGTTGATACTGGACTGACACGTACATCTGATCCAATTACCAGTTTCTGTGGTAAATTGAAACTGATGAAGGGATAAAATGAAGTGTCACTGGTGGTTTTCTTCTTAACAACTGGTTCCAGGTCAGTGCGACTGGAAACATTTTCTGGTGCAGGATCTGACTGATGAACTGGGTAAGATACACCAGAATCAACTAGAACGACTGGAGATAAATCAAGGCTTGGTCTTTTACTTATTGCATCAACAGATTCATCAAATGTGACATGAATTGACTCATGGACCTTTTGGAGCCTATAATTATAGACTCTGTAGGCCTTTCTAATATCTGAATATCCACAAAGACACCTTCATCAGCTTTTGCATCGAATTTTCCTAGCTGACTAGAATCGTTTAAAATGTAAACTGGACAACCAAATACATGAAAGTATCCAATATTTGGATTACGAATTCTAAGGGCTTCATAGGCAGTCTTCTTATGTCTTTTCACATATACTGGCCGGTTTTGGGTGTGGCAAGCTGTTGCCACTGCTTCAGCCCAAAAACTGGTAGGAAGGCCAGATTCAGATAGTATACTCCTGGCAGCTTCAATCAGTGTACGATTATTCCATTCAACAACACCATTTTGCTCTGGAGAATGAGCTGAAGAGAAGTTCTGAGAAATGCCATTGTCATTGCAGAAGGATTCAAGTACTTTGTTTTGAAATTCTGTACCATTATCACTTCTCAACTGACACACTTTGTGAGTATACTTGAGTTCAATTTTCATGATTAGAGAGATGATTTCAGCAGGTGCATCACTTTTTGATCTGAGGAATACCACCCAACAATATCTGGTGAATTCATCAACCACAACTAGAGTATATCGCTTACCAGCTCTAGTTTGAACATTCACTGGACCAAAGAGATCCATATGAAGCATGTGAAGAGGTTCAGTGATGCTAAAGTTTTGTCTGGTCTTGAAACTGGCTCTTTTCTGCTTGCCCATCTCACATTCTAGACATGGCTTTTCCTTTTTAAAGGAAACTATAGGTATCTCATCTGCCAGTTGTTTGTGAGACAACTTATTAATATTTTTGAAATTAAGATGGGATAACCTTTTGTGCCATAACCAGTTGGTATCCTCATCAGCTTTGACATAAAAACATTGCTCTTTTGGAGCAGGTTCCATGTCCATGATGTACACATTTCCTTTCCTTGGTGCAACCATCACCACTTTCCAATCCTTGTTAAATATGGTGCCTTGTGCAACATCGAACAAAACTCTGTAGCCATCATCACAAAGTTGGCTTACATTGATCAGGTTGTATTCAAACCATTCACAAATGCAACTCTTTTGAATCCGACTTGTCCATTATTGAGCACACCATATCCTTCAGTCTTTCCACTTCCATCATTACCAAACGTCACTGCCGGTCCATCTTGGACAATGAACTCTTCCAGCAGGGGCTTACATCCGGTCATAGTCCGGCCAGCAGCGCTGTCCAGATACCAGGTGTTCTTCTTTCGATCGCCCTGCACACCCACAAAAATCATCAGTTATTTTTGTGAACCCATCTTTTGTTGATGGGTTCACTGGACTTCCCTGGGAAGTCTCAGTTGATTGTTGTGGTGTAGAACTGGAGGCTGAATCTGGAGCCTTTTCAGGAGTAAAAATGATTGGTTTGATGGGTACTTTCCCCTTTTTCTTTCCATTTTTAGCTCCAGGTTGAGCATTTTGTTTTGGTTTTTGTTTCAAAGTGGGTGACTTTTGTTTGACAACTAAGGAGGACGAGGTTCCCTCCAGATTTTTGATTCTGGCAGTACAACTTTGAACCTGCCTTGACAACTGTTGAAAGTGACTCTCCAGTTTTAACAAAATTTCTCTATCAGTAGGCGGTTGAACCTTGGACTTAGGTTTAACAGGGATCTTTGTCTTTTGAGTATTGGGCTCTTTAGACTTTTGAGGTAAAGGCTTATCACCAGCTGCCTTTTTAACTGGAACTTTAGCCTATTCAGCTCCAGTTTTAACCTCATAGCGGGTGGTCTCAATAGGTTCAGTTTTGACAATTTTAGGCACATCATATGGGGTATCTGGCCTAATAGCTGGAGGAAAGGTATGAATATCTGGTATGATACTGGCCATGTGCATATCTCCAGATTTATAAGTATTTTGTTGTGCATCAATGGTGTTTGAAAAATCATCATAATTTAATCCAGATGCCCTTATCGAGGATTTGATGATCTTTTGTTCTTTTTCAAGATCAGATTTTAACTTTTTGTTTTCAAAATCCAGGGCCTCATTTTTCAAAACTAACTCCTTGAGAGCCGACTAGACACTTTGTAAATCATTCAGTTGTGGTTTAACATTATTAAGTTCAGTTAAGATAGTTTCCAGATATCTTTCACTATCAGCTCTAACAGTTTCCACAAACCCTAAATCACCATTGAGTGATTCAGCAAGGTCTAGTTTCAGTTCTGGGTCAACTTGGTTGTCATAATCACATACCTTTTTCAATATGATGTCAACCCATCTCCCAGTTATGAAATCATCTTTCACCACATGTTGCTGATCTTCCAAGGCCATGAAACACATGTCCCTAATCTCTTCTTCATCATCAGATGAATCATTAGAGAGTTCCCATTTCTCTCCAGTTTGGGCCATCATGCACTTGTTCTTTTCTTTCTCTCTTTCAAGTGACAAGAAGGCAATCTGGGCCTTAAGCTTTTTATACTTTGATTTATATCTATCATCAGGCCTATTATAATTTGGGACAGAGGGACCAGTTTGATTGTTTGACTGACTAGATCTGCATTCCTTCATAAAGTGACCTTTCTTACCACACTTATAGCATGTAAGATTGGTCTTGTCCAGAGAGTTAGAGCTGAAAGCATTGTTGGAACCATTAAATCTATTAGATTTATGCTTAAACCTATTGAAAGTTTTAGCAATCATGGCTACCAGATCATCATTGTCAGTTTCATCACAATCATCACTGATTTCAGTGGTCAGGCCAGAGTTTAAGAAACTGTTTAACATCTCCTTCATTGAGTGTGACTGCACACTCTCTCCAGACATTAAAGCAACACAAGGTCGCTCAGTTAGACTAGCAACCTTGGGACTTTGAGCATGGTTAAAGGCATCCTGCTCAGCCACCAGTCTTGCTGCATTATTATCTTCAGTGAATCTGAAGGCTCCATAGAGTGATGCAAGAGTGTGACTGTGCTGGGTCTTACCTTGTCTTAGGACAAGAACCATGTTTTCCCATTTGGAAGGAAGAATATCACAAAACTTCTCAAGAAGAATATCCGTATCCTTCTCAACACCCAAGCCTCTCAACTGATTAACGAGGCTAGTAAATCTGGTGTAAGTACCAGTTAGACTTTCATTGGGAAGAGCAAAGAAGGATTCATACGTCTTGTTTAGGGCAACCTTTCTGGTGACAACAGTGTCATCACCTCCTTCAAATTGAATGACTAATTCATCCCACAAAGCCCTGGCACTGGGGAACAACACAAGTGTTGGAATTAGGTCTTCAGGAACAGCCCCAAGGATCATGTTTTTCAGTCTGGTGTCCAAGTCCACCAGTCTGCGATCCTCATCAGACCAATGGTCTTCAGGCTTTTCTCTAGTGCCTCTTCTTCCAGTTGGATCAAGAAGAGGACTTACCCCAAGAGAAATGGGTATATATGGTCCATCCTTAAGGATTTTTAACATATACCTCTCTATCCCACCAAAATGCAAGAGCATTCTGGCCTTCCATGTCCCAAAAGTCTCACTGTTTGTAACACCCGTCATTTTAAAAACCTGGATTTCAAAAACTTTTGCCAAACGGCGTTTAAAACATAGCGGAAAAGGATCACTTAAAAACTGCCCCATCCGTAACGGATGGTACCTTTCATTAAAGTTTGGTGTTACTAATAGCATCATCGTAATAGTCAAAGTAAAATCTAAGTTATGGCACTAACATAATTGCCATCAAATATACAAGAGACATAAATCATAAATAAAGTAGCCGAACATATGGATATATGTAAAGTCTAATCATAGGGAGACTAATGCTAATCTTCCTTTATTCTTATACCCATCTCACGATCCACGCACTTCACTAGCTTATACCTGCTTATCCTGAAGGACACAACATTTTCATAAAAGCAAGTGTTAGCTAATAAAATTAGCTAAGTAAGATACAAACATTTTGATAAAACGTTCTTCATTTTACTTTCATAAAACTTCGTCATATTTTACTTATCAAAACGTAACCACATTACATATCATCCACAACAATCATAGATCAACTCATACTCCCCTTTTCCCACATTGCATCACATTTCATTTCATATCAACATATACATCTTATCATCATATACCCACATCTTAATCAATATCTTATATCATATCAACATATACATCTTATCATCATATACCCACATCTTAATCATTATCTTATATCATATCAACATATACATCTTATCATCATATACCCACATCTTAATCATTATCTTATATCATATCAACATATACATCTTATCATCATATACCCACATCTTAATCATTATCTTATATCATATCAACATATACATCTTATCATCATATACCCACATCTTAATCATTATCTTATATCATATCAACATATACATCTTATCATCATATACCCACATCTTAATCATTATCTTATATCATATCAACATATACATCTTATCATCATATACCCACATCTTAATCAATATCTTATATCATATCAACATATACATCTTATCATCATATACCCACATCTTAATCAATATCTTATATCATATCAACATAGACTTACTACTAAACGTAACTTCATATCATATCTTGGCATATCACACATAAACATATCGCACATATATGTATAGCACATGTAGGATATATACTCCTAATTGTGCCTATGCATCGTTCTTATCACACGTCTCAACACATCTTATTAAATCCTCATCACATTGTAATCCCACGTCTTAAATCTTTAATCAGTTTACATATTACGCACTAGCATTACAACTAGCACGATTTCCCACGTCTTAACTTTTAGGAAAGGCAAATCCATTTCCATAGTATCCCGTCATGCTTTTAACATTGGTGGTTAGTCACTCCACCTGGAAATACTAGTCCCACGTAACTATGCCGCAAGGAGCCACTCAAGCGACCACGTACGCACTAGTTTGGCATAAACTAGCACGGGTTAAGCTTAACACTTCCCACATCAATCTCACGTATTTAGCTATAGCATTTCCCACGTATTTATATCTTTCTTACTTTTACGCACTAACACTAAGGCTAGAACGGTTTCCCACATCTCACATTTTACTTTAACATTAGGTATATACATTACCTAACTAGTCCCACATCTACTTTAACGTTTAATCCCACTAACGTGCACAACTCATAACATTTCTTACGTGTATCTAGTGAACTAGACATTTCATACTTAATTCTCACATATAAGCCATCACACATCAACATCAAGACATATCAACAACATTATCAACAATATATATCATAATCAGTTCATAGCAACATCATTAAAGTCATCACACTACTTATGCACACAACTACTTTTACTTTAAACGTCAACATAACAACATAGGTCATTTCAGCATACATACATTCCCATATAACCTCCCGCATAACCCGGAAAACCCAACACACATAAGATAATCCGATTAAGAGGTTAATTATAGAAACCACATTTTGTTGTGCCTCCAGCGTGATAAAAGTCATGTATCTTACCTGACGACGAGCACAACGATCAACAAGCAACTTTAACGTATCTTTCTTGAGTTCCCAACTACCTAGCACACACAAATAATCGACATGTAACATAAACGGGACCTTAAAGAACATCTCCAAGTTCCCTAAACATCAACATAACTTATACCTAAGGTCTACGGGTCAAATGAGCACTAAAACAAGCCTAAACGACCACCAGACCCCCAAGTGCGCCGCACCCCCCATCTGTGCATCGCACCAAACACCCAGCAACTTCAGCCTAGCACCAGGTGCGCCGCACCTCGGGTGTCGACCAGCAAAATCAACTTTGTTTCTCTTCGTTCACCTTCCAAACGGATCCCAAACCTCCACCACGACTTACACCCATTAAATTGACATCAAATAGGTCAAAATTAAGCATTTGAAAACATCAATCAATCCTTGAATCAATTTCATAAATGAATCCCTCTTTTTGATCATCAAAACGACTCGAAACCGCAACGTTTGGTTCCAAAAACACAATTGAACACACATGGATCTAATTAAACACCTGGGATTCACTTATTTACATATAAACAACATTATTCAACATTAAAGTTTGCATCTTGACATAGTTAATCAACTCTATTAATGATTTTACTCACGAAAACATCGTTTTTAACCGAAATCATCAACTTTAAACAACCCCAACCCTCAAGGTCGGATCTACAAGGATAAAACCTACTTTAAAACTTAATCAACAATCAAATGATGATATAATACCTGTAGGGTTGATCAACGGATCGAAAACTAGAAGAAACCACCACCGAATCACCCCGAAATTGCTCTAAACTTGAAGGAGGCTCTTAGGGTTTTGTGTGTGAAAGTTTCTAAGGTTTAGATCTGATTATCCAGCATTATGGTCGACCTACATGCTCTATATATGCTGGAGCAACTTTGCAAACTTTACATCTAGGCCCTCGCACTTCGTTACAACTCGTTTCAGCCCTTAACGGCTCTTTTAACGCCTACCGGAACACTTATCGACCCTTATATCTTATCGGAAACATTAATTGACTTTATTAATCATTATCAACTTTAATTTCATTACTTTAAATCACTTTAACACATATCTCACGTAAATCATTTAATTCACATAAGCACATACAAAGTACATAGTAACTAACGGTCTCTAACGACAAGTTGACGGTCAACGTCAAAAGTCAAACTTGAAAAGTTTGGGATGTTACACTGTTTCCATCAAATTTAGGAACAGGAGTGTTAGAATAATGGACATGGACATGGTTAGGGGCATTAGAAGGACGTGGAGGGTTGGTGTTAACAGTTTGATTAGGTGGTGTGTTATTAACATTAGGGTTTTCATCTTGACCAGGACCATTCTCACCTTCAGTAGTAGTCATCTAAGCAGATCTAGGCAAGTATATCAGCCTTCTGCTCTGATACCACTTGTAAGTCCCAACTCAATTGATGGTACTAACTGAAGACACCTCTATGTCAATGGTGAGATTGCTTTGCAATAGAAGCACTGAACTGGAGACGACCAGTTGCAGTGAATGTATACCAAGTTACTGGATAGATTACTTATAAAGGTGACAATAACAAATAAGTAATCAACAATGAAATATTTAAATACAAGTAAGTAAATCTGGTGAGATCGATATTTAGTTTTCAAGTGTAATTTATTTATTAACTTTAAATAAATTACAAGGTTGTTGCGGAACCAAGATAATACAAAGATGTAAATATCCTAACAACCTATGAAATACAATGATCTAATACTTGGAAATCATCTTAACAATCGAAACACTTAAAGTTGTGAAATGTTCCTTTTTACGATTGAGAGAATATTGCACAAGTTCACCAAGAATACTGCAAAGTAGGGTTTTGCAAAGTTATTTTCTTGTTGTGCAAAGACCTCTATTTATAGACAAAATTGGTATTGGGATTCCAACTTTGTCGTACAAATATGGTTGACAGCATTTAAGGAAGCAATACGACTTCCTTTGAAGTGCTGTATAAAGTATGACATAAAGTCACTTTATTCAACCTGCTTTATGTACTTTTGTACTTTAATCATAGACAATTGCTATTGTCTGGATAATAGCACATAAAGCATAAAGGTCTTGCTCGTAATCAGTGTAAAGCATTGTAAATGCTTTAAACTGACAATCTCCAGTTTCTATCTGAATAGAATGTCAACTGGGCTTCGCTGCCATTGTCATTCTCTATATTCCACTTGTTGTCTTCGACTTCAATTGGAATGTCTTCAGGTCTGGTCAGATCTCAACTGGAGGAAGTCTTCAGTTGCATTAACTGTACATTGCAACTGGACTTCATATATTTCTGGACAATTCTTCAGGTCTCCAGATCCAACTGGAGACGCTCCAGTTTATCAGTAAACTGGACCTAACATATATATATATCTCACAAAAGTGTAAAATTATATATTCTCCCGTGTATTACGCGAGTTATAATTTAGTAATCATTATCTTTTCTTTTAATATACTAAAAGAGGGTTGCTTTAATCATAACTTTTAATTTTTTCAAGTTGATTTTTGTTTTCAATTTTGACTTAAATTTACATTTTTTCTTTTTTTAATTAAAATTTATTTTAATAAATTTAAATGATAATTTTCCTTATTTAAATTTATAGACATTAATAGTTAATGTTTTTAATGATATAATTATGTAAACTAATATTTTTACATTATACATCAATTTTCATCTTTAAACATTTTTTAATAATTTTTTTTTATTAATACATTTTTTTTTTTATCATAAATTTACACTTTTTAACCAATAATTCAATATAAAAAATCAAAAATAATAGCTAATATATATCCAATAAATTAATTAATTAAAATAAATAAATAAAACTAATGTAAATATATTAAGATTTTAAAAGTAATTGTACTATTATTCTTTTTTTGAAGTTTTTTTTAATAATTGTCATGACACATATACGAAAAATAAAGCATGTAAAATGTATTTTTATATTAAAAAAAAACAACTATAGCATTGTCATATTTGATTGAAATATTTAGGATATGTTTTATATAAAATATATAGATCAATTTAATATTAATGAAAACAGTAAGCTATATTTTAAACTATAACAAATTTGAATCCAATATTAATAATATCGTAACGCCAGTATAGTAGAAACAAGCTTAAAATCTAGTGATCATATTATAAATGAAAGTTAAATATCAACTTTTGTCACACAATAAATCTAATAACAATAAGTCTATCTCTTCTCTATTTTTACTCTCTTATAAAAATTCTCCCCTTTTGTTTAATTTTACATAAATTGGGACATGCGAAATGTCAATATTATTCTTAATGAATTAAATTAATTACACAACCAGTCTCTTATATTTTAAAATATGTTTACTACTTCCTTTAAATTAAATAACTTTACACTAATTACCAACCCCCACTTGACGTTACCGCCACCACTAACAGTTGTCGCTACCATCACCATTCGTCTTTGCCACCACACCGCAATCACCGCTTTATTGGGCGACTACCATGCTAGCTAGTCAGTAATAATAATTAGAATAATCTCTAAATATATATAAAAGAGAAACCTTAATTCATAATTGAAGAAGTATAGACCTTTAGATGGAGTTCAACTTTTAATTAAAGTCATTAGATCAAATGATGATGTCATATACATTTTTTAACTTTTTTTAGATTAAATTTATTTTAATAAATTTAAATGATATTATTTTCCTTATTTAAATTTATAGACATTAATAGTTAATGTTTTTAATGATATAATTATGTAAACTAATATTTTTACATTATACATCAATTTTCATCTTTAAAATTTTTTAAATAATTTTTTTTTTAATGTAATACATTTTTATTTATTATGTTTTTGTATAGAAATTTTATCATATAACGTAATAAAATTTGGTTATAAGTATTTAGTTTTATATCATTAATATCTTATTATTTTTAAATCAATGTTTTGGAAACCGGATCGTATATCAAACCGACCTTCTTATTAAAGAACTAAAAAACAAATATTGAGTCTATAGTAAGCTATCACAATTATATATCAGAAAAATAATTGTATAAAATTGCAATGATATTATGCATAATTTTAAGTTAGACTAACACAACATGCGATATATAGATTGATAATTAAATTGATTAGTAATTTTAGTGGATAACTATATTTTTTTTTGGATAACTATATTATTCGAGCAAAACGTTAAAGCACAAGTACAATGAAAATGCAGACATATTCGGATGAATGAAAGACATCCAAACAAACGAAATCTTACTTAGCGAGATCTCTAATAGATGATGTATCCATTTTTTAACTGTATGGTCACTGTTAACCGGAATTTCAACGACCAATAATGTAACTTCATGTTTTTAGTGGTTTAATTCTTACCTGGTTAAATATTTGTCAACTTATAATATTATAAAAATTTAACATGTCATTAATTATATATATTTTTAGCGTTTTGCGCGGGTAATAATCTAGCAATAATACATACAAATATAAAATTTTAAAAATAATAACAAAAATACTTTGTACTACACAAACAAGATCGTCAAAAATACTGATGAATTATTAAAATATTTTATAAAATATTGCGTGTTCAACACGATTTAAGGATCAATTAAATTAATTAATTAAAATAAATGTTACGCCTAAATCTGTTACTTGGTACCCACGCACTTTAAATATTTGTCAAAAATAAAACTCTTATTCTTAATAAGTAAACGTTGAATGAAAGTAAATACTCTTAAAATTAAAAAAAGTAAAAGAAGGGAATTAGAGTTGGATACATATTTGGTTTCCATATACATGTCCGAAATTATTTAAATGATTAATCCTCCTAACCAAATGGCCTAAAAAACCTCCTAATAATAAGATTGTGACATTTGTCAAAATTAAAGAATGAGATTAAGAGAGAGAATTAGTGGAGGACACTTGAAATAGTTAAAGTATTAGGAGGATTATTAGGAGGATTGATCATTTTCCATATACTTATTCATCATGATTCATATGAGCCTACACATAAACCT
>CM067167.1:180218058-180235601 GCA_034093135.1 Erigeron breviscapus
GCATTGAGGATTTTTTAAGGATTAGCAGTTGGTTAGTGGTTGAAGAGGTTTTCCGATGTGGCACTAACATGGACTAGTTATTGACGAATGATGAATGTGGCAATGCGAGTATTCTAAGTGTACATTGAAAGAATTTGAGATTCTTCCATTTATTGGTCATATAAAGGAATGATTTGTGACAACTCAAGTAGAACTCAAGTAGAACTCAAAACAGAGATGAACAGAGATGGTTTATATAATATCATCAGTATACGCAAAATATACAACATCACCCATAACTTCAAAAAGCTAGAGTTTATTCTAAACTACTGACTTCTTATTTGGGTAAAGATATGGTAAAATTTTCAGGTAGTCCAATCATATTGCTTGTCGTCAAAACAACGTACTCGTATGTGTTATAATATTGTAGATGCTTATTACATGTGTAAGACGTCGTTGAACCTGATGCATTTCACAAGTAATTTCGTTTTCTTGGTTCTTTGGGCCGAGCAATCATATGTAAGTTGCTCCTTTCTTAACGAGGCTGCTGGAACAATAATTATGACCACATATGGCTTATTTTGAACTAACTTTTTCTCCCAATAGACACATTGTACTTGAGCACAATAAAATACGGACGATTTGAGTTTGGTAAATTTGTTCTTATGTTTGAATGTCAAAGAAAGCTAGAGAATGAGGTTTGTCTGTACGAGGTTTGGAAGACTAGCAGAATACTAATTAGGATTTCCGTACACACAATTTTGAAAAAGAATCAACATTAGAAATATTCGGAAAGATGACATGTATACGCGAGATGTATGTGACAAATTTGATAGGCCTAAAAACATGCTTAATAATCTTATGTTGACTCATGATTGTCAAGCATTTTCTTTCTTAATCTTAATCATTCATTTGCCATGTGTAGTAATTAACGATGTATATGTAGGCATGTTTGTATGCCTATACTAAATCAGTTAGACAGTTGACGATGTACCATCCTTAATCCTACGGACTCTCCGGATTACGTACATTGATGGAGGACTAAAGCTCTCGCTAAGACAAGGTCCGGAATCTAAGTTATTATAATCTAAGCGTAGCCTCCGATACCTAGCTACGAAGGCTACGGCTAGCCAGCAGACAAACAGTACAATTTAGAACGTGCGCTAGTACGTACGACTTGTACTTGTACCTTCAGGCCAAAGATCGTGACACAGTTGTCTAACGATAACGGCTACATGTCTAATGTTACCGTTAACCCTCCAGCTTCTGGATCCTTCCCTGAGGGCCTATAAATACCCCTCAAAGGATCCACCTAAAACCCTAATGAAAAACACACACAAACACCCAAATATCACACTTGGTGGCGTGAAGCTAACAAGTTCTTCACACCATTAGGGAACCGCCAACAAGTATGAAATCACCTATTTTCACCCTATTAATCACTCATTAACGTTTTCTTATACAAGATTAAACCCCCTTAATTTAAGAGTAACTTTACCCTTAAACAAGTGGCGCCATCCGCACTCATAACACTTTAATCTTGTACGAAAATGGTAGAAGATGGTGACCCATGGTCACCTCCGAGTTCCGAAACCTCAAGAATAACACCACAGGCTCCCCCAACTGCCAGACAGTTAGAGGAGCTCACACCGCTCTTAAGAGAATATCTCAGTCAAGTCGATATGCAAAGTGTACGAACAAGACTAACATACTCGGACGAGACGGAAGCAACGGAAGAAGATTTTGAAGTAGAAACACCTGTCGACAGAGCCTCCGGGAATAGGCCGGAGGCCAGGGTCCATTTTGATGAAGCCCCAAGAAGACATTTCGGTTACCAGAATGAAGACTATCGGAGACGTCCGAACCTTCCGCCCATGGCAGAAGAGTATGTCCGTTATCTTAATGGAAATAAAAGAAACAAGAACTCTCGACATGAAAGGTTCCGAACTACTCCATTCAACAGGCCACAAGGAGGACCTTTCGAAGGCCACACTACTTTCCAGCATCCTCCAAAAAATGCTCGTGACATTTTAGCAGCAGAAAATGCTCCGATGAAGGGTAACCTCCGAAGCAAAGACATGTCCAAGTTTTGTGAGTTTCATAACCGTTATGGACACGAGATAAATGAAGGCAAAGTTTTTAAAAACAAGATAAAAGAAGCAATGAAATCAGTAAAGTACTCAATGCTACTGAAAGGCACCAAAAAGCCAGTGCCACGACAAAACCATGGTAAAAACCCAATGATTGAGGCTCCGGAGGCAAAAGCTTAGCCATTGGAAGAAATAATCGCGACTGTGTTTCCGGAATGTCCGACATCAGGGAGACAAGCGACAAGAACTGAAGCATGGAAGAAAGTAGCTATAAGTTTCCCTCCAGTAGAAGAGGAAGAAGCATCCGAAGCGCCAATCATAATCGGAGCCATTGTAGGAAATCACCCAGTGAAAAGAATCCACTTGGACACCGGAAGCGGGTGTGAGATAATGTACGAACATTGTTTTTTGAAGCTGAAAGCCACTTTGAGAAAGAAAAGGAAAGACAACATAAGCCCCTTGGTAGGCTTTTCGAATGAAAGAACATGGTCACTGGGAGAAGTCACATTAAGTGTTACTGTTGGAGAGGCTCCACGAACAAGATCCGAAACATTAACCTTTGTGATAGTGCGAGCAGAATCACCATATAACATCATACTTGGTCGACCAGCAATGAGAAAGCTGGGTATGGTACCATCCCCAATCCATGCAATTGTTAAATTCCCAACCCCAAGGGGAATAGGCTTTGTCAAAACCGAATCCCGGCCGGAAGTGCAATGTTCCCAGATAAGAGCTCCGGACGCCGGAGAGTGCTCGAAAAAGAATGAAAATCTTTAAGTTGAAACAGAGAAGTTGTTCATCAATAGCAAGTATCCAGATCATCATATAATGATTGGCAAGCAATTACCAACTGAATACAAAAGGAAGCTAAAAGAAGTGCTAGAAAAGAACAAAGATGTTTTTGCTTGGACACCTGCAGACATGACGGGTGTCCCTAGAGAACTAAAGATAAATGGTGAGACGTTCGATACACAGCACCTCCTAAATGCAAGACTACATCTGGAGCCTATCAAGCAGAAACGTCGGAGCTTAGCTCCAGATCGAAGTAAAGCCGCGAAGGAGCAAGTGGAAGATTTAGTGAAAGCTGGTATCCTCAGAGAAGTTAAGTATCAAAGCTGGGTAGCCAACCCAGTGATGGTAAAAAAGCATGATGGAGGTTGGAGAATGTGTGTTGATTTCACCGATATCAACAAAGCTTGCCCTAAAGACTGTTATCCACTCCCAGAAATTGATTGGAAAGTTGAATCCCTCGTAGGCTTCCGGCTAAAATGCTTTTTAGATGCTTACAAAGGCTACCACCAAATACAGATGCATTCGGACGATGAAGACAAAACAGCCTTCTACACGTCTGAAGGAATTTTTTGCTACAAGAAGATGCCTTTTGGTCTCAAAAACGCCGGAGCGACATATCAAAGGTTAGTAGATAAAGCTTTCGGAGGACAGATTGGAAGGAATTTAGAAGCCTACGTGGATGACATGGTCATCAAAAGCAGAAGTGAAGAAGATATGTTCTTAGATATCGAAGAAACGTTCAAAACCCTCCGATCCATTAACATGAAGTTGAACCCTAAGAAATGTTCTTTTGGGGTAGAAGAGGGTCAATTTTTGGGACACGTAATTACAAAGGAAGGATTTCGAGCGGACCTGGAGAAAATCAAAGACATTCAAAGCATGAAGCCTCCGCAGACTCTCAAGGAAGTCCAAAGCCTCAATGGCAAGCTCGCAGCCCTCCACCGGTTTTTATCCAAGTCAGCAGATAGGTCTTTACCTTTCTTTCACACACTCAAAGGTTGTTTAGAAAAGCAGAATTTCAGATGGACAGAAGAAGCCCAAAAAGCCTTCGCGGAGCTAAAACATTGCTTATGTCAATTGCCAACAATGACAGCTTCGGCACCTGGTGAAACTCTCCAGATGTATTTAGCAGCCTCCGGCGAGACTATAAGTGCAGTATTGGTAACAAACAAAAAAAGAGTTCAACAGCCAATATACTATGTGAGCAGAGTCTTGCAGGCTCCGGAAACAAGATACCCTGAGATTGAAAAACTAACCCTCACTTTAGTTCATACAGCCCGGAGGCTCCGGCGCTACTTCCAAGCGCACCCCATCCAATTCTTAACAGATAAGTCCATCAAACAAGTTCTCACAAGACCAGAGGTATCAGGGAGATTAGCAAAATGGGCAGTGGAACTAGGAGAGCATGAGATCGAGTTCAAGCCTAGAAGTACAATCATGGGGAAAGTATTAGCATACTTTCTCGCAGAAGTACCATTGATGGAATTAAAAAATAAAAAAAAGGCAGCAGAAGAAACAAAGATGGAGAAGCAGGAGGAGGAACCCAACCCAGAAATGTGGAAACTCTTCACCGACGGAGCCTCTAGTGCAGATGGCTCCGGAGTGGGCCTTATTCTAACAAGTCCAGATGGCCAAGAATTCACTTATGCCCTCCGCTTCGACTTCAAAGCTTCGAACAATGCCGCAGAATACGAAGTACTACTGGCAGGTCTACGGATTGCAAAGCAGATGAAAGTAGAGCATATTCATGCTTGCGTAGACTCTCAAATAGTGGCTTTTCAAGTAGATGGAACATATGAAGCTAAGGAGCCAGCAATGAAGAAGTATTTGGAAAAAGTCAGGCAGATAAGGCAAAGTATCAAGAGTTTCAGAATTCAAAGCGTCAGCCGGAGCCGAAACAAAATGGCAGATGCTCTGAGCAAGTTAGCCTCCACCTCTTCGCCCATCTGACTAAAGAAGTTCTTGTTGAAACTTTACAAAAAAGTTCTATTGAAGAAGAAATCGTTGTGGCACCCGTAGAGGAAGAAGGGCAAACTTGGATGACACCGATCATTGAATATCTGACTAGTGGACTGCTGCCTGCCAACAAAGATGAAGCAAGAAAGATTAGAATCAAGGCTCCGCAATACACCCTCCGAGAGGAAGGCCTCTACAGAAGGTCCTATTTGGGACCATTGTTAAGATGTGTCGGCCCAAATCAAGCAAAGGCAATCATTCAAGAAATACACCAAGGATGTTGCGGAGCCCACGCCGGACCTAGAATGGTGGTTGGTAAAATCACCAAGATGGGATACTACTGGCCATCTATGCATAATGATACATTGAAAGAAATTCAATCTTGTGATTCTTGCCAAATCCATGCAACGGTTCCGAAGGCTCCGAAGAATGAACTCATCCCAGTCACATCAGCTTGGCCTTTCTCAAAATGGGGCATCGACATCGTCGGACCTTTTCCACAGGCTCCGGGACGTGTCAAATTTATGGTCGTAGCTGTTTACTATATCACAAAGTGGGTCGAAGCCAAGCCTTTGGCCACCATCTCCGGAAAACAAATGGAAAAATTCGTTTGGGAGCAAGTAGTGACAAGATTTGGAATCCCACAAATCATAGTCAGTGACAATGGAAAACAATTTAGCCAAGGAATCTTCCCTCAATTTTGCAACAACTTGGAAATACAACAGCGATTCACATCCGTAGCCCATCCGCAGGCTAATGGACAAGTAGAAGCAATGAACAAGCAGATTGTGCATGGAATTAAAGCAAGGTTGGGAAGATGCCAAAGTGGATGGTTAGACGAGCTACACCAAGTGCTATGGGCCTTGCGCACAACTCCAAAAGCAAGTAATGGAGAAACCCCTTTCAGCCTGGTATACGGCTCCGAAGCCATGATCCCAGCAGAAGCAACTGTACCAACCATCTGCAGGTTTAACACAGAAAATGAAAATGAAGAACAGCTCCGACAGAACCTGGAGCTACTGGAAGAAAGGAGAGAAGTAGCCTCCATCAGGGAAGCAGCTTACAAAAAACAAATGAAGAAATACTATGATCAAAGAGTGAAGAAGGAAATATTCCTGCCCGGAGACTATGTTTTTAGAAACAACGACGCAAGCAAGGCAGAGAAGATTGGAAAACTGGGACCCTAGTGGGAGGGTCCATATCAAGTAATAGATGCTTGCGGCAATGGGTCCTACAAACTTGCTACGCTTCAGAATGAAAGCCTTCCACGAACATGGAATGGCTCACAATTGAAAAGATGTTATTTGTAAATTCCTTTATTTTGACAAACGAGGCTACGACCTCCCAACATGTAAAAAGGCTACGGCCAACCGAATTAATTGAATCACAGCCTACGGCCAACATGTAAAAAGGCTACGGCCAACCGAATTAATTGAATCACAGCCTACGGCCATACGGAGCCTGAGCAACGTGATGCTTTTGGAAAAAATCTCTAAGTACAAGTGATAAAATATCACAAAGTAACTGCAGCTACGGCCAACCGAATTAATTGAATCACAGCCTACGGCCATACGGAGCCTGAGCAACGTGATGCTTTTGGAAAAAATCTCTAAGTACAAGTGATAAAATATCACAAAGTAACTGCAGCTACGGCCATACGGAGCCTGAGCAACGTGATGCTTTTGGAAAAAATCTCTAAGTACAAGTGATAAAATATCACAAAGTAACTGCAGCTTACGGCTAATCGGAGCCTAAGTAGCACATCACTTATGAAACCTGTACAAACAAACCTTAGAAAATTTTTTCTAAGTAATATAGGTAAAATACGCTACGGCTAACCAAAGCCTACGCAAGAAGACGCATAGGCTCGCAACCTTGCGTCGCAGGACCCCAATAGTCCTGCATCTACCGAAGGAAAACTTACTTCCTAAACATAAAGCCCAAGACTCTTTGGCAATCATGTAACCCCAAAGCTTGGTGGGAAAAAATTTCTTTCATAACAAATGTGGATATTCGGCTTACTAAAGGCTACGCCCATCAGCATAGGGCTACACCCAAACAATTAAGTACAGTGTGTCCACTAATACAACGCTACGATCATTAAGCATAAGATAACCCCCGGTGGGCGCAACATAAAACATTCATAATATGCGGTAACAAAAAGCAACTAAGTGGTTAACAAACAAAAACACCATAAAAGCATGCGACTTGCGAAACATAAAAGAGAAAGGAAAGAAGAAATTGTACGAAGCCAACAAAGGCTGTTACAAACCAAGACAAAGTTTAAAATGTTCAAACAAACCAAACAACCAAATCATGAGTTGTGGACGGCGGAACCAGAAGGATCCGCGGAAGATACAGTGGCCTGTGCAGAAACGGAAGCGCCGGAGCTTGGAGGAGGAATGGTAAGGATTTCCGAAGCAGTAAGGTCGGCATCGGAGGCAATCACATTCAGGTACTTATATCTCTTTTCAGCAAACTTCTGGGCTGCCTCCTTTAACGCTGCGACGGTACCCTTTTGGTACCCCGGAATCTGCGTTATATCCAAGTCCGGAACTACCGATTTTGCCTTCACCAAACCTTTATTAAAGCCCACGGCCAACACGCAACTTTTCACTGCTCCCATTTCCCTAGCGAAATCCGCGCTCGAGCGGAGCTTATCAAAGATAGAAGGGATACCCCTAATAAGCTCCGCCCTATCCGCCGCCACTTTCTCTATATCCTCATCCATTTCCTGTAGCTTTTCACGCAAATTCCTCTCAACAGCTTTGCACTCACTCACTTCCAACGTTAACTGCTCAACCTTTTCCTTCCCCTCATGCAAATCGTCATCCAGCCTAACCTTTTCCTGCATAAAATCTTCAATTCTTTTCCGATGAGCGGACACTTCCTGCTCCGCCATCTCCGCCTGCTGCTTTAAGAGCACATTATTTGCCTCCATGTCTGCTACTTTCTGTGTCTGGAGTTCCGGATCTTCTAACTCAAGCTTTCGGAGCCTCCGGCGCATTTCCTTGTTTTTCTCTTTCAACTCATCATTCTCCGCCTCCATCAAATCCCACCGACGCCAAAAGTCATTCTAATAAGAAATGTTAGGACACAAAATTACTCCAAGTATATAGCAAAATCACAACAAGTAATTTGAGGCAAAGGAATATGAAAATGTACCTGCTCCGATAATTGCCGAATAGAGGTCTCATTTGTAGAGCTCCGGAACTCCTCGATAGAAAGCAAGGCAACTTCTTGAAGGCGGGCCGGAGGCACTATTCGGGTGATGAAGTCTTCTTTCTCCTCATCTTTTTCTAAATAACTATCACACGGAATCCTGGGAAAAACAACCTTGAATGCAGCTTTAGATTTCGGAATCTCAGGAATGCGCTGGGAACGAAGGCAACCACTCCCAGAAGCTTCCGCCTCATGGTCACCAGTGTCGGAGGCCCCGTCATCCGAATCATTACCCTCATGAATGTCTTGGGAAATATCCTTTTTCATTCTCCTTACGGCCATGGGGCTTTTTCCAGCCCCATGCCTCGGAGGGTCCGCAAGAAACTCCCCCTATTCAACATTTTGGTTACCTTCAGTTTTTTCCAGCCTGTCCCTCCGGGAGGTCCGGAATGGCATCAATATCCTCTAAGTCACTTCCCATGTATGCCAAGAAGTCCATAACTGAAAAATAAAGTAATAAAATATCGAAATTCATGCAACTAGGGAATAAAGATGTAAAACGAACAAGAGAAAACACAAGAGGGCTACGACAAACAAATAATATTTAAATTCTTGTAGGCCAAAGGAGAAGGGTCGGAGGCTCCATACCCTTACCTTCTTTATTCACAAGACAGAGAACAGCCGGATGGTATGACCAGACCGAACTCAACTTGGCCAAATACAAAACAGCCTCCGGAAGAGTCCGGCTCAATATCGGAGGCTTGCACAGCCTTTCCACCACATCTTGATCAAATTCAATCTTTGTCGCAGTATCTGCTAGGGTTCCGCGGGCGTTGCCTTTCATGTTTAATAAAGATGGATATGTGGAGGGCACAACGGTAGAATCCACATAAATGAATCTATTCTTCCACCCCTTTATGGAAGCAATCACGCCGTATATACATTCCGGAAACTTCGAGCCAGGCCTTTTTTGAATAGTAAACCAATCTCTGTCAGCTCCCAAGCAATAAAATTTGCGAAAATTATCTACCGAAGGCTCCGCATTCAGAGCACGGCAAGCGGCCTCAAACATGGTTATCCTAAGGGCTCCGAAAGGGGTCAATTGGGAGATGTGACATTTAAAATGTTTTAACACCTCCAGGAAAAAGGTGGTAAAGGGCAAACGAACATTAGCAATCTCAAACATGGCCATATATAAAACTATTTTGCCAGCTGGAACCATCCTCGCATTGTCGGAGGGGCGCGGAACAGTGTAATGATACCCTATAGGAAATCTATAGTCGGACAAAAATTGCACTAATTCATCCTTTTTAACATTACAAAAACTAATACATAGATCTTTCCTATTACCCATAATAAAACTGTAAAGCGGAAGCTAAAAACACCCACCTGCGGAGGATCCCAACAAAAAAGAAAAAAAAAAAAAAAAGAAAAATAAAAAAAAAAAAAAACCTGCAGAGGATCCCAACAAAAAAAAAAAGAGGAGAAAATGCTCAAGAGGCTACGGAAGCTACGGATTTGAGAGAAAAGAGAGCAAAGAGAATTTCAAGAAGGAAAAAGTGAGGAATAAAGGAAGAATGGGAATATTTATAGGGAAGATAGAGACGCTACAGTGCCCCACGACGGGACGTATCGAAGCAGCGTGGCTTCAGAAGCAACCACGTGTCCTCCACTAACTCCCCAAAGAGTAACATTTATTGCGAGGACTCCGGGCGCAACACGTGGCCCCCACTAACAATGTCATAATGGGAATAAAAACAAAACAAAGCGACACGTCTACTCATTTTTAAATCTTTATTATTTTATTTCCATTTTTATTTTTGGGGGGAAAGAGCATAGCATAACTCACAAAAAAAAAGAAGAAGAGGGAGAAAATGCTCAAGAGGCTACGGAAGCTACGGATTTGAGAGAAAAGAGAGCAAAGAGAATTTCAAGAAGGAAAAAGTGAGGAATAAAGGAAGAATGGGAATATTTATAGGGAAGATAGAGACGCTACAGTGCCCCACGACGGGACGTATCGAAGCAGCGTGGCTTCAGAAGCAACCACGTGTCCTCCACTAACTCCCCAAAGAGTAACATTTATTGCGAGGACTCCGGGCGCAACACGTGGCCCCCACTAACAATGTCATAATGGGAATAAAAACAAAACAAAGCGACACGTCTACTCATTTTTAAATCTTTATTATTTTATTTCCATTTTTATTTTTGGGGGGAAAGAGCATAGCATAACTCACAAAAAGGCCACAGACTATAGCCCCCGGATCTGCTAATGCCATCCGGAGGATAAGTAAAAACAACCATGAATTTTCAAAGTGCTTTTAGCCTTACCCCACCATTATAAAGGGATATAATGCTAGGCTGGGGGGCTTGACGATGTACCATCCTTAATCCTACGGACTCTCCGGATTACGTACATTGATGGAGGACTAAAGCTCTCGCTAAGACAAGGTCCGGAATCTAAGTTATTATAATCTAAGCGTAGCCTCCGATACCTAGCTACGAAGGCTACGGCTAGCCAGCAGACAAACAGTACAATTTAGAACGTGCGCTAGTACGTACGACTTGTACTTGTACCTTCAGGCCAAAGATCGTGACACAGCTGTCTAACGATAACGGCTACATGTCTAATGTTACCTTTAACCCTCCAGTTTCTGGATCCTTCCCTGAGGGCCTATAAATACCCCTCAAAGGATCCACCTAAAACCCTAATGAAAAACACACACAAACACCCAAATATCACACTTGGTGGCGTGAAGCTAACAAGTTCTTCACACCATTAGGGAACCGCCAACAAGTATGAAATCACCTATTTTCACCCTATTAATCACTCATTATCGTTTTCTTATACAAGATTAAACCCCCTTAATTTAAGAGTGACTTTACTCTTAAACAACAGTTACATGTATCATCTTTCATATGTAAGGTATCAGAAAAACAACTTGGAATATAAACTTTTTTTAAAGTTAGTTGTTATCTCAACGAGCGTTTGAGTAAGATATATGCAGTCTACTCGGGGTATCCCGTAAACGTTCGTTCACAAAACCATATTTGGCCACTTTTTAGTGTTGGGACCACGTTAAATATGACCGTAACTAATCGTTTATTATATGTGATATGATAATTGGCGATAACTGAAATCCCTATGTCTAGCAAATATACTATAGAGTTTCTTAATAGATGATTAGAACTACGGGGACTTATACTGCACATATTAAACACCAAGGACTAAGTTGTAAATGCTCTCATTATAAATAAAGAGTCATTTACAACCTTTTGAGTCGAATCTTCCACCTTATTTTTGTGTGTGTTTTTTCTCTCCCAAATTCCGTTCTAACTCAAAACCGAATTCTCATCCCAACATTAATCAATCATCTCGTTTTGAAAACCCGACACAACTAACAAGTATGCTTACAGGTTCTTCAAGATCAACAAGTAGGTTTTCTATCATATTTTCATTATTTATTAAATACGAATCATAACTATTTCAATATTAAGATTCAAATCTGGGAACTATTGTAACGTCTTAATGTAAATTACTAGGCCGGTGGTTATAATTAGTTTCAAGTCACCATATTTTAACAAAACACATATCTCATAAAAGAACAAAATTACTCTATCCGTACATTATATAGACATTATAAATGGTTACTTTATAAAACATAGATGATGTGTCCTAAATTTACAAATCACAAATACTTACAATTTTAATTTCATATTTATTATTATTATTATTATTCTAAATATACTAAAAGGAGTGAATCGGAATTGTCAATTTTATCGTCTCGCTTTTTCAAATGGGTATGGTCCAAATTCGGGCCCAAGTATCTACAACGAATTCGATAAAGATTTGAGGCCTAAGTTGAAATCCATATAGTAGAGAATGGATGTCGTGGCCTGTAATCTGTGTTTCAGGAATTCCAAATTCTTTATTTGAATTTCAACAATTTCTACATTTACTCATTTTCTTTGTGCGAGATATAGTGTCAATTTTTATGGTTCTTTATTAAGCTACATTGCAACAAATATTCTTATTACCTTCTTTTTTTTCCACTTCTTTTTAAGTGAGTTGGTAAAGCCTAATTTTAAAATACAGTCAATCATAATAATTATCCAATACGTTTGTAACATTTTTTATCGTTATTATGAGGTGTTTTTATTTGTATCAATAACATATCATTGTTGCCCATGTAATGTTTTTCTTTATTTCGTTTTTTGTGGTATAAGTTATTGTTATTTTTACTATTGTTATGCGTTATCTTTATCATTGTTCCATGTTATGTTTGCAATATATTATATCGATATTATTGCAGTGCCAGTTATATATTTGTTCAGGTATAGTCTTTGATAAATTTGATATGTTACCGCATATAATAACGCGTAGTGTCTCCCGGGGCAACGCCCGGGTGGATTCAGCTCTTTGCATTAATGTCATGGGAGATTTTTCCTTCAAGAATCTGGATTCATCCCACCTCTCTTGAGATGGATGTATGCAGGGTCTGATCCTTATATAATGAGATGACCTGAGAGGTATTCATTAGCTGGTCATTCAAAAAAAATCAATATAAAATCATTTAGTTATAACAAATTATTCAAATTAATTAAATATTTTTTTTTGAAAGTTGTGGATCATTTGCTCGCAACAGTGGATCTAGCTAACTTACATTGTTTTAACCGAGTCCGCGCTAGAGAGTCCTCTCATCCTCAACACCTTATAAAAGGAAAATCCCCCAATTAAACTGCCTAACGGCATAACATTTAATTGGGATAAAACTTTGCTCACTCAGCAAGACTCGAATCTTAGTATTGCATGACTGAGGGACTTGTGTGGCTATACCTTGTACCATTGAACTATTTGCTCGTTGGTAATTAAAACTTACGTTTAATTTATTACTACAGTTAGAAAGCAATATAACAATACATATAAATAAACCAGCTTTGTAGCATTAACTAGCCAAATTGTAACTCTGAAGTTGTAAAAAAAGTTCCTATGTAATAAAAAACCTTGTTTGGTTGGAAAGCTTCAAATTGTAAAATTAGGAGAAAAAGCTGATTTATGATACGTTTGTTTTTTTTTTAACGGCATTTATGTCCTAGCGTCTAAAGGAGCTGCAAGCTTTTGTTTTGTGAAATTACTTTAATATCCTTATGAGTTGTGAGGGCAAGTGTCTCGTCTGCTTCTCTTCTCTTCTCTTGCTAAGTTGCTATCCTCATAGCAAAATTCAATAATTAGATTGTTATTACGCGTGGTAAGAAGTCAAAACAAGAATATATCATCTAGCTACATATCAATTGAAAGTTTTATATCAATTTTATATTTTATGTATACATGTAAGAATTAAGTTAGAGTTTTTTTTTTTATATACTTCATATATATTTGTAGAAAACAAATTAAGTAATACAGTATATATATAGATATATTATTATGATGAAGCTATTATACCGACATCATATGGCTCATATGAGGTGAGTCGATAAGTATCCAATTGTGTACCGGGGCTAGGGTTCCCTATTACCTTTTTTTTTATATATATTTTACTAAGAAAAAATTTATATACTTGTATGTGATTAATATATTTAAATGTATATTCTTGTCATTTTATGCGATTAATTAAAAGCTTCAGCTACCATGTCAAACACCTAATATATTTTAAAAACTTCAATTTACTAGCTTTCAGCTATAGCTACAAGTTACCAGCAAGCAGCTTTCGGCTAAAGCTAACAGCTAGTTTTGCCAAACATAACTTGTAAGAGATCCGGTGGGAAAAGTCAACGTCTCATGTTGACATTTAGGACCTCTTTAAAACGAAAAAAATTAAACATGATAACTTACATGTTCAAAGAATAGATAATTTATGGGAAAAACTTAGGTAAAACATGCAGTACCTATCTTAGGTAAAGCACGTGTATTTCAGGGAAAGATTATGTAAAATTCAGGGGGGAGGGGGGTTATGCATGTTTATCAAATTCAAAGATTTAATTTGTAACTGTTTTTAACAAGACAGTACCTAAAATAGGTAAAGTCATGCAGTACAAATCAATTTCCCATAATTTATATCAAACTTATTCACAACATACACATGTGACTTGGAGCATATTAATCAAATGTTCTACTGAACAACACAACCCAAAGAAACACCATGATATCATATGAATTTTACCCAAGGCTGACTAGTCCAACTGGTTAGACTCTCAGGTTTTACTCAAGGTCTTGAGTTCGATCCTTAGGGGTAGCAAGTTTTGAGGTTTTTCCTCCGAATACTTGTAACGGCTTATAGTCAACATCTCGTTGTTTAGGGTACGTGCAAAGCTTCACCATTATACGGCGAGGTTTCTCTGATGTCGTGTCCCGATTGAATGTTCGAAAAAAAATCATATCAATTTTAAAAATCTTTTCTATGTCGAATTATCCTCATCAAGTCCATGGCAGTTTTTTTTCTTTGTTAGAGAATAATATCACAACCTGCCGAATAATTTTCATAGAAAGTGGGTATCAATCCATTAAAAATTTATAGGAACTCAAATATCAAAAGAAAAAATAATTAAAATAAATTACGGAAACACAAAAAACTAGTATAATACCCGGACTTTGTGGGAGTAATAATAATAATAATAATAATAATAATATAATAATAATAATAATAATAATAATAATAATAATAATAATAATAATATAAAACAAAAGTGTTAATAAAAAACATAAATACTTATCATCATATTATTATATAAATTTACATTTTTTCTTTTAATATAGAGTTAAATGCAGGATTCGTCCCTGTGATTTACCCATTTTTGTGGTTTACATCCCTGCTCAAAATATTTAGCCAAATACACCCTCACTAGTCAACTTAGTTGCACGTTTCATCCTTCTCACTGATGACGTCAATTTTCTCCCGTTAAGTCTAGTCATGTGCACCGCATGTGAGGGTAATTTCGTATTTTCCTACCCACAAACCCAGTTGTCCCCCTTTTTCTTTTTCTTATGTATCTGTATCTATCTATATATGTGTGTGTCTGTGTGTGTCTGTGTGTGTGTGAAATATACACATAAAACCCTTTCATATACCAACCCTAAATCCCTCCTAAATCACTCACAAATCGTTATTAAATCAAAAGAATGAGAATCGTTCAATATTGAAATGGATGCTATTAAAGCTATCAAGTCACAACCAATCACCATCAATTAAACCCGAAAAAACACGACCAGTCATCATCTCCAACCATTATGTGAAAAAACACATCAGATCAAAAATAGATTTGAAAGAAAATAAATATATTAGAAAGAAAATAAAAAACTAATGAGATTTACATTAGCCATAAAACAAACATCCTAGAACATCATATTGGATGATGAGGATGTAGTTATAGGCCACTGCAACTAATAAATCAATGAGTTCCACTTGATTTTCGATTGGAAACAGTGAAGGATCTGTGGTTGGGAAGGTTGCTGCCATTAAAGAAAATATTTGGGCAGGTTGAGTGGTGGCGACAAACAGAAGCTCCCAGAGTTGTGGTGGCTGACGACGATGGCTGTGAGAAGAGGGGTAGAGGTTGTTTATGTGTTAAATCTTTTCCAAAATAACCCTTTTTGTGGAGTAGTAGAGTTTCCTTTTGATTATTTGAGTTTATAAAAAAAATTTTGGGTTTGATCAGATTGAGAAAGAAAAGAAGATTAAAGTATGAGAGATACATAATTTTTTGGGATATACGTACGAAATAGAAAGGGGAAGTGTAAAAGCAAAAGACCAAATTGACCTCACATGAGGGACACATGATTAAAGTTAACGGACCTAAATAGACGGAATCAGTTACAAGGATGTAACTTGCAACAAAACTAAGTAGTTTGGACCTATTCGACTAAAATTCTTGAACAGGGATGTAAACCACGAATTTGAGCAAACCACAGGGACGAATCCTGCAATTTACTCTTTAATATAAAACACTTAATGTTTTACACTTTTTTTTATAAATAATGAAATGTAATATATTAAAAATAAATATAAATATAAAAATATGTATATATAAATCGGAAAAAAAACAGTATTATATAAAAACTATAACTTATATATAAACCATTCAAATGATTACATTAATAATAATTAATCATTTTGTCACACTAAAATCTGAGGCACGTTCACACTCAAATCCTAAACTACCTTGTAGTTCATCTTCATCTTCATCTTCATCCATCTCATCATCATCAGAAAATGGATCTACTTCCCAAAGGCTAACCTGAGCTCTCACCAACTCTTGAAGCCTGGTTCCAAATAATTCATCACCTGTGTTGACCAACTCGATTTTGCTTAGCTCTTTTAAAAAATTAATATCATCCGAGAAAGATATTTCCCTTGGTTGGAAATCCTTAACTTGTCCATCGCTCCATGTAACCCTGATATCAAATGATACAGGTAACAGTTCCCATGAAGATACAGTTATAGTATCAATATCATCCTCATTCTCTTGACCAAACATCTTGCCCAAAACTCTCATAAGTGCTACAGTCTCAGACGTATAAGATGCTGGAGGGATGCCTAACTCGTACATTCTTTTAAGTACATCTCGGCTAGAATCATGAATCACTCCTCGTGCCGAATCATACTTCTTTTTCATTCCATTGGTCATTATGAGAAAGAACTTTTTATGTTCAAACCACCATACTGAAAGGATTTCTTCTGCCATTTGATAAGAATGTTGTTAGTATAATTTGTAGGATTTAAATATGCAATGTACGTGATACTCAGTATATATATATATGGAAAATGATCAATACCACTACTTGTTGACACATGTAATCCACTAATTCTCTTGTATTATCTCACCCCTTGATTTTGCCATGTGTAATGATCTTGTTAGGAAGATATATAGACATTATTGGAACCAGCTGTCAATGTAAACGGATTAATGTTAGACTGTTCACATGTCTTATCACTTTTGAAAAAAAGTCAATCCTTTAATTACTACTATCAATATATTCCAACTATTAGTTATGATCTAGTTATCAACATTTTTTTTTATAATACAATTAATATTTTTAATTGTGAATATTATGTTTGGGTTTTCTTCAGATTAGTAATCATAAAAAAAAAATACACACATAAAAGAAAATGCAAAAAAAATAAATTAACATACGCTGATTAAATAAGACATATAGTTAAAGTTACAAGTATATTTAATAAGGGCTGAATGTGTTAAAAGTTCGATCAACTACAACTAAACAGCGTTACTACAAACTACTGAAGAGTTATCAGAAGACATATAAGACACCACTTCTGCCAGAACATCCAAACCAGATTTTTCAGAATCTGCGCTTGATTGCATACGAGTATCAGTTACATTGCGGGAAGACGAACATGTTGCGACATTTGTGTTATCAGATGGATACACATAAACACCATCACCTGATGCAACATTTAAAACTGATATTTCTTGCTGATGCATGTTCTGAATATGTTTCAGCATTGTATGATCTTGTTTCGGACCTATCGGATTTGGAGTTTCTTCCTTCCATTCAATATTCAAATTCCGACCATGGTATTTAAATACCGTGAAGACCTTGGCACATTAGGT
>CM067167.1:180236601-180272965 GCA_034093135.1 Erigeron breviscapus
GTTTTGTAAGTGGGTGAAAACCAACCATATTGATCTTGGTATCTAACAGTCCCTACCGCAGTATCCCTAAATACTTTTAAGATGCTCTTAGAGGTCTTGGAAGACTGCCTAGGAAAGCTAGTATACTTATGGTCCTTAGATTGTAGGGGGCTTGTGGAGACAGACTCTTTCTTGACATATTTATAATGAACATGGGTCTGATGTTCAATTTTAATCATAGGAGTTTGTTTTGGTTGAGGTCTTTGGGGAGTCTTTTTCACATTGGTGATCTTTGATGTTGGAAAAGAAGTCTTTGACAAGTGTGATTTTGGAGATTGCTTAGAAGAAACATTGGGTTTGACTTCCGTTTTCTGAAACAATTTTTCAAATTCAGGATCATAAACATGATTACCGTCCAAATAATTTTCAAGATTAGGAAGTTTTGACAAATCCATTTTAACATATTTGGCCTTAGATTTGGTCTCCAAATTCACACTTGGGGCTTTGATATTTGGGGTCTCAGATTCAAGATGAGTATCATCACAGTCGGTTTGTACAGCAACATTGACAAGTTCATATACAGTGCAATCAAGGTCACTTTAGGTCTTTAGCCATTATATCTGTTATGAGGTACATTGTTTCGCAAAATCAACCTCTAGTATTTGTGAACGACCTTAAAACCTATCTAAGCATAACCTCCTTCTGATGAGTAAACTTATAAATTGTCTATGCCTGATGATTAGAGCCAGCTGCATTCCGAGGTTTTTCTAAAACTTTTATTATTGCATTACGCTTTTTAAAGGCTTTATCCCATTTGATTCCAAGCTTTTTTAGCAATAAGTTAGAAATCTTTAAGTAATTTCTGGTGACAAACACCTTCTCTCTTCCTTTTTTGAATATATTTGTTTTTGAGGTTTTACAAGATTTGTTCCATGGAGCAAAAGTTTCTTGAAGACTTTTTTGTATGAAGTCTGTTACACAAAGCTTTACCATCGAGAATTACTTTCCATATAGAAAAGAGTGCCTTAATGGGAGTGGGATGGATCAAGTACATATAGAATGTCTATCAACTGTTTCTTCACTTCATTGCGCCGCATAGGTTCACATATTATATTATCTTCTTTTCACTTGTCTAAAACAGATATCTTACAGATGGTACCACAACGGATTATATGTATGATGTGGCAAGGGTCTCAATTCTTTCACCTTTGAGGTTTGCATATGCACGTCGTTATTTTCAACTTTGGATATCAACACTTCTCGACTTGCCAGATTTATGGAGATGAAAAAGCATCCTCAAGGGACTGCTTTAGAATGTTTAACCCCGTGGACCATTCTACCTTCAATGTATGTGACATAGATCCCTACTACTTCATTTCTTGTTTTCTAATTATGTAACTTAAATGGCCAAAATGTGACGTTCCCAACATCAAATTCATTAACTCATTTGACCTTAAGAAGATGTAAAAGTTCCAGATCGATGGGTCGAATGCCTTTGGGTTGAAAAGGGTCACTTTAAGTACTGGTCTTACAGACGTTGTGTTGATCCACAATTACTTTTGTGTTCATTTGTGAGAGACTTTTATAACCAATGTTACGCTTATCATTACAAACATAATATTATTTTAGTACCAAAAATAAATTTATAAAGAAAATGATTTGGGAGGTTGTACATGTTAGATTAGATCTTAGGCTACTTTCAAGCCACGTGACTGCTCTGGCCATTTGACCCATTCCCATTTTATCAATTCTTTTTATTTGAGCCTTTGAAATTTAAACTCAACCCAGGTTGACCCATTTTAACTAAATGGGTCAGAAGTGTCCCTCTTAAAAAATGTATATCAAACATCTAACACTAATGATAAGTGTTCTTTTATAGTAAGGATTAAGAGTTGACCATGAATTTTGTAGTAGAGTTTAAAATTTCAACTCATGTATATGAAAACATGTCAATATTCTACTCGCATTTGTTTGATAATGGTAAAATGAGTCAAATGTAAAACGTTAGCTAAATTGAATTGGGTTACAATAATCTTTATTAATATGGTTTTACTACTCACTCCTTTTATGTACGATCTCTACATTATACTATATAATTGTAAGCCATCCGTCCACCCTTAGGTAGGTCCGTAGAGTAGGATTGTCTACTTCATGCCTTCCTCATTCCCTGCACATTAGTGGGAATGGGTATTGTTACTGTTATTTAGTGATACGATTTTTGAATTATATTAAAGCATTAATTGTTCAGAAAGTTCAAAAAGTATTGGTGGTTCGGCCAAAACCCGACCTGACCCATTTTGCAAGCACAAGTGCATTTCCAGATACTGAATATGTCAGAGAATGAGTGGTCTGCCATATTCTTTGCAATGTTCAACAAGGGTGCCCACCAGATGAATCTGCAAGACTCGATCCCTATTAAGGTGGATCACCTGATTTCCGTAGACGACTGTCTAAATGGATACTTAATCGAAAGAAATAATAGATATGGCGAAAAAAAGGAATTTCTTGACCTTGGTTTACAAGAAATCAGAACGTATTTCAGACTTTTCATGCTATCTTCAATGATGTTAATGTTCATGTTCTGTTCAAGAATTGCAAAGAGTAACCGTTCACATTTGCCTACCATTTCACTCTGAAATTCTCAGCCTTAAAGAAAACAGAGAAGATGTGTACCACTACTTATTTTTATGGGTATATCAATACCCATATGATGTCATTAAGTTTCAGGTTGTTTAGCATTTTTTTGAAACAGAAAGTTGCAGGTTAGTATAGTATTATGATTTATTTGTACAACATTACACATTATGAACGATATTTATTTGTCATTTATTTGTGTAGTAATAGAATTTGAAGGTCTTCCACATCCTGTTTTGTTTGTTTGTTTGTTTGTTTTATAGTATCAAGTTATTGGTAAAGAGACGACTTTCACGAGGGAAGTTCCTGTAGAGGTGCTCATAGTGCTATCATGTTATCTAACCCTATATATTAACATGTTCTGTTGTGTTAGCTTGGTGGTATAAACTAGCTTTTAAACGTTTAAGCTACAACATGTTGGGGTACATATCCTTTTTTGGCTTGGAGAGGGTGTTTGGTCTAGATTATATTAAGTTAATTTCCAAAAAAGCTTTTCAGCCAGAAAGCTTAAAAGCTAATAAGTCATAAGCCCGTTTAAATAAGCTAGGCGGAAGACTTGATGTTCATGTTGGCTACCCAAATTTTGTAAGGGATTATGGCACCAAAGTGTAAGGAACTATGTCATTTTGTCTATGTTATGTAGTGTACTATACATTTGTCTATGTCATGTAAGAAACTTATTATTTTGGTCAAAAACATGTAAGCCACCGGTTTCCAGTTTACGTGTACCAATTACTCCACCTTTTTCTTTTCTTTTTTAAATAAGGCCCCACTAAAATACCACGTAATAACCCCAATTTTCCTTAATATATTAACCCAATTTTCCCTCTTTTTCCCCCAAAACTTTTCCCTCCTCCTCCCACAAATCCTCCCGCCACCACCATGGCTTCCCCTTCATCTTCTTCTCTAAATCAAAATGTAAGGCTTTTGAAAGAGACAAGATTACAACTTATCTCTTCACTCTATTTAAGGTGTTTAATCAAACTCTTAATGATTTGAATTGCCCATTAAACATGTAAGCTGTTTTAGCCACCAATTAAATCAAGTCGAAAAACTGAAGGAGTCTTTAAGTGTAATCAATTCATAATGATTGGTAAAAATTATCAGGTTATAGTTCACAAAATAAAAACTCGTCAACACATTTCAAATGATCAAGGATGATAGAAAGTTATTATGTATAAAAGTTCAACTGTACCAAATCCTGTCATAAGTAGGATATGAAGGTGAGATGTAAACAGTTTTATCTTTATACTAAGATGGAGTCGTAGAAAGATTGTTTCCAAGAAGGATGTCGGGCTAAAGTAGGAGTGAAATAATGAATGTATGGTATGTGTCCGTGCATCTCACAAGTGTAAGACAAAACTAAAAATAGAACTAAAGACATATAAATATTATATTGGGTATATACTAAGCATGCAACAAATACACTACTAACATACAGAGTAACACACAATACAATATATTTAGACACTTCTAACAAATACTTATAACGACATAAAACTTTTCAACATAAAACAAAGCATATAAAACATATGACCAAAGTTGCAAGCATGTCAATACCAAGAATAAACACATACAAGTATCACATGTATATAAACATACTACACACAAGTATGAACATATTAAACTTAAGGCTTAGTAAGCCTATATAGTATTAGGGTTGTTGAACTATTTACGTTAGACAAGTATTAATGTTATTTTACAAAGAATTCTAGCCAACACTTCACCCATAAGGCCCTTAGTAACCTATGTCATCTACTAGAAAACTACCCGCCTATCATACTCAAATTCCCTATAAAGTATATCACAACCCAACAACCACAATAAGTATCCCCTATGATAAGCTAATTCTCTTTTGCAACCGAAGCATATTTTATTTAGGATAATAATAATAAGGGTAAATTACAAAAATGGTACCTGAGTTGGTATCGAAATTTCACTTATCGTACCTAAAAGAATTTAATTACGCGAATCATACCCAAAGTTGGCAAATATGCACGCTGACCATACCTACGACTAACGGAGCCTAACGGATCGTTAAAATTGGTCATGTGCCAAGCACGTGCAAGGGTAAAGTCGTCATTTCCCACCCTTATATGAACCCCTTCTTGTTTTTTCTGCATTTTTTAATTTATAAAAATCTCAATGGTCGGAATTAATTTCCCCGGAGCAGTTTGCCACCACTTTCCACCACCACAAAATATTGTTATAAATCTTTACTTGGAACTAAAGATCCAACTAAAGAAAATTGGTGTTAGACATCCATGTGAAGAATGTGTGTTAGTGTGCAATTTAGACACTGCCCAAAAACATAAACATCAATAAATAGAAAATGGATGATAGGCCATACTGATAGCTTCTTTCATTTATTTCGAGCAACACTAACAAAGAAACAAAACAATAATGATGGCAATATAATAATAAAATGAAAATGACGGTAAATCCGAAATTAGAAACCGAAGAAACACATGAAACCAAGGAGACAAATAACACCAAAAGAAAAGCTTCAGATATTCACCACTAACGGAAGCAAAAGGCGATAGCAAAAGAGCAGCATCCCCGTCATCCCAAACCACCATTTCCGCCACACCGTCCCAACCCATATCTTTGTCGTCACCACCACCGCCTTCAAATCTTCACCACTTAACAACTGACCAACAGTGTCGACCACCACCATTATTGGTGGTCGTCGTTGACAGTTGTATCACAATCGCCATCATCACTCATTTTGTGTTTTATATGGGATAGATAAACGGTGGATGATATAAATTGTTAAATAGATCTGTGTTTTGTAAAAAGAAAAAAGAGATTATAACCATACTGAGTTTACATGGGTAAAACAGTATGTTTCTTTGTTCCATGAATTTCAAACTATGATCTTTTTTCCACATCAATAAATTACCATGGCTTTGATTTGGGAGTTTAAAGGATGAACCCTAATTTTGTAGTAGAAAGAAAGGGGCAAATGAAAAAGGGGGAAATAAACTAGGGGTTTTTAAATATGAAGGGGAGGGGTAAATCAGTCCTTTAAACACACACGTGATTGGCACATGACCAATTTTAACGATCTGTTAGGCTCCGTTAGTTGGAGGTATGGTCAGCGTGCAAGTTTGCCAACTTTGGGTATGATTCGCGTAATTAAATTCTTGTAGGTACGATAAGTGAAATTTCGATACCAACTCGGGTACCATTTTTGTAATTTACCCTAATCCTAATCTTAATTCTTCAAGTATTTTCATATAGGTCATATTGTTAGACAGACAAATTACTTCTCAAACGGTCTTCTTAGCTTAGCTTTTTGAATGATGGTCCTGGTTCAAGTTTAGCTCTAAAATCAGATCTATTCAATTGTTAGCTACCGTAGCTATATAGAAAACGACGAATCAATATCCTCAAATTAGTTCCTTCCGAGTTCCGAGTTGTGAGTTTTCTTCTCTTTGAACCTCTCTTGTACCACTTGATATTTACTTAAAAAAACAACCAAAAACAAAAGCATGAAATTCTTAATTAAAATTTAGGGTTTGACAGTTTGACTGCCACACACCCAAAATATTTCCCGCGAAATAGTAACTTCTTGTTTCTTACCTCTAATTCTTCTTCATTTGTTTTATAATGATAATAATAGTAATAAGAAGAAGAATCTGAAAACCCTGAAATTGATTCTCTTTATTAAGTTATGAATTTGAATTTTTTGGGTTGATTAATAATTTATATATATATATATATACACACAAAATATGAAGCAATAATTTGCATTTTCAAATATCAATTGACTTGTGTGTGTGTATCCACAGATTGATTGATTGATAGAATAAAATAGAATGGCTGATGCTATTATTATGCAAAGAGCAGCAGCAGTAATGTACCATTACCCGTGTCCAGACGGCGCATTTGCCGCTTTAGCCGCCCACATTTACTTCTCTTCTCTTTCTTCTTCTTCTTCAATTGCTCCGTCGTCACCGCCGCCTCTTTTCTTTCCCAACACGGTTTATTCCCCTATCAAGTTTGTTACCAAAGTCAACTCTTTCTAATAATACATACATTCACTTTATTATATCTCTAACATTATTATTACTATTATGTGTCTCAGGGTTGAAGAGCTTCCCTTGGAACAGATTGGTGATGTGTATCTTCTTGATTTCGTTGGACCTCCCGGTTTCGTTCAGCAGATCTCGTCCAAAGTTGACCGGTTTGTTCTTTTTGTCATCTTTATGTATTACTAATATACTTGGAACATAGTGTTATGCTGACCCGGTAGTAATTTAGTGTTAGAGCCCATTTCAAGATAGTGAAAACACATTACTAGTTGTGGCAAAATCGATAGGTTGGGTTAGGCTGCCATTTCGAACGAATTTAAGCATTTGATTACATTTTGGACGACTTTTGACCCGTTTAACCACTTTGACCCATCTGTAACTATTTGTTTCATAGCATACCTGTTAGACCTGTTATCAATAATATACCGCCCAAATAGTCAAATAGACCTGTTCTCGTATTGATGGGTTTACATTGCCACCTCTGGTATCTATACTTCATTTATTTTGGTTTTGATTTCTTCAGTGTGATAATATTAGATCATCATAAAACTGCACTCAAGATGATCGATGATGGTGAGTTTGCCTTCGCGAATGTGACAAAGGTGATAGATATGGGAAGGAGTGGTGCAACCATTGCTTATGATTTTTTTAAGGAAAAATTATTAGCACTTGAAAACGTGAACAATTCGAGTGGTCGTGCACTGGGTATTCATAATTTTGAATGCTCCCGGAAGCTGTTTGAATATATTGAGGATGCGGATCTATGGAGGTGGCGTCTTCCGAACAGCAAAGCTTTCAGCAGTGGTTTAAAAGACATGAATCTTGAATTCAACGTGACGTTAAATCCCTCGTTGTTTCAGCAGGTAGAGATTTAGTTGTCTTATCATACAAACTTGCAAAGAAAAAACCTAGAATTTTTATGAAATCAAGCATGATCTTTTCCCTTGTAGTATATTTTGACCTTTTAGTATGGTGATGATATTGTTGCTACTTTTTCCTTGTATGAGGTGAGACTGTGAGAGGTGAGATATGCCTATACAGATGTAGAATTACATGTGTTACCCATGTATATGAAAATCTAATGTTCTAAATGATATATCCTTTTTATACTGTGCCTACAAATCCTCCTGATAATATATCTACAAATCCTTTTAATGCCGAGTGTGAGACAGTGAGCCGTTTTTTAACTTTAATGTGTAATGACATGTGGCATCAGGAGGATTTGTAGGCACATTGTTACAAGGCTATATCGTTTCTTTTTCTCTTTTCATATAGAGATGGCAAAAAGGGTGGGTTAGGAGAGTTGGCTTTATTGGTCAACAATGGTACTGATTGATCCTAACGATTAATTGTCCAATATTTTACAAATAGCTAGTCAGTCAGATATAATCACCATAAATTAAATGATAGTCTAGTTTTTTGAATAAAATTTAGGAGTTTTAAAATTAGAAATACTCTTTGGGTATCTTTGACGTGCTCAACCCACATGACCCATTTCCCGTTGAGCTTTTTTTCGACCATCTGAGATAAAAGCATACCTGAATTGACCCATTTATTAACAAAGGGTGTCAATTTCTACCTATGTCTCACTGCTCCCCACTGTTGCAAAAATGTCTTATATGTTAACAATGCTCGACAGTTGCTATCTTTGGATGTGGAACATGTCATAAATCAAGGCTTGAGCAGCTTATCGCAGAAGCAAAATTTAATAAACGAGGTGCTGGACCAGTCGTATGAGATTGTACTTGATGATGGAGCATCTGGACATTGTCTGGTAATTTTTCACTTCCATATTTCATTTGCTGCTTTCTATGGACTTATCAGCTCGTTTTGTAATTATGTCATATACGTTGTTGGTGAGAAGAACAAACACCAACCAACCCTTTTTTAGTTCAATAAAATAAGTAGTCTATTAAACATGATAAATGAACTCTAAATTCTATATGAATGATTTTTTATAATGAGATATAGGGGGCTGTAAACACTCTATTATGCCATGGTCAACTCTAAACCCATTCATAATTAAATATAGTTTTATGCCCACCCGACCTTTTAGAAATACAATTCTGACCAATTTGACCCATTTTTGTATGTTTGAGCTTAAATAGCCATGCCTGCTGATACTCTTCTATTGCTCATATAGGCTGTTGATGCTGATGCTGTGTCTGATCTTAGGAGTGAGCTTGGCCACCAATTAGCTGAAAAAAGCCTCAGTCATAATTTGAGGTCTGTCTTTCATCCAACCTTATATTAGCTGATGCATCTTCCATTCCTGAACTACTATGTGTTTTTTTAACTCTTTTACTCATGGTACAACTAACAGCATATTTACTAAAGAATGTGTGGTTTATCTATCACAATAATTTGTGAATGCACAGCTGTATATAGTTTAAAGGATTCATTGTGGTTGACTGGTTGCGTATATAGTTTAATGAATTTCTAGACTTCTAGTGCCCTAATAAGGGTACTTGTTAAGTAAAATGCAATGAACTCAAGTAAGGAAATTGATCCAGGATTCAGACTAGAGTATACACTACATAACAAACGAAAGAAAAAAAAAAAGACAAAGATCACGGTATACAATAGAAAAGAAAATTCTATACATTTTACTCTTTTGGACATAATTTGCTACTGAGCAGATCATGTAGGTCTGCCACTGGTCAAAAGATTGTTTCTTTACTTGCTGATGTTTGCAGTATGTTATATGTTGATAACCAATGTAAGTAACTTAGAAAGATTAATTACAATCCATTCACAAGCATCGAAGGGGACAAATTTAAAAATTTATGATATCAAAATTAGGCCTTCCAAAAACAGATTCTATGTGCTATTATAAAACCCTGGTGTCCATCTTGTATCTGTATGTACATGAACTTTTCTGGTGATCTTATTTTGTATAGGGGGATAGGTGCAATGGTCTATAGAGTACCCGAGCTGAAAGATGACCAAATTCTAAAAGTAAGCCTTAGAAGTATCGACTCTGAAGATACAACTTCCATATCACAGGTACTGTTGTTCGCCCTTCTTCAACCCAAGATTCGGCCAAATGGGTGGGTTCGGTAACTCGTAACTTTTTTGGTACAGATCAAACCGGGTTCGGTCTGGTTGTAAACAATATGTGTCTTTCCTTTTTCCTTCTCGAGTTTTAGCTGTGAAATATTATATTATTAAATGATAATACATGCTTAAAAAAACTATCAAGTAGTTTTTTGCATTTAAAATACACTTTAGGCGCCTTTAAAAGCGTTCCACCTGTTTTGTTTAGTAGATGTTTGAAAAAATTTCAATTGCAAAGTATAACTCTAATTTATCTGAATCTGATTATCCATGAATGGATCAAAAATGTTGCTGTCATCCCTCTTGTGGATCAGGTGACATCTGAATGGTTCTTGACCCATTTCAATCTTTACAGAAACATGGAGGTGGTGGCCATCTAAATGCAAGTTCATTCATGATAAGCCGTCGAGAGTTTGAGCAATGGAAGGTAGGTTGTACAAATGGCGCTGCGAACTTGGATTAACCGCAGTATCTTCATGTTCACGAGGCTTTGCTAGTTTGCTTTGCAAATGTGCTTGATGAAGGTTAGAACGCACGTGGAATGGATAACTTTAGTGCTACTGTGCTAGTATGTGTTACTTAAGTTTCAAGTGGGCCATCCTACAATGGGTACATCGTTGTTTTTAGACATTGTACTCGTTTTGTTACCAGTTAATCTTTGTATGAACTAAATTAATGAACAGAGCTTATAAGTGAGCGTTTAGGTGTGTGTTGTGAAAGTTATTATCCGATACAAAGTATTATTAGATACTTAATAATACTCCATAAAGTGCAATATAATGGGCCATGTAAAATGCCAAAATGTTTTTTTTTTATTTTTATGTTAAGGTTTCTAAGGCGGGGAAATGAAATACACTATTATGATGGAATGAAAAAAACATGTTTGTGTTATCTATTTGGAATGGAATAGTCCATGAATGAGGATCTTTAAATTTGGTTTCAACTTGAAAGTTGACCTTTGGATTAAAATCAAAGTTAAGATTCAAAAATCATCATTAAATCTTAACCCTTGATTTTATTCATCGTCAAGATCTAGTAAAGTTGATGTTAACTTTATCCGTAGTCCATTAATTAGGAATGTGATTCCATCTATAACTACCATTTTTATTTTTTTAAGGGGGGTGTTGATTTTTTCATTCTATCATGGAATGGAATGAAATTATAAATATAGACGTAATCAACTAACTCAGTACTTTTTATTATATACTAGCTTATAAACTCGGGTAATACCCGGACATTATTATGATAACTTTTTATAAGCTTTTAAATATATAATCGTTACTAACGTTAATTAATTGCAAAGAAAAAACAGATATTATAGGAAGAAAGATAAATATTTAATATTTTATTTAGCAAACGAATCAATCTACCCTCATGATTTATTTTCATTTCTTTTAAGTCACAATTTTTTTATAAATATTAAAATATAAGAGCCGACTAACCATTTTTAAAATAAATTGGATTTAAAAACATTGATTATAAAGTTGGATTTGAAGTAGAATATAAAGACACATTAAGATTAAAAAAAATAAAATTTGCAAAATAAATGATGTCATAATATTATTTTTATATGGAAAGTGTCAATTATAGAGAGTCATGGTTATGCCACATAGGAAAATCTTTAAAAAAGATTACCTAATAACAATCTTCTTTTATTTATATATAAGATAAGATTTTCAAACTACAAATCGCATTTTATTTTTTCTTTGATCACCTTCAAATATATATATATATATATAAAAAAATTTGTAAATATCTTGTATTTTAATATTAGAAAGTAAATATATATAGTCAATCCTGAGCAAATTACACCAAATAACATATATATGAAATTTGTATATAACATGGGATCACGATTCTAGTGACAACTTTCATAACACTATCCAAATTATCATACACAAATATATATTATTCTAAAATATCAATCCCCAAAATATAAAATTCTCATTTGTGAATATATTTCCGTGACACGAGCTCACGATTGAAAAGACCTAAGAGAAAGAACGGGCTATCGAATTATTAGGAACATGGGTATTATTATTCCGAAAAAGAATTTGATAAATACAATGTTAGGTAGATAAAAATGTGTAATTAATATTGTGTTTTAGTTTAAGTAAATTATTTAAAGTTGGGGGACTATTATCATGTTTCTTTAAAAGTTTAGTCAAAGATGATGTAAGCAATTTGATCTAAGGGTGGAAAATAAAGATGGAAATTTAATGAAGGGTTAAGATTACTTCATGTTGCTATTAAAAGTTTTTGTTTTAATATATATAAAAGATTGGTATTTTAGTGGTTTTTTTTTATTAATTTCATTCTATTTCATCATACCTACCAAACGTTACGAGGAATATTAATGACTCAGTCGATTACGATGTCTTACCATGTTCATTTCATTCCATCATTATTCCATTCAGTCCAACCAATAGTATACTCAAGCAATACTATCTACCTCAGTTTTATACAATAAACACACTTAATTTATTTTACCTCCAACTCAACTAACTTGAAACTCAATTTGTCCATGCCATTGTACAGTATTAATTAAAAAGAAGGAGAAAGAAACAAAATTAGAAAAAACTAGCCACATATTACAATTTGTTCACAATATGTTCATGTGCAAACTCTTGTTACAAACCGAGTAGCAAACTGGTCCCTGAATAGATATAACTGGTATATTGGTATGCATTTTCACAACAAAATTTCCATCAGAGACCCCTTAATAATAAGGATATGGCTACCATCCACGTTATTGTGGGAACATTATTCTCTAATGTAAAAATTAGTTCATTGGAAGAAAAAATGATTGTCTTAATGAAAATAACGATATATTATAATATATATATATAACAAAAAAAGTCTGGCTTATGAACAGTAAGCCGAGCTGTCCACAGTAACCGGCTTGGCGGCTCGGTGGCTTAGCCGATGAACAGTACCGGCTCACGATGACGTCAGCTATTTTGTCTTTTTTTAAACGATAATATACTTTTAGAGTTTCTTATTTTTACCACTTAACTTTTACGTTTTATCACTTTAGTCTAACTTTTTGTAATTAACTTTAATCATCAAATCTTTTTTTTTAAAACTTTCTTTCTCTTATTTTAACGCTTCAAACTTATTTTTACCACTTAACTTTTGTATTTTTTAACTTTAGTCCAACTTTTTTTATACAAACTTAATTATAGTTGTAACTTTCTATCTCTTATTTTAAGGCTTCTAACTTTTACCATCAAACTCTTTGTTTTAACCACCATAGTAAACTTTAAGTGTCCAAAATATCTTTGCATAACGCAACGTCGATCCCGGGCAACGCTCTCCCGGGGCAACGCCCGGGGTCAAAAAACTTGTTGATAACAATTCATATCAATCCTTAATATTGACTTTCAATACATGATGTTATTGTTAAAATTAAGGTTAAGTGTTTCAAAAAGTAGCCAGGTGGTATTTAAGTGGGTATGTAACTTATTATTTTGTCCAGATGATACAACGAATCAGTGATTAAGATCTTAGTTAGCTACTAGTTTTTCAAAACTAACATCATTGTTATGAGCAAATGAGGAATCAAGAAGCGACCTTACATTATTAGACTCCCATAGTCATACAAATATCCAACAAATCAAGGACAGACTTATTATTATCTATCTATATCTATATGTAACATTATCTCCCTCTTTTTTTTCTCAGTTATATAATTGATGTACCTAAAATGACATTTCCAATTTTCCATTCAACACACATACTGCTTAACACACATGATCTATCAAAAATACATTTAATAAAATAATTTACAATGTCTGTCCCTTAACTCCTAAAATAACTAAAATACTCATTTTACATCAATTACCTTTACAATACTCGCCGTTACCATCACCACCAGACGTCGCCCTCACCACCCACCGTTACTACCATCACCGTCACCGTCGTATCGTCCAAACATTTGTCTAGTTACATATCATATTACACCATTATCTAGTGTATCTTCTCTCACTCTGTATATGTTGTGTATAAATACATACTTTTAAGTCCTCGTAGTGAAATACATTATGCATTAAAATCAAGAAAATCGACTTAAACAAAAAATAAATATAGCGCTTAAACTAGAAAATATAAATACTACGGAGTAATAAACATTCATCATTCTAAAATCCCAAATTAGGGTTTTATACCCACCCCCCTTCAAAACCTGTTTTTCAGCTGAAGGTCAGGTCCATAACAAACAATGGCGGGCGGTTCACGAGCTCAAATTAACAAATCTCACAAAACTCGTTTTGCTTCTAAAGCTTCTCGCAACCTCCACAAAACTTCTGTCAAAGGTTTCCCCTCTTTTTATTATGTGTTTTTTAATTCTATATAATCTTATTATTTGAGCTGCACTGTATATATATAAGTTTATATTCTTAAGAAATTCTTGATTTTTAAGCTTTCAAAAGTTATGTGTGTGTGTGTATATATATATATAGATTATTATTACATGTGACATCACATTTTTTTTTTTCGGTAAAAACATCACATTTGTTAGTGAATGAACACAAATGAACTCTTACTAATGAACATATGACTAGAAATATTACGATGTAAATTTAACATTATGATGAACATAAACAAATGAACATAACCGACTGAACGCCCACGATCAAGTGTTCACGAACATAAATAAAGAACAGCTTTTTCTGGTTCGTGTTCGTTTTCGTTTACAGCCGTAGTTGAAATGCCTTCAAATGTTGTTTACCTTGTGTTACTTTTGATTACTTTTGTGGAATTTAGATAAGAGTAAAATCAGCAAACCTGATCGAAATGCAATGAAGGGAGCTCGGGCTGCTCGGCTACAACATAACAAAATGGTGAATTTCCCACTCGGCATCTTTTGTACTTGTATTTTTTGTTACTAATAATGATTCAGGTTGTTAATTAAAAAAAATGTTTTCCCAATGTTTGTATCGGCTAGCTATAATACAAGCAGTTCGATGTATATACGTAGGCCTTACAAAGCTTTCAAGTTTCCAAATTTTATAACTGCAAAAGTTAGTATGGAGATGGTTTTTGTAGTTGGTCTAATTGGTGGATTTGAATGATGTAGATAAGAGAGCAAAAGAGAGCAGCCCTTGTGAAAGAGAAAAGGGCTTCTAGCGGAGCAACTAGTGCACCCCGTATTATTGTGAGTATAATCAACTCACATTTTACTCAAAACTTTATATATTTTGTCTTACAATTTTTCTATATGTTCTCCTAAATCAGGTTTTATTTGGACTATCCGCTTCTACAAGTGTTAGCCCGGTAGCAGGGGATCTTTTGGCATTATTGTCAAATGATAATCATGGAACTCAATTTCCAGCAGTTGCATCGTCCGAGTATAGACTAAGAGCAACAGTATGTTGCCACACCACCCTTAAACTTTTTCTAATGTAGCGTGCGTTACTCCCATGTTATGTTTTTGAGTATGCTATTCTATTTCAGAATCAAGTTATAATCTAAGTTGTCTTTTGTTGGGAAATTGGCAAGACACGGAATATGTAATTACCATAAACCTTATAAAACTTTTGGGCTATTTATAGGTCCTAGAAGCACCTCATGGTGATCTAATGGCATGCATGGAGATGGCCAAGGTACTTGAGTTTCAGTCTTTGAAACAGTATACATACATATTTGTGTGTGTGTTTATATGTATTTTATATATATTTTTTTTTGGTTGATTTGTTTTGATGCCAAATTGCCAATATACTAAATTTGCAGATTGCAGATCTGATTGTTTTTGTGGCTTCTGCTAAATGTTCAAGTGAGCAAGGTAGCTCCAATTATTACATTGATGAATTTGGTTCTCAGAGTCTATCCGTGTTCAGATCTCTTGGCTTCCCAAGTTCTGCTGTTTTTCTTCGTGTAAGCACTTGACAAAGTTTTCTGTTTTCGAAAGTTTAATATGTCCAACAAAGTATCTTTTTTACATTGACAGTGTTATCAGTAATTTATGTTTTTTTCACTTCAGGATTTGCCTTCTGATTTAAAGAAAAGAAATGATATGAAGAAGACATGCATTTCTAGCCTTGCTTCCCAATTCCCTGAAGATTGTAAGGTCTACCCAGCAGATACAAAAGATGATTTGAACAAGGTATATCTCCTAAATCCCAAACCCTAAGGTTACTGGAACAAATGCATCATAGAAGTTGAAATTGTGCAATTTTGACCCATTTGGTTATGAAAAGGGTCGATCTTGGATGTGTCTAATTCCTACCAGGTCAATCAGGTCAAAAGTTGCCCACTTTGAGGGTTCTTAATGCTTAAAACTTCTTAATTTCTTTTATAAAAAAATAGATTATTTTTATGTTGATCTAACTGTTGTAATCATTATTTGACACATTAATTCTTTTTCAAAAATCAATAAAATTGTTAGGTAAAAGCCACACAAAGGTTTCCTGTTTTGATCCGTTTTCCAACACTCCCATTTCCCACCTCTAATCATAATTGTATGGCTAGCATTTGTGCCATGTTCTTATGGTCTAGGCTCTAACTCTTTGCTTGACGTGGCTTTTACAGTTCATGTCGCTCTTCAAGGAGCAAAGAATCACAATACCCCATTGGCGTACCCAACGACCGTACCTCATGGCTCAGAAGGTAAAGTGTTTTTGGACCTGCAAGTAAAGACTAAAAAGTAATAGGTAGTCGTAGTTATGAGTATGAAAGGGCTGCTCTCTTTTCCTCTTTCTTAAAAAGAGGAAAGATCAGTTTTGTATTTTTTTTAATAAAATGATCAGTTTTGTATTAATATATGTACTTGTATTCCTTTTACCTTTTCTTTTATACCTGATGATTCTTTTACCTTGAACTGATTATCATGCTTGTATAATACCATGACAGGTTGACATGGAGGCTGATGGATCTGGAAAATGCACTCTTCTTGTAACTGGTTATCTTCGTGCTCGCAATCTTTCAGTGAATCAGCTGGTATTTATTTATCATTCACCCCCTTCCATTTATCCCCTTGACATTTTGGTCCAGTCCCTAACCTACTTTTTGCCAGGTGCATGTATCGGGTGCTGGGGATTTTCAGTTGGGCAAGATTCACCTTCTCAATGATCCATGTTCATTAAATGTGAAAAAAGAAGGGGATTTGATGGATGCGGATGAGGTTGATGGTTGTCAGGTACATATTCTTTCCCCTGAAGACCATTAAATGAGTTTTCTTGTTTGTAATTTTTGTTGTCTCTGTGTGCATATTCTGTTAAGAATGGGTTCACTATTTTTTCTATTTAATGGTGTGCAAATTTTGTCGACAAGCTCTGTTATTTAAATGATATTGAAATATGGTATTATGCAGGTTATCAAAACTTTAGTTCCAGATCCTATGAATCAAGAGCCTTTACTTGTTGAAAATGTACCGGATCCTCTGGAAGGGGAACAGGTACCTTCTACAAAGGATATATTTACCTTTATTTTGTATTATTTCAGCCTTTGTTTCATATATGAGAACTATTTGAATTGGAAGAACCATGAGAACCTTTAAATTATAACTTGATATGTTCATATGTGAATGGTTTATGTGAACAAATTTGTTCACATATGAATAGATCAAGTTATACTTAATTTTACATGTTTCTAACAATTTTGTTTTTGCCCTCATATGAACCTTTATTATGTTTTCACATGTGAATGAAGTTGTTTACATGTGATCAAATACATAATTTTAAAGTTCTCACGGTTGTCGTGAATAAAAAAGTTCTCACAAGAACCTTCCCTATATATATATAGATATATATTTCTCTATTTTTTCTGTTGTTCCCTCTTTTTATGCCTCCTTCATTAAGTTGTACCTAAAGACCGCATGTTGTTTGGTTCAAGTTCCGGATAACACGGTAGTATCTTTGGTCTGAAATATCCCCAGACTACATTTGTTTCAAAAAAGCTTTTAAGTTCACGCTCTTAGATAGGACAGTTCTGTTTAAGGTAGAACTATTCTGCATTTTACTTGGTGAAAATCATAGTTTTGTGTCTCGTTTTGGCTCACTTATGTGACTCCTTTTATATATAGACATGGCCAACAGAGGCAGAGATGGCAGAAGCCGATAGAGTACACAAGGAAAAAAAGCAAAAAAAGAGGTTACTTCCTCGGGGTACTTCTGAATATCAGGTAGGTAGTTAATTCCAGAGTGTTTGTTTAACTTTAAGTTAGTGTTATCATGACACTTATGATATTGAATTTACAGGCTGGTTGGATAGTGGATGATTCCGATGTGTCTGGTACAGATAGTGATGATGATGGTTCAGATGATGGTATGGTAGTTGATGGAGAAAACGACCTCCATTGTCAAGGTGATGGTGGGAGATTTGACCTCGAAGATGACCAGGCTTCACTCAAGCTAAGGGATTCAGATGACGAAACTGAAGCTGATTCAGTGATGATGGTATTTAGAGAAACTTTGCCATATAATGTTCTTATTGCTTGCATATAGTTAATGCAAAGTGGGCTGTTCGGGTGGGTTATTAAATAATTTGCTATGGACGAAATGCAAGTTGGGTTAACACAACACTTCCTTGTCCAAAACTATTAAATCTTTCTTTAAAAATAGAAGTTTCCAGTATAACTTATAACTTTTTATAATAAAGTATTACTGGGGATTCTATGTTTTAAAAATAAATTTTATATAACTTCTCTGTAATTTGATAAATTATGTTTAATTACAGGTCATAAAGATTATAAATGACCCAATATTGACCTATTCATAAGCAAGTAAATGAGTCAAAACTGCCTCTTTTATTACATTAAACTTGTGTCTAGTATCTTGACTCTATAGAACCGAAAAAATGGTAAAGAGACTGTCGGTGCCAGTACAAAGTTGGTTTTTATCTGCATAACGATGAAACCCTGTTATAGTTGAGAACTAATAATGTGGTTTTTAAAGTTGTACTTTAATTTGTATGATCTAAAAAAGTTGTATTTTTTGTCTTTCAGGATAATGACAACTTGACGAAGGAGCAGATAGAAGAAGATATCCGAAAAATAAAAGAGGCACATGCTGAAGATGAAGGTATTGATTTGATACTTATCAAATATATTTGCATAAGTAGTATAATAACCTATAGTAAATACATTTTTGTAAGCCTTAATCTACATCAAATTGTATGCATATGGTATATTGTTCAGTTAGAGGCGGCAATTACTCATATACTTAGAAATTACTTGATTCGGGTTATGGTTGATCTCAAATGGGTCAAACTGTTAAGTAGAAAAGTTTCTCTTAAGAAAATGAGCCCTAAGTTCCCGAGTGTAGTCTTAATGTATAGACTCCATTATATCATTTTATTGAGAAAGTTCAATCATCTTTGGAGCAATATAATCATATTTGGCACAATGTATACTTTCTAAGAATTTTGATGCTGGACAAAAAGAGTGTCATATCATTTTATGAGAGTGCTTTTGTGTGTAACCCACCCACTTTGGCAAATCCAATGAATACATATGTGTGTGACCTGCCCATTTTTCTCCATCTAGCTACTAGCTCAGAGAAATGTAGATTATTAGCTGTATAAACTCTGATAAAATTTAAGAAAACTGTTAGCTTAATCTGTTTAAAATATTCAGTTAGTTTACCAGATACTGGATATTACATCATCACCAATGCTCTTTGTTCAAGATTTCATTGGTTGTATTTCAGAGTACCCGGATGAAGTGGATGCTCCAGTAGATATTCCTGCTCGGAAACGATTTGCTAAATACAGAGGCTTAAAATCGTTCCGGACTTCTGCATGGGACCCTAAAGTTAGCTCTATATGATTCAGCACCATGATTTTCATTGCTTTTAGCTTTTCGCTAACCCATTTTCTTTCTTCCAGGAATCTCTACCTCCTGAATATGCACGAATTTTTGCATTCGATAATTTTAATAGAACACAGAAGCACGTTCTTTCTAAAGCTCGGGATATGGAACAAGGAAGTTTAGATGAATGTGTACCTGCAAATTCTTATGTGACACTTTACATCAGAGAAGTCCCAGTTCATATTGCTGCAAACCTATGCATTCTGTCAAAGACGACGCCAGTCATTACATGTGGTCTCTTGCAACATGAATCAAAGATTTCTGTTCTTCACTTTAAGTATGTTAATAAACTTTTACTTTCTATGTATTTTTTTTTTTAAATCATTGTTTTATAGAGGTAGCAATGTGGGTGATAGGTAATGATAGTAAACACTTGTTTAAGTCACACAGGATTACTAGAAGTCAGATCATTTATAGTCTAAATCTTCAAATGGAATAACTTAGGAGGTTAATTGTATTAATAAAATATGATGAGTGACTATTTTCATTTGACCAGTTTCCTTTCCATCCCTTTTCTACAAGAGGACTCAACGGTTTGTGTTCAATTAGGTCACTCAACCACTTTTTCTTAAAGTATGTATGTTGCCGGCTAAACCAGATTTTAATCCAGTTTGTTTATCTTGCTTATTGAACTGGGTTTTATCTGGTTCTGTATTTGGTTTTGTACTTCTGTATATGTTTTTCTGTCTAAATATACTTTTGAATGAGAAAGTATATTCGAATGACTTTGATAAAAGTAAAATTTGTTCAATAACTTGACGCATTTTTTGGTTGCAAGTTAATGTGACTTTGTTGGTGATTTCTTTTCCAATATTATATCCTGGGTGGAGTTTTTAGAACAACTTATAATAAGGTCATGTTGAGGATGTGAAAGCATCAACTTCAATTTATTGAAAGGTGGTTGGACATGGACATGTTATAAAACCTAGATGACATCATAATATTGTCATGTATAGTTTAAAAATATGTTTACTTTCATAAAAACACGAGGCTCTACAAAAATGTATATGACCATTCTTTATCTACACCCAAGTTCGAAAACAGATGTATGTGCAAGGTTGAAGTAGTGTATGCCCATTCTTTAACAGGTGGTTTAGCCTTAATCGGAAGCATTCCCTGTTTTTGGTCTGACTGTTTCTGTTCTGTTTTAAAGCATATGTCAAAACTGCCACTTCTGTTCATATAGTCAATGTGCAGACGTGGAAATAATTATGTATATCATAATATCACATCGTTAACCGGTGTTCATAATGTTTTTTTTTCTTTTTCTGCAGGATAAAGAAGCATGAAACATATAGTGAACCCATAAAAGCCAAAGAAGAACTAATATTTCATGTTGGCTTCAGACAGTTTGTAACAAGGTAGTATTTGTGCCTCTTTATGATTTATATCAGCCATCATTTGTATTTTGACGACTTAAACTTGAAATCTATTGCAGACCGACTTTTGCGTCTGACAATTTCAATTCAGACAAACACAAGATGGAAAGATTTCTTCATGCAGGTCGCTTTTCTATAGCTTCAGTTTATGCTCCGATCTCTTTTCCTCCTCTTCCACTGATTGCGTTCAAGAGGAGAGGTGATTCTCTTGCACCTGTGTTGGCTGCTGTCGGCTCATTAAACAGTATTAACCCTGATAAGATTATCCTAAAGAAGATCATTTTAACTGGGTAAGAAACACTTCACATTTTGAGTAATTTCTGATTTATTTTATTGGTGGAATTTTTGGTGATCTACTTTGGAATGGGGTCACTTTGGGTTGTTTTTTTTTTCAAACGGGGTCTTGTGAGTTTAGAGTAATAATAAGCTATAGCTAAAAGGGGAAGGGTCCTATTGGTTGAGAGTAAGATATATGTTCGGATAATGTTCCATAATCGTTATTAAACTTGCTTGGTTACTGCTTATGTATGCTGCAGTTATCCTCAACGTGTTTCTAAATCAAAAGTTGCAGTAAGATATATGTTCCATAATCCAGAGGATGTGAAGTGGTTCAAGGTATGTGTTTCTTTGTGGCTGTGACATCCTTTTCTAATATTTGTTGAGAATTTGATTTTTATGTGTTCTGTTATAGCCTGTGGAAGTTTGGACAAAATTGGGTCGCCGTGGTCGCATTAAGGAGCCCGTTGGTACACATGGTATGGTTCTATTGGATCTGATTTTTCTAATACTTTTTATCTGTGTCATTGATGTTGTTCACTTAGTAATCATATATGACCCACCATTGATGGCTGGATTTCTATTATGGTTAATCTCCAATGGGTCTAATGGGTTGAAAGTGACCCAAAGTGTTCATTTAATGTGTGCGACCTCCAAAATTGTTTTCTGCAAAGGTTAAAGTATTGCAGGTCAAAACAAATCTTATCTCGTGTATTTCACTACCCCTATTTACAAATTATAGCCAATAGTCTGATACGTGTGGAAAGTGATGTGTTGATATACAAGAACCTAATAAATGTTATTGTAACTTGTTTGTATGATATGCTATGCTTATATCTATACCTTAGAGGACAAATTACGACCAATATAGCAGCCTGTTATTTTGTTTTTTGGACAAAGCAGCCTATTCACAAAACGCCTACATATATATTGATTCTGAATTTTTACTTATTTTATTAGGTGCAATGAAGTGCATATTGAATGGTGTACTCCAACAGAACGATACTGTGTGCATGAGTTTATTTAAGCGATCATATCCCAAGTGGCCCGAACATTGGTTCCCGATGTCCACTTGACCTTCACTGTGTGTTCATAAATGTTCCCCGTGAGTGATAGCTCATGGAAGAGGATGTGTGTTCAACACTGATGGAATGAAGCTTTGGTTCAGATTGGTTACCTGGCTGCTGCCACCGTGATCTCTTCCCCCATTTTCCTGCTTAATGCAGGGTGATGGAAAAGTTTTGGTGTATATTATCTTTAATTTATGTCCTTTCCAATATATATTTAACTTTGAACGGTGTTTGGGGTTTACACCCATCAAGATTCTTTTAGGTTATGGTATTCCAATTGTTTGCTCAAATGTCACCTTGATTGTAATTGAATCGGTACAGTTCTACTTAGTTCTTTCCCTGCTTTTTTCCGTGTGTTTAAGAATTAATTATCACTCAATTCATTGTTATTTCGATATTAACTTGAATTTTGATCTAAGAAAGTCCATGTTTTCATGTGTCATTCGAATGTTTAAATTTGACCCATTCAGTTTGGGGAATCTGAAATATATATTCAATATTGAAAAGCCAGTGTGCCACTAATTGTATTGAATAACAATAATTGGGACATATTAGTTAAAATCTTACTATTCATATGAATTCCCAAGAAAGTCCAATTAGCGAGGTTAAACACTTGAATTAGCATTCAAAGTCAGAACTACGGTGAGCAAAAACCAAACCAAAAACCGAAAAGATCATGAAAACCGAGAAATCCAACCGAAAAAACCGAATACCGAAAGTTTTTGGTTTCATGTGAAAAACCGAACCGAACCAAAATTATATATTGTTTACATTATTTTATATTTATACCCTTTTATTATTCATTCTTGTTAAATATTTTAATAAAGTTGATTTTATTAGTGTACAAAACAATATCAACTATATGTTTTAAGTGAAAATACACAACAAGATCGATTCGGTTTAACCATGGCATATTGAAACAAGACATTAAAGATAAAAATAGTTATATATGAAGTTTGTTTGAAATAAAAATTTGAAATTTTCCACTTATTTTGATGGATTTATTGTCATTGTTATGTTTTGTTATTAATATTGTTTGCAAAAGTCATTGAAGTTGCAGTCTAACCATAGGGTATAAACTTTAATATTTTCAAACCCAAGTTGGCTCAAAGTTAAAAACCTACAAAAAACTGAAAAACCGAACCGAAATAAACCCAAACCAAAAAAACCGAAACCGAAAAAATCGAAACCCAATGACTTTAATTATAGTGGTTTGATTTTCGGTTTTAATCAAAAATCGAACCAAACCTAGTCAAAACCTTTGGGATTTAATAATTGACCTAGAGTTCCGTGTCCTTGAAAATATTGACTTCATCATCTGATACGTGATTTGCAGCCCATGCCTATGCATTATACATAAATTGAAAACCCCCTTCACAGACTTACTGTTGGATGGGTAGAGACTGAACAAAACGCAAATCAGAATACATATACACTCTGCCATCCATTGCATGATAAACAACCCTTGCGCAATGCTTTCAAAATCACCAAATGGGTAGTACGTATGGCTCTTAATATGATGGATTATCGATGGATTTACCAAGTAAGTTTTCTTCATTAATCCATTATTATCATTTCTAATGATTTTTTTTTTTTTGAGTATATTGAGTAACATGTATGTATGTATAGAAAAACAAGTAGTTCACTACGTAATGATTACATCATCATTTCTGCATGCATACAAAGTATTACCTGACGATTGACGTTCGCGGTTCAACCTGCCGTCTAATAAAGATCACATTAATAACACGCCCAAGCTCCCATGTAGTATAGTACTCGTAATATGAAAAAAAAAAAAAAATTTGATCCCGTCCGATCCATCTGCTTCTACAAAAGCCCAGGCCATGTATAGGATATGATAAAAGAAGGCAAAGGGAAAAGCATAACCCTAAAAATCGCAAGAAAACCAAGGATGAGGTCAGAATTTAGGTAAGATCGCCCTCACACCTTCAATTTAATTTAATTATTAATTATTGTATAACTTTTATTCTTTATTATATTAATAATACTCCAATAATATTATACTAGTATAGTTTTGATATATGATGATATATATTGATAAAACACACACACACCCGTAATAATATTGAATCTAGTAGGATCTTATACTTGAAGTATCCGCTTCTGCCGTCGATCTTTCTCTTTTGTGAGGGGTATGTCGGATAGGCTCCCAGCGTTCCTCACCAAGTCTGACCCCTTGGTTTAGGCATTTGACCCTACTTGCAGCTTTCCCTTTTACTCCAGGTCTGTTCCTGTACTTACTTATTATAAATTAATTAAATAAAATTTCAATTATATAAGTGGTTTAGTTAGGGATTATAATTTATTTGATTTATTAATGAATTTAATTTAAGTGAGTTAGGGTTAGGGGAAAGCTAATATGATCATCGATCAATTTTTATTTTTTTTAGTTATAATTGATTGATAATTTATTATATTCTGGACAGGTTTTGACATGATGACGTATTTTAAACAGATGCCGTCGCTTAAACAGGCGGTATTCCTTCTATTCTCTGTCTCTGTGTATATAATTTTCAATAATTCTTATTTTTATTGTTTACTACATCAGCATGCCTATGCATTATACATAAATTGAAAACCCCCTTCACAGACTTACTGTTGGATGGGTAGAGACTGAACAAAAGTATGGCGTTGGAGTTGAGGTTGTCACCAACCATTGTCCTTATCCTTGTGTTGTTGATAAGGTTCTCATCGAGGCGGGTACGAGACTTGAAAGGAATCAACCTGTCATTCGCGTGAAGGCTCTTGTTCCTTCAACTTTCACCTCAGAGTTGGATGTATCTGAATCCGTTAAACTCAAGTATAAAAAGTCTCTCGAGGAGAAATCATGTGTCGCTGGTGTTTATCCCATCCAAGATGTAATGCCTGATCAACATAGCCCCTCGCCGCTTGATTATGGAAAACAAGATGTTATCGGAAACTTCAAGACGTTTGATACTGTCACTGATCATTCCGATCATCTTTTTTCAGCGTACGCCCCCCCTGCATTGTAACAGGTATATATATAGTCTTTTCATCATCCTAGCTATGTGCTTGAGGGACACTATAATTAAATTAAATAAATGCCTTTTCTTTTAATCGTTACCTTTCTTTTGCAATTCATACATACAGCCATACTGGGTTAAAACGCTTCAGGAAGAGTGGAGAATTCTTGACCAACACTTGCCTGGTATATTTTTTTGGTGCCAATCATAATCAACTCTCCGGGATTAATTGTTGAGTGTGAATCCACGACAACAACAAATTAGTTGTTACAAAAGAAGTGTCGGCAGACAAAGTAGTAGCCCACAGTTGGTGGAAAGACAGAAAAACCCAAAACTAGTAGTTCAACTACTTTTGGCTACACGTATAGAGGTTTACATCAGTTTTGTCTCTTGATCTCTATATAATAGAGATGCTTTCTGTATTTGTAATTGACACACTTTCATAATGTAATAAACATCTCCTAGTTACCCGTGTGGACGTAGGTCAGACCCAGACCGAACCACGTTAAATCTTGTGTTGTTCTTTCGATAGCGTGTGTTGCGTGTGTGTTCGTGTGATTCCCGTGTGTTGTTGATCCTAACAACTGGTATCAGAGCCATCGGTTGTCGGTTGAATCATAGAACAGAGGTGAAGAAGGAGGAAGTTACTTACTTGAATCGCGAACAGGGGTTTCCGATTGAACCAGTGACAGATTCACGGCAGCCGCCGTTTCCTCCGGTCACCGCCATAACCGCCGCTATTTCCTGCCACCGCTGCTGTTGCTCGCCGCCCAGTTTCTGGTCATCGCCGCCGCCGTTGTTCTTTCTGTCACCGGCAGTTCACCGCCGGTGGTGGAGTGGGTGGTTGTTCTTGTTTTTTCGTTTGATCTCGCGAAGAAGAAGAAGACTGTGGTGGTGTTGTTCTTGGCGTGAGGAAGAAAAGAAAGAAAGCCGTGTATTTTCTTTTTTTTTTGGGGAAAGTAAGCGGCACATACACACAAAGAAGAAGGAAACCAGGAAAGAAAAGGAGGCACGAGAGCCAGAGAAAAAAGGGGAAGAAAAAGACAAGGGAGAAAGTTTTATAATATTTTTTCTTTGTTGGTTTGAAAAAAAAAAAGGTGGCAGACAAAAGATGTGAGATTTCTTTTTCACGTGGGAAAGAGGGATTCATTTTTTGTTGTCTATTTTTTTTAAGTTCCAATTATTGGCAGAAAACATCCCTCAAAGCCAAGATTTCATCAACTCCCATCCATCGCCGTTAACTCTTGAAACAAATAAGTTTTTTTTGTTTCAGTTAGTGCTTCCGCTCGTATAATTGCCACGTTGCAGTACGAACCTGTTTGGTTAGTAGTAATTTGGTAATTTATTAATGGCAGAAGACGGAAGGGATACGATTGAAAAGTTACAGCAGTATGCTGTTTACAGCAGGGGCTGTTTTCAGGGTTGTTGTTTTTTTTTGGTCAAGGAGGATGTTGAAAGTAGGTGTCGGATCAGGTATCTTCAACCAAGTTTTATTCTTTCTTTTGTGCCTAGTACAAGAACGGTGAAGCTAGACAGCTTGTTCTTGAGGCAGAATTTATTCCAACCAGAAGAGCAGAAGCGGACGATTTGTCAAGCAGGAGGCTTTGAATCAGGTCATGCTTAGCTAGAAGAAGAAGAAAGAACATTAGAAGCAGGAGGCTCAGTTCTTGTTCATTTTCATTTGGTTGGTGGTTGTTGAGAAAGCAATTAACTGAGGTAGTGAAGGTCAGATCAAAAGTTTCAGCAGGGTATGCTGATGTCGAGTTCTTTGCTAGCCTTTGATTGGCTTGTTCGTGAAAAGAAGAGACCGGCGTGTTGCATGGAAAGCGGGCAGTAAGGATCCATCAAAGCAGGTGGCTTTGGATTCGCTTCGTTTAGCAAGGTGAGAAAACACTAGAAGCAGGTGGCTTTGGATTCGCTTCGTTTAGCAAGGTGAGAAAACACTAGAAGCAGGTGGCTTGTTTTCTTGGTCGGTGCAGATGCTTCTTTGAACAAGCATGATCAGAAGAGGTGGGGCACTTTAGGAATCAGTGTCCGAAAAATAAGAAAGAACTGAACACTACAGAAGCTACAGCAAGATACAGCAGTCGCTGATTTGCAGTGCAGGTAGTTGTGTGGATTCCTGGGTCGTGGATTTTGTTGCTTCATTTCGCTACCCACAGCAGTGAAGCACTACGAAATCTGATAATTATGGATTTTGGAAAGGTAAGACTGGCGAACGATGAAGTTCTTGATGTGACGGGCAGAGTGACATAGATTTGAAGACTCCGGTCGGTTCATGGATTTTTTTTAAAAGATGTTCAGGTTATTCCAAGTCTGAAGAAGCAGTTGTTTTTGTCAGACAGTTGGATGAACAGGGCATGAGGTTAAGTTCGGGAACGGGCAGTGGAAGGTTCTCTAGGGAAATCTAGTTGTGGCTCGAGGCAAGAAGAAGGTTCGCTTTATATGGTCAGTTTACCATCTGAGGGAGTGACCATCCCAGTTCAGAAGAAAAACAAAATCTGGTTCACAAAATCTCGTGGGCAGAAGAAGGTTTGCTTTGCAGATGGCAAACCCAGAGCTACAGGTCAGATTCAGGTTGAACGTGCTAGAAAAGGTTCAGAGAAACCAGTCAGGGGGGTTTCATGGCAGTGGGAGCATGGGTGTTGTGCTTCAGTCAGACGTTCCAGACAGTGGTTTAAAAGAACCAGTATTCCAGCGGTTAAAGTCTCTCCAGTTGATTATCTGCTTTATCAGGAGAGTGTTTGTTCTCAGATTGTTCCAGGAATTGGCAGTTCGAGTCAGTGGGAGCCAATAGGGACGGAGAACGAGTCACTGTTTGTGACTGATGGGTTGAAACTCAGTGGGAGCTTCAACAGGCCTTCAGGTTAAATGAAGAGAAGGCCGGGGTAACTAGAGTTGAGCTAAAGTTGAAAGGTTTACAGAAATACAGATGCACAGTTGAAGCACATGTGAAGACTGTTCCGTGGCTTCAAGTGGGAGATTGTTGAGTGTGAATCCACGACAACAACAAATTAGTTGTTACAAAAGAAGTGTCGGCAGACAAAGTAGTAGCCCACAGTTGGTGGAAAGACAGAAAAACCCAAAACTAGTAGTTCAACTACTTTTGGCTACACGTATAGAGGTTTACATCAGTTTTGTCTCTTGATCTCTATATAATAGAGATGCTTTCTGTATTTGTAATTGACACACTTTCATAATGTAATAAACATCTCCTAGTTACCCGTGTGGACGTAGGTCAGACCCAGACCGAACCACGTTAAATCTTGTGTTGTTCTTTCGATAGCGTGTGTTGCGTGTGTGTTCGTGTGATTCCCGTGTGTTGTTGATCCTAACAATATAGTCCAATAACAAGTTTCTTTTCTTCATTTTTTCAGATACTATCTTTGTCAGGGTTTATGAACCGAGGATGGATCTTTTGAGAGCTGCAATTGTTGGACCAGATGGGACTCCTTATCAGGGCGGTCTCTTCTTCTTCGATTTCTACTTCCCTAACGACTATCCTAATAGCCCCCTGTATGTCATCCTCATCCTCTTATAGTTACTACATGTTGTGTATGTTCTGGTTAGTCTGGCTTATTTGACTGAGTGTTTCTTTTCTTTTTTTGTTGTTTTGTTTCAGCTTGTGCGTTATCGCTCTGGTGGTCTTGGTATCAATCCAAATCTGAAAATGTGTGGTGAAGTCTGCCTAAGCCTTTTCGATACAACTTCAAAAGAAGAACGTTTGTGGCTCCCTGGCACAAGTATTCTCCAATTTCTGGTTGCCATACAGACTCTGATTTTCAACCCAAAGCCTTTCTTCAACTCTTGTGAATGTATGAGAGGCCTTGTCAATTCAGAATATCCTGCATTGCTATACAACAAGAATACTATTGTAAAATCCCTCGTGACAATGGCGCATACCATGAACAAACCTCCTAAGGTAAGACTTTTCCTCCTCCTTTTTTTTTGTTTCCTAACCTACTTGTTTCGTATGGTTAAACTAATTACTAGATGTCGTTGGATGACGCAGAACTTTGAGGATTTGGTGGTTGGGCACTTTCGCAGGCGTTTACCTGATATCCTAAGGTCATGTAAAGCTTATAAGGAAGGTCTACAGTTTGGGTGTCTTGTTGGTGATTACAACCGTACCTGCTCACTTGAGTTCAAGAATGAGGTGGCATCATGCATTAAGCCCCTTGTAGATGCATTTAACAAAATCGGAGCAAATGAAACTCAAGAATTCCTTAATCTAATTCAAGAGACTAACGTTGCGGTTGAGGACATGGATGATGGAGTGAACAAAAAGAGGAAGGTATACTAAATTATTTCCTTCCCCTTATATGGTTCTGAATCCTGGGAGTGCAATATGGGAATATGCAACACACCTTTTTTTCAAGGGAATTTTAATTTGTAAACATAGCAAAAAAAATGCCTTGTGCTGGATGATGTCTCTTGTATTAGTTTTCATGTTTCTCTGATTTGTGTGATTTTTAAATAATGAATATTTGCCAGGTTGTCGTTGATGAAGACCACCTTAATGAAGCAGCAAACAAAAAGATCAAGGTACAAGTTTTCTTTATTTCTTTCCAAACATATGTATCAAAGGTCTCTTGTTACTTTATATGATTCAGCAATCTTGCTCAGTGCACTTGAAGGACTTGTCGATTCTCTGTTTCTGAGTGTGTCGTCTTTTACTTTTGATGATGCGGAAATGACCAGATTCATTGAACTGGAGGAACCCAGTGAACTGAAGAAGGCAACTGAACTGATCATGCCCTCTGAACAAGCCATGTTGATTCTGCCAGTTGTAGCCCATTTCAGACAAGTCTTTTCTGAACCAGTTCAGTCACCAGTAGTAACATTTCTCCAGTGGCAAGCTCCAGATGACGTGCTCCAGTTTTTGTCTCCAGTTGCGGTCCAAATTTATGTTCCAGTTACCAATTAATAAAGTCTCCACTGAAGTTGTTTGTGGGCCCAATAATAAAGAAGAATGACAGCCGTTAAAGAAGGCGCGTGTGACAGAACGTTTCTAACAATATTATGGGACCACTTGCAGGGGAATGTTTCTAGAAGCTTACGTGTCCATATTTTATTGGTCCAAATTACTTAGTGGCTTGCACATGACAACTTTTATGTATTATTTTATTATTATGTCGTTAATTCCTAGGTAGAGCATGTGGCTATAAATAGAGGTTCTATTCTCATTGTAAAGTTAGTTGATGTTGAATGAAAATTAATAGAGCAGCCTCAATTTCTTACAAATCTTCTTTTACCTTTATAGATCTTTGATCTTGGTGGTTAGGAGTGACCCCTTTATTAATATTTGTGGTGACTTGTTCTTTATCAAATATTGTGGTGAGGTCTTTTAAATCTTCGGTTTCCTTTATCTATAGTCGTGGTGGCTAGACCTTTATCGATTGTAGTGGTGGGGCGGAGTGTTTCCTTTATCCTTGATTCCGGTGGCTTAGCCTTTACGAGTCTTGGTGGTGGATTCTTTTATCTATCATTTACTTTATTGTCTCGTTTAGTTGTTTGTTTCATATAAAATCCAGAAAATACCAAAAATAGTCTTCCGCTGTCGTTTGTCGCGTGATTTACGCATCAATTTGGTATCAAAGCCAGGTTTAAAAAGGTTTCTTAATCTTTTTGTCCGTTGGGTTATTGTTTGTTTAGATCTATTAGTTATTTGCTTAGATCTATTGATTGTGAGTTATTTGTTGGTTATAAATGGCGTTTAGAAGAAATATGACTTTAGACGAAGCTAATAATGCTAGAAGAGATAAGCAGATTGAAGATCTACAAAGCACTTGGTAGAGTTGTTCATATGTTAGAAGATGGTGGTTTACGATTTAATCGAGAAAATGTTGTTGCCAGTGAAAGAGATTCTGAATCTCAAGGTCCTAGTGTAAGATCTGATGGAACACCTAGAAACTCTAGTGATTCTGATGAACCACATCCTAGAGAAAGGCGTAGGAGGCATAAGGGTGATGATACTAGGGATATTAAGATAGATCCACCAGATTTTAATGGGTCTTCTAACCCAGAAGAGTATTTTGAATGGGTCCAGGTGATGGACAGGATTATGGAGATAAAAGGTTATGATGATAAAAAAGCTTCAAAGTTGCCATTATTAAACTGAAGAAATATGCTTCATCTTGGTATGATAACATGAAATCTGAAAGAGTACAAGGGCAAAAGTAAAATCAAGACCTGGTCCAAACTGAAGGAGGTTATGCAGAAGAGGTTTGTTCCCAGTCGTACAAGCAAGATCAGTATCTATCTGATGAACAATCTGAAGCAAGGAGCCAAGGAAGTTGTGGAGTACATTAGAGAGTTTGAGCATCTGAAGACCAGAACTGGTGTGAATGAGACTGAAGAGCACACTATTGCCAGATTTCTTGGTGGTCTGAACGCTGCCATCACTGAGAAGATTGAGTTGCAGCCTATCTGGACATATGAAGGTGCATGCAAGATGGCTATCCAGATTGAAAGACAACTGAAGAAGAAGGTTCCGTACAAGTCATTCAGTAAGGTTCCTGCCAGTGCAAGTCAACCAGTTGCCAGTCAACCAGTCCCAGCTGAAACTGTTCAGAAATCCTTCAAAGGCAAAGAGAAAGAAACTGGAGGATCAAAGAACCAGTTGGAAGAAAATGTTTCAAGTGCCATGGCTTTGGTCACTTCCAGGCCCAGTGTCCTAATCAAAGAGCCTTGACTGCCAGAGAAATTGAATGTTTGCCAGATGTCGACACTGAAGAAGGTGAGCCAGTGTATGATGAAGATGAAGAAGAAGATGAAGAAGCTTATGTTGGTGCAGATGTTGGAGAAATGTTGGTTGTCAGAAGAGTGATGCATGCTGATGAAGTTACCACTGATACTGCCCAGAGGGAGAACATTTTTCACTCCAGATGCACAGTCAAAGGAAAAGTTTGTGATCTGATCATTGATGGTGGGAGTTGTGCAAATGCTGCTTCAACTTACATGGTAGAGAAACTGGCGCTACCTACAGTTAAGCACCCTGGACCTTACAAGTTGCAATGGCTCAGTGAAGGGTCAGAGGTAAAAGTTAATCGTCAAGTTACTATTCCATTTTCAATTGGGTCAGTTTATCAAGACAAAATTGTTTGTGATGTTGTACCTATAGATGCTTGTCATATTTTATTGGGTCGACCATGGTTATTTGATAATTATGTTCTTCATGATGGTCGAATGAACTCGTATTCTTGAGTATAAGTGGAAAGAAGGTCACACTGACTTCTTTGAAGCCTAATGAACTGATGAAAGTCAAGAAAGACCAGCCCAGTAAGCCTTTGTTTTTGTCTCAAGCTGAAGTCGAAGAAGAGTTATCTGAAGGCTCTCCAGTTATGATGTTACTGGTCGTAGAAAAATCTGAAGAGAAGGAGTTCACTGGTGTCCCCAGTCTCCTGAAGACTTTACTGAAGGAATTCACTGATGTTTTCCCATAAGACCTACCTGAAGGTTTGCCACCAGTGAGAGGAATTGAGCACCAGATTGACTTGGTTCTAGGTTCAGTTCTTCCAAACAAAGCTGCTTACAGATGTTCACCTAATGAAGCTAAAGAGTTGCAAAGACAAGTCGATGAATTGGTTGAGAAGGGTTATGTGAGAGCAAGTATGAGTCCTTGTTCAGTACCAGCTCTCCTGGTCCCAAAGAAAGATGGTACTATGAGAATGTGTGTTGATAGCAGGGCCATCAACAATATAACCATTAAGTATAGGTATCCCATTCCCAGATTGATGATATGCTTGATGAGTTACATGGCTCCAGAGTATTTTCCAAGATTGATCTCAGAAGTGGCTATCACCAGATAAGAATGAAAGATGGAGATGAGTGGAAAACTGCTTTCAAGATCAAGGGAGGTTTGTATGAATGGTTAGTTATGCCTTTTGGCTTATCTAATGCTCCCAGTACTTTCATGAGACTGATGAACGAAGTTCTCAGGCCACTCATTGGCTAGTTTGTTGTTGTATATTTTGATGATATTCTGGTATACTCAAAATCTGAAGCTGAACATGTTACATCGAAGAGTGTATTTGAACTGTTGAGAAGACACCAGTTGTATGGCAAACTGGAGAAATGTGATTTTTTGGTGGAAAGTGTGATATTTCTGGGATATGTTGTTTCAAAAGGAATTTCTATGGATCCTCTAAGGTTGATGCCATCAGATCATGGCCAGTTCCAACCACAATCACTGAAGTAAGAAGTTTTCATGGACTGGCTTCTTTTTATAGAAGATTTATCAAGAATTTCTCTTCAGTTGTAGCTCCAATTACTGACTGCCTGAAGAAAGGTGTGTTCAACTGGCCGAGTTCAGCCCAACTGGCGTTTGAGTCACTGAAGGAAAAACTCAGTTCAGCTCCAGTTCTATCTTTACCAGATTTTGATCAGTTGTTCGAGTTAGAGTGTGACGCCAGTGGAGTAGGTATTGGTGCAGTTTTAGTACAAGCCGGGCGTCCAGTTGCTATTTCAGTGAAAAGCTCAATGGTTCTAAACTGAAGTATAGCACTTATGACAAGGAATTTTATGCAATTATTCGTGCTATCACTCACTGGTCACATTATCTGAAGCCAAAGCAGTTTGTCTTATTCTCTGATCATGAAGCCCTGAAGTTTATAAATGGCCAACACAAGCTTAATGCCAGACATGCAAAATGGGTAGAATTCTTACAGTCTTATTCATTTGTTTCAAACATAAGGCTGGAGTTTGTAATGTTGTTGCTGATGCATTGTCACGAAGATACTCACTGTTATCTATTCTGGAAGCAAGAGTTCTTGGATTTTCTTTCAGTAAGGAATTGTATGCCACTGATCCATACTTTGCTGATCACCTCACTGAAGCTAACCAGAAAGGACCATTTACTATACAAGATGGTTTCTTATTTAAGAATGGAAAGTTGTGCATTCCCCGAGGTTCAATCAGAGATTTGCTTATAAGAGAAGCACATGGAGGAGGTTTAGCTGGCCATTTTGGCATTAACAAGACTGGAGAGATCCTCACTGAACACTTCTTACTGGCCAAGTCTACTGAAGGATGTCCAGAGTCTTATCAGTCGCTGTCCAACTTGTCACCAGGCGAAGACTACTTTTCACAAGGGTTTGTATACTCCTCTTCGAGTTCCAAACCAGCCATGGGAAGATCTCAGTATGGATTTCATTGTTGCACTGCCCAGAACCCAGAGGGGAAAAGATTCAATAATGGTGGTTGTTGATCGATTTTCAAAAATGGCACATTTTATTGCTTGTAACACAACCAATGATGCTTCAGCAGTAGCAAATTTGTTCTTTAAGGAGATTGTCAGGTTGCATGGAATTCCCAAGACGATTGTGTCAGATCGAGATGTGAAGTTTTGAGTTATTTCTGGAAGACTCTATGGAGATTGATGGGTACCAGATTGTTGTTCAATACGTCTCACCATCCTCAGACTGATGGACAGACTGAAGTTACGAACAGAACAATTGGTATGTTGTTAAGAACACTGGTGAAGAAGACACTAAAGGATTGGGATTTGAAGCTTGCTCATGCTGAATTTGCTTTCAACAGAGCTCCTAACTATTCCACCAGTAAATCCCCATTTGAAGTTTGTTATGGTGTCAATCCACTACTCCCATTGACTTAATTCCATTTTCGATTGAACCAAAAGCAAGCATTGAAGCTGAAGCCAGAGCAAAAGAAATAAAGAGAATTCATGGAGAAGTGAAGGCCAGAATAGAGAAGGCAAATGCCAGTTACAAGGCCAGAGCAAACAAGAAAAGAAAGCAACCCAGTTTTTCACCAGGTGATCTTGTGTGGGTGCATCTTAGAAAAGAAAGGTTTCCAGCAAAAAGGAAGAGTAAACTAATGCCCAGAGCTGAAGGTCCGTTCAAGATTCTGGAGAGATATGGCGATAATGCTTACAAGGTTGAGTTACCTGGAGATATGGCAGTTTCAAGTACTTTTAATGTGGGAGATCTAATGCCTTATCTGGAGGATGAGTACCTCGAAGACTTGAGGACAAGTCTCTTTTCAGAGGGGGAGAATGATGCGGAAATGACCAGATTCATTGAACTGGAGGAACCCAGTGAACTGAAGAAGGCAACTGAACTGATCATGCCCTCTGAACAAGCCATGTTGATTCTGCCAGCTGTAGCCCATTTCAGACAAGTCTTTTCTGAACCAGTCCAGTCACCAGTGGTAACATTTCTCCAGTGGCAAGGTCCTCCAGATGACGGGCTCCAGTTTTGTCTCCAGTTGCGGTCCAAGTTATGTTCCAGTTGCCAATTAATAAAGTCTCCACTGAAGTTGTTTGTGGGCCCAATAATAAAGAAGAATGACAGCCGTTAAAGAAGGCGCGTGTGACAGAACGTTTCTAACAATATTATGGGACCACTTGCAGGGGAATGTTTCTAGAAGCTTACGTGTCCATATTTTATTGGTCCAAATTACTTAGTGGCTTGCACATGACAGCTTTTATGTATTATTTTATTATTATGTCGTTAATTCCTAGGTAGAGCATGTGACTATAAATAGGGGTTCTATTTCTCATTGTAAAGTTGGTTGATGTTGAATGAAATTAATAGAGCAACCTCTATTTCTTACAAAAATCTTCTTTTACCTTTATAGATCTTTGATCTTGGTGGTTAGGAGTGACCCCTTTATCAATATTTGTGGTGACTTGTTCTTTATCAAATATTGTGGGGAGGTCTTTTAAATCTTCGGTTTCCTTTATCTATAATCGTGGTGGCTAGACCTTTATCGATTGTAGTGGTGGGGCGGAGTGTTTCCTTTATCCTTGATTCCGGTGGCTTAGCCTTTACGAGTCTTGGTGGTGGATTCTTTTATCTATCATTTTAATTTTATTGTCTTGTTTTATTGTTTGTTTCATATAAAATCCAGAAAATACCAAAAATAGTCTTCCGCTGTCGTTTGTCGCGTGATTTACGCATCAAATTGGTACAAATCTCTTCTCAAAGTTTTTTTTCTTAGTTTGATCAAGTGATTAATAGCTTTTGCCTTATTGTTAGCCGTTAAAATTGTTCGCTTGGTGTTACTTAAATGGCCATTTACAAACTACTACTTATTTAAAAAGTGACAGATTCAGCCCAAATTAGCGCATACATGTTCTATTCTAGATAAACTGTTAGGG
>CM067167.1:180277953-180325847 GCA_034093135.1 Erigeron breviscapus
CTATGCTAGGGCTAATGTTGCTAGTGCTGCTGCAGAAAGTTCAAGAGGAAAGGCTGTTGACCCAGAGGCTACAGAGAGTGATTCAGATGTTGATATAACGAGTCGTGCAAGTGATACTTCTCCTGTTGAAAGAGCTTTGAAGAGGTTTCGCACTGAAGAGGAGAGTGATCCTACTTATGAACCACAGGAAGAGGAGATTATTTGCAAAGACGAAAGAAAGCGCCTAGGTCGGGAAAGGTTTTACCTGCTCATTTGGCTGAAGCGTTTGAGAAACACAGACAACAAGAGGAGTCTGAGAGAACTGAGGTGACAGAAAGTTCAGTTGCTGATGAACCTGTACAATCAGAGGTATCTGTTGTTGCTACTGTGTCTGCGTCATCTACCCAGGGTACTCTGCTTTATAGAAGACAAAAGTTTCGTCGACCTTCAGTTGCAGTTACTCAAGCTGCATCAAGTCAAGTGTCAATTCCTCAACATCCGCAGAGTGCTTTGATTAGACCTGTTGTTCCAGTAAGCACTGCGTTTACGACACTTCTTCGTCCACTTCAATCACCGTTGATCGGCAGTTCTCAATTTCCTCCAAGACCTCCTACCAGACCTTCTGGAGTTGCACACTTTAGACCAACAGTTGCATCTACTTCTGAACCTGCGCAGATTATGTTGACTCAATTCAAGATGAATCGTTTGGAGACAAAAGTTAAGACATTGGAAGCTCAAATGAAGGCAATGCAAGGGTTAGTAGGGACATTAGTTGCTGATTTAGCAGATGAAAAGCGTCAAAGTGCTGAACTAAGAGAAAAGCTTAGGCAGTTGTTGGCTCAAGGGGGAGATGGTTGTAGGGAGACAGAGTTGAAGAGGAAAGAGGATGAAGATCATGATGATGATGCAAATGCTGATGGTGAGCCAAGAACTGAAGCTCAAGCAGAAGCAACGACTCAGGGGGAGACACCAAGACAAAGAGAGTCAGAGATTGCTGGTACAGCTGGTGATAGTACGTCTGGGACTCAGAAAGATTCAGGAAAAGCTGTGATGGTTGCTCCAGATGTAGTTCTTGCTGATGATGATGATAGTGATTCCAATTCAGGTAACTCCAATTCTGATCCTACTACCAATAAGTCTTTAGAGTCAGAGTTGCACCCATTAATAGTGCATAGACTAGAGAAGAGATTGGGATATGATTCACAAGCTCATTTGAGAGCTATGGCAGATTTTATGGATCCTGATGATTATTATGATCCAGGATCATATAAGGATCAAATGAAAGAGCAGTTAGGGTTAACTCGTACACCTTCAGAGTCAGAGTCGGATTCGGATTCAGATTTGGATTTTGAACCTTAAGAGCTTAATGATTTGTGTGCTTTAGATGTAAATAAGATAAAAATTATAAGATAAATATTGGTGTACTTAATTGTTACATTATATTTATGATATAGTTTATTGTATTTATGCTATCTTTTATGTCTTGATGTTGTTTGTCTTTGCATATTTGAAATTTTAAATTTCAGATAAGCTTCAAAAGATAGGTGCAGGTACATCTAAGGTTCAAAATGATGATTCTGATGATGATGAAAGTTTGGAAGAAGGTGAAATGATTCCTGATTTGGACTAGACTAATGTTTTTCAAGATGATGATTTTGTGCAACAACAAGCACAAGCTCAAGATCAACAAGTTCCAGATGATCAACAAGAGGTTCAAGCTGAACGAGTTTTTATTCCAAGTTCAAGAACTCTACACTTTACGGTTTTTGCCAAAGTTGGAGATGATGAAGATGGAATTACTCTAAGCTGGAGTATTGAAGATTCTAAGGAATTTGATGTGACAGAGTATCCAGTGCCAAGTAGGGATGAAGATCATCTACATCAAATTGATAGAAGAATACCGGCAAGAGGATTGGTAGGAGAAAGTATGAAACCATCTATCTTTTGGGATTTTGTTAGTGATAGAGATGCTCATAAGTATGTTACTACTATTTTGAGTTGGTTTTTCGATGATGAGCTGAAATTGTTTATTATTAAAAGAGATGATGGTTGTCAGTACTTAAAGCCTATGAAGAAACATTTTAAAAGCCTTAGTGAATCCGATTTAATGGATTTAGGAAGGAAAAGGCTTGTTAATCCGAGTGGTAATGGTTATGCAACTTACTGGTGTAGAAAGTTGCAAGACGATTATAGGAAAAGGTTCTATGATAATTTTGATAAAACCAGTGTGTACATAACGCCGAGATCCTTGAAGAAAGTTACAAAGGATGATGGTACGATAGAATTTGCTCAAAGATCAATTAAGCGTGTACTGAAGGTTCCAGTCAAGAAATGGCCTCAAGATGTTTTGAGTACACTTGATCACTGGAGATTCACAGGGACACTGGTGAAACATTGATGTATGGAGATAGAGATAAGAGAGTTATTTTGTTACGTGTATTTGATCCTATGCAGATTGTGAACCTTTCCAGAGATGATCAAAGAAGGTTATATGACACTGAATGTCTGTTTAGACCTTCATGGACCACTGAGGAAAGCAGATATAGGAAGATTTTGCGTATTTGTTTACATGCTAATATTCATGCAAATAGCAGGAGATTGTTAATTGATGGATAGTGTTTCTACAAGACTGAAGAAATCGTGTAGCTGATGTCAAGGGGGAGACTGTAAGTGCATGATTCTGTTGACAACAACAACAGCGATTTGATCAGTATATGTTTATGTTTTGTAATATGTAATCATAGACTTATGTTATGTTTAAACTTGTTATTTGGATTAAGTAATGTGAATGATTACATATTGATCAGAGTTTTGGTATGTTTAATGTTTACGACTGTATGAATGTGATTATAAATAACATACAGATACAAGTGATAAACTAGTCACGTTTTGAGTAATTAAGTATACTTAAAAGATGACAAAAGGAAGTGTGTACAAACTCGTGCTACAGTAACACGAGTTTGTCTAAACACGTGGTCATCACGTGTTTACATATTAACACGCGTTTGTTAATGGGCTATGGGCTTTAAGACATACGGTCCATATTAGCACGCGTTTATGAACAGTATAGTATAAATACACACACATAATACGTATTTGTTAACAGTTAATTAAGATAATACATCGAAACTCTGTCCAATTGTAAACTCGCGCGCGTTTAAGGTCTTAGGTTGTATAAACAACGAAAGACGATAATCTAATTAAGCAAACGGGTTATCACGAGAGGATTCCGCACTCTCGTCATAACTATAAGCGTTCTCGTTGACGATCAGTTCACAAGGACCTACAATAGGGCCGACCCAAGGTTACCTCTTGATTCCACCAACTCAAAACATCATCTTTAAACATGCCGGATGCATAAGAAATCCGGTCATCATATGTGCAATGACTTCTTTCTATCACCGCTTCAATCCTCTCAAACCATCTCATACAATCCGTAGGGCCACCTCTTCCGTCAAACTCCGGTGCCCCACAATTCTTGAAATCTTTAAACAAACAACCTTGGCGGTACACCCCATGTTGATTATACATGGGAATATAGTTATCAACTCTCACCGGTTCCTCCTCATCTCCCACCACAACATGAGGTTGAGCACCCTCATTATTCACATTTTGTGGAACTTCAACATTTTGAGGCTCATTGCGTGGTGCCCCATTGTTTCCTTCAAGAGTTGCCGTGACTTGGGCAACTATAGTTGGCATGATATTGGTGACCGTTTGAGCGATCACCTCCCCCAAGTTCGGCCCGGGTGCCTCACCACGACCGCTACCTCGGCCCCTACCTCGGCTTTTACCACCACGGCCTCCACCTCGGCCTCCTTGAGCTTCCGGTTGTGGCTCTTGAGAGTTAGCCCTATAGTTAGCTCCGGCTCTCCTTGGTCTCACCATTTCTATAAAACAAGTAACACGTTGACCCGAAAGTTAGTCTCAAAATGCTCACATGTTAGTCACACAAGTAGTCAATGCTCTCATATCGATATAACATGCACATTTCATATCATTATGCTAAGGCAAAAGTGCTAGAGTTCTAAGGGGATTGTTACTTATCATACCATCATGCCAAGTTCACTACAATCGTTTATCATCAATCTAAGTACTCATGTTCAACACATCACACAATCCAAGCAACTAAAACAAGTGGTTCAAAGTATAATCCGAATCCGATATGCTCTCTAGTTATTGACCGGGTTTGTATATAGGTGATACCATCGGCTTTTCCTCCACCCAATCAACTCTCATTAAGCATATCAGTTCCCTATTATACTCTATGCCAACATGTGCAATCCGTGATGTCATTAACTTACATATAACACGGGTGACCATAAAATAGTTGATCAGACTCTTTTAGGGTTACCACTATGTTATACTAAGTTAATGCCATAACTTCATTTTGCCCTAGATCATCAAACTATCACCAATCAACAACAACAATCTAAGTCATTTCATCACAATTAAGTTCAAATCAATGTATAAGTTGACTACATTGTACTCATCACACGTTCATCACATTGTACTTAAGTCATCACATAGTTGGTCTTAACTACGAACTCACAATGTACACCTTTAGGGTTCACATAATTCACGTTGCACACAAAATCCCTAACCATGCATGCTATATGAAGAGTTTTAACTTAAGTCGTAGTCTAGGTCAAACCGCCTAATTCTCTACGACCATGCCTGGGCCACCATTCTGTAACACCCCGAGCTTGGGCTCGGAGTATCACGAAAATTATATAGCACAAGGTGGAATTAATGTAGAACATAAACTATATGAAGGGAAAGGATCCGGTGAATCCATAAATAAAATAATTCAAGTACAAAATGCATAAGGAGCAAGTAACCATCAACGTTTACAAAATAATCATCAAGAGATGGCTATCGATCCTAAGCATAATGCAAAAGTAGGGCAAATGAATCCTTGATCCATGTAAGTCCAATGCACGGGTTCAAGCAAGCAATCAATCATACTTCACGTCCCTGATTAACCTGATTACCTGAAAAGTGTACTAAACAAGTCAACACGAGGTTGGTGAGTTCGTAGTAATGGTTCACAAGGAACCATCGTAAATCAATCATAGCAATAATATAGGATTACACGAGATAAAGTAAATACGTGTAATAAATGAGCACAAGTGATGTCAATATCAAGATATGTGTCGTATGCATGACAAAGTCATAATGTGTATCATAAGTGTGACCATCAAGTCAACAATGCAACGATAATCACATGTCATCACCATGACCAATGTGGCATCTCAAAATCATCGAGATATATATGTCTATATAATCGGGTGTCCATGTCCGTTTCATCAATGCAGCGATACTCATGATGTCGTCGACCCGACCATCATGGCATCTCAAAACCATCAAGTAGATACATCTATGTACTTGGGTGTCCATGTACATGTCTCATCAATGTGTAACAATTCAATCGTATCCAAAACATTTACAAGTCCAAACATCCATCATTTCAACCAAAACAACACGTACATACACTTCAGAGGGTTTTACTTTCATTGAATTGTAGATGCTTATATATAGGGTCATCCACAGCCTTCCCACCACATCTACAACCCTTTGAAGGCATAACCGACTTCCACGTATGCACAACTATCCTAAATAAATCACAAAACATTACATTCGGGTGCAAATTAACCAAACAATCAATCAATCGTCAATCAAATCAATCAAACAATCAAACAATCACATGTACACTTTCCAGCTTGAATCTCAAGCGAGTAGGGAGCTACGGAACTCACCTTGATCGGCAATAACGTGTTAAGAATGAGTTAAAAGCGTTTAACGATCGTCACAAGTCCGCACCTATAATGTACATATCATTCATGCATAAATACTTTAAGTTAACCCTAATTAGGTTTACATAAGCAACTTGAGGCTTTGATCGACCCCCGAGACTTGACATGGTCATTAGAAAGGTCAAGAACTAATTTGAATCGAATTAAAGTTGTCTCATGATCATCTCGTGTATGCAACTTATTAATATACATATTACATACACATTAATAATTCTAGTTAAACTCTAGTTTGAGTTCTAAAAGTGTTTCTTGACTTTGAACGACGATTGTGACTCGTATACAAGACTATAGGAGCTAAGAAAGGGTTCATTTAACAGCTGGAAACGATCCAAGGACAGCAGTACACAAGCTAGCAACCAAACAGAAAACTGGAAGATGCAGGCCACCGTCTTGGACGGTGGCTCAACCGTCTCAAACGGTGCTCTATTTCTTCTTTACGTTGGCTGCCCACTGCCCTACGCTGATTCTGGAAGCCAGACGCTGGAACCTGCTTAACCAGACCACCGTCTGGGACGATGGTGGTGAGCCTCCAAGACGCTGGTATGTGTCTGAGCGAGTAGCAGCAGCAAATCAAGGAGTAACATGACCCAAAACACTTTAACTCTTCATCTATGATGCAAAAACGACTTAAGCTGCCCCAACACTAGTTTTGTGACATATATGGACCTAAATAGACGTGACCCATTTCAAATTAACATCCCGAAACATCAAAATCTTGCTCTAAGTTGCTTTGACTCATTTCAAAAACATGAACCAACCCTAATTCGACCTAATTCGGTTTTTGAAGCTAGATTCGACCAAGAGGCACTTCCAAATATATATTTGAACATAAATGAGCGTATTTCACACACCAAACCCGACCCATAACATTAACAATTGTTCCAGCCCGTTTTTGACCTAAATTAAGTCACCTAAACCCTAATTTGTGTTCTTGAGTTCAAATTGACCAAAACCCATTTAATTCGACCAACATATGAATTTTACACTAAAAGAAGGTGGATTTAAGTTATAAAATGCTTACCAAGCTTTCACCAATTGTTAAATCCGAATTTAAGCTAAATGTGAGGATTTCTTGTGTCTTGGAACCCAAATTTTTGATATAATGTAGTTATGATGATGATGATTATGATTCTTTCACTAATCTAACTTGAAGAACATTAATTGATGATGATTATCTAGAGAGAGAGTGAGGGAGTGTAAGAGTTTTCTTGCATTTACTCTAGAAAGAGAGATAGATAAGGAAATGAATGATTGGATGAGAGGGTGTAAGGGTTTGGGAGGATAGGGTTGGGTAAGTCTTATGGGTCAAATAATTCTTCTTCACCGGATCCACTCCCGCCATCACCCTACCCCTATTAGCATTCTTGGGGTCAAACCTTCCCATCTTCTTGGCCCCACTAGACTCCGCCACTTCTTTTCTTTGGATGGACTTGCTCAACACTCCATTCCTCAAAAGATCATCGGTAACACTACCGGCACGGTTAATAGCCTCAGTCAAATAAGTAGGCATGACCGAGAACAAGAGAGCGGAATTGTGGAGTCAAGCCCAAAACAAATTTATCAATGGCCCGGGGCTCGGGACTTACTAAATGAGGAACAAGGGTAGACAAGTCTTGGAACTGTCTAATGTAGCCCTTGTAGTCGGCCCCGTTCATTTTAAGATGGACAAATTCAATGGTTAAATTTTGAAGTTCATAGGGAGGGCAAAACTTCTCCTTCACCATGTTCTTGAAATCGGCCCATGTCAAGTTATAGGTCCGACCCAAGGTTACCTCTTGATTCCACCAACTCAAAGCATCATCTTTAAACATGTCGGATGCATAAGAAATCTGGTCATCATAGGTGCAATGACTTCTTTCAATCACCGCTTCAATCCTCTCAAACCATCTCATACAATCCGTAGGGCCACCTCTTCCGTCAAACTTCGGTGCCCCACAATTCTTGAAATATTTAAACAAACAACCTTGGCGGTACGCCCCATGTTGATTATACATGGGAATATAGTTATCAACTCCCACCGGTTCCTCCTCATCTCCCACCACAACATGAGGTTGAGCACCCTCATTATTCACATTTTGTGGAACTTCAACATTTTGAGGCTCATTGCGTGGTGCCCCATTGTTTCCTTCAAGAGTTGCCGTGACTTGGGCAACTATAGTTGGCATGATATTGGTGACCGTTTGAGCGATCACCTCCCCCAAGTTCGGCCCGGGTGCCTCACCACGACCGCTACCTCGGCCCCTACCTCGGCTTTTACCACCACGGCCTCCACCTCGGCCTCCTTGAGCTTCCGGTTGTGGCTCTTGAGAGTTAGCCCTATAGTTAGCTCCGGCTCTCCTTGGTCTCACCATTTCTATAAAACAAGTAACACGTTGACCCGAAAGTTAGTCTCAAAATGCTCACATGTTAGTCACACAAGTAGTCAATGCTCTCATATCGATATAACATGCACATTTCATATCATTATGCTAAGGCAAAAGTGCTAGAATTCTAAGGGGATTGTTACTTATCATACCATCATGCCAAGTTCACTACAATCGTTTATCATCAATCTAAGTACTCATGTTCAACACATCACACAATCCAAGCAACTAAAACAAGTGGTTCAAAGTATAATCCGAATCCGATATGCTCTCTAGTTATTGACCGGGTTTGTATACAGGTGATACCATCGGCTTTCCTCCACCCAATCAACTCCCATTAAGCATATCAGTTCCCTATTATACTCTAAGCCAACATGTGCAATCCGTGATGTCATTAACTTGCATATAACACGGGTGACCATAAAATAGTTGATCAGGCTCTTTTAGGGTTGCCACTATGTTATACTAAGTTAATGCCATAACTTCATTTTGCCCACCAATCAACAACAACAATCCAAGTCATTTCATCACAATTAAGTTCAAATCAATGTATAAGTTGACCACATTGTACTCATCACACGTTCATCACATTGTACTTAAGTCATCACATAGTTGGTCTTAACTACGAACTCACAATGTACACCTTTTAGGGTTCACATAATTCACGTTGCACACAAAATTCCTAACCATGCATGCTATATGAAGAGTTTTAACTTAAGTCGTAGTCTAGGTCAAACCGCCTAATTTTCTACGACCACGCATGGGCCACCATTCTGTAACACCCCGAGCTAGGGCTCGGAATATCACGAAAATTATATAGCACAAGGTGGAATTAATGTAGAACATAAACTATATGAAGGGAAAGGATCCGGTGAATCCATAAATAAAATAATTCAAGTACAAAATGCATAAGGAGCAAGTAACCATCAAAGTTTACAAAATAATCATCAAGAGATGGTTATCGATCCTAAGCATAATGCAAAAGTAGGGCAAATGAATCCTTGATCCATGTAAGTCCAATGCACGGGTTCAAGCAAGCAATCAATCATACTTCACGTCCCTGATTAACCTGATTACCTGAAAAGTGTACTAAACAAGTCAACACGAGGTTGGTGAGTTCGTAGTAATGGTTCACAAGGAACCATCGTAAATCAATCATAGCAATAATATAGGATTACACGAGATAAAGTAAATACGTGTAATAAATGAGCACAAGTGATGTCAATATCAAGATATGTGTCGTATGCATGACAAAGTCATAATGTGTATCATAAGTGTGACCATCAAGTCAACAATGCAACGATAATCACATGTCATCACCATGACCAATGTGGCATCTCAAAATCATCGAGATATATATGTCTATATACTCGGGTGTCCATGTCCGTTTCATCAATGCAGCGATACTCATGATGTCGTCGACCCGACCATCATGGCATCTCAAAATCATCAAGTACATACATCTATGTACTTGGGTGTCCATGTACATGTCTCATCAATGTGTAACAATTCAATCGTATCCAAAACATTCACAAGTCCAAACATCCATCATTTCAACCAAAACAACACGTACATACACTTCAGAGGGTTTTACTTTCATTGAATTGTAGATGCTTATATATAGGGTCACCCGCAGCCTTCCCACCACATCTACAACCCTTTAAAGGCATAACCGACTTCCACGTATGCACAACTAACCTAAATAAATCACAAAAGATTACATTCGGGTGCAAATTAACCAAACAATCAATCAATCATCAATCAAATCAATCAAACAATCAAACAATCACATGTACACTTTCCAGCCCGAATCTCAAGCGAGTAGGGAGCTACGGAACTCACCTTGATCGGCAATAACGAGTTAAGAATGAGTTAAAAGCGTTCAACGATCGTCACAAGTCCGCACCTATAATGTACATATCATTCATGCATTAATACTTTAAGTTAACCCTAATTAGGTTTTCATAAGCAACTTGAGGCTTTGATCGACCCCCGAGACTTGACATGGTCATTAGAGAGGTCAAGAACTAATTTGAATCGAATTAAAGTTGTCCCATGATCGTCTCGTGTATGCAACTTATTAATATACATATTACATACACATTAATAATTCTAGTTAAACTCTAGTTTGAGTTCTAAAAGTGTTTCTTGACTTTGAACGACGATTGTGACTCGTATACAAGACTATAGGAGCTAAGAAAGGGTTCATTTAACAGCTGGAAACGATCCAAGGACAGCAGTACACAAGCTAGCAACCAAACAGAAAACTGGAAGATGCAGGCCACCGTCTTGGACGGTGGCTCAACCGTCTCAAACGGTGCTCTATTTCTTCTTTACGCTGGCTGCCCACTGCCCTACGCTGATTCTGGAAGCCAGAAGCTGGAACCTGCTTAACCAGACCACCGTCTGGGACGGTGGTGGTGAGTGTCCAAGACGCTGGTACGTGTCTGAGCGAGCAGCAGCAGCAAATCAAGGAGTAACATGACCCAAAACACTTTAACTCTTCATCTATGATGCAAAAACGACTTAAGCTGCCCCAACACTAGTTTTGTGACATATATGGACCTAAATAGACGTGACCCATTTCAAATTAACATCCCGAAACATCAAAATCTTGCTCTAAGTTGCTTTGACTCATTTCAAAAACATGAACCAACCCTAATTCGACCTAATTCGGTTTTTGAAGCTAGATTCGACCAAGAGGCACTTCCAAATATATATTTGAACATAAATGAGCGTATTTCACACACCAAACCCGACCCATAACATTAACAATTGTTCCAACCCGTTTTTGACCTAAATTAAGTCACCTAAACCCTAATTTGTGTTCTTGAGTTCAAAATTGACCATAACCCATTTAATTCGACCAACATACGAATTTTACACTAAAAGAAGGTGGATTTAAGTTATAAAATGCTTACCAAGCTTTCACCAATTGCTAAATCCAAATTTGAGCTAAATGTGAGGATTTCTTGTGTCTTGGAACCCAAATTTTTGATATAATGTAGTTATGATGATGATGATGATTATGATTCTTTCACTAATCTAACTTGAAGAACATTAATTGATGATGATTATCTAGAGAGAGAGTGAGGGAGTGTAAGAGTTTTCTTGCATTTACTCTAGAAAGAGAGATAGATAAGGAAATGAATGATTGGATGAGAGGGTGTAAGGGTTTGGGAGGATAGGGTTGGGTAAGTCTTATGGGTCATGGGTCTTATCCATGGGTTGACCCATCACATTTTCTAGTTAAGTTAAGCATCAACATGTATCGTCTAGCGTCGTGTCACGAATTTAGTAAGTCAATCGACCCGTCAAGCATATTATTAATCATAATGTCTTAAGAATGAACTCAATTATATCATTAATTAAGATTGCTAGTTAAATTACATAAAAAGTCAAACGGGTCAAATTCACGGATGTTACAACTATGGATCCGCCAATGGGTGAAAAGGTGAAGAAAACTAAAAAAGAAAACGACGCAAAATCAAAAACTTAAATGAAAGTTTCCAATATATTTATTCGAAACGAAAAAGAAGAAAACAAAGAAATAACCTAGCGAGATGCGACATGCATGCTAAAATTCAAACGATTGAACGGTGGTGTGGAAACTAAAAAGGGAATAAACGATACAAGAAATCGACAAAAACCTGAACAAATTAAGTTGTCGCAAAAATCGAACAAGATCCGACGTAGTCAAATCGAAACTCGCCATGTTGTTGGTTACTATTCGCATCATCATCTTCTCTTAATAAATAACATAATTTTCATCTTTGGATTATAACCAACAAATAATAAACACAAGTTTTGTGTATTAGTGAACAATCCAAATCTTGCAGTTAGGGATCACTCATTATCATGCACATTTATGTTTATGAATTTTATTTTTGAATTTAATTATGCCATAGTTCTAAAATTTTTAAAAATTTAATCAACCATCATACATCGTGCTCGTGTAGTTCCAATGTATAAAAAGGAGTTCTGTTTAAAAATAAATAAGTAAGTAATACTCAATGTCGTTTTCTACAAATTTTGATATCCAATACCTTGATCGTGTATAGGGGAGGTTGAAATGTAGACGACCATACATATGTTCGGCTATACATAGATAGAGAGACTGTTTTCAGGTTCTATCTAAATTATTGAAAAAGGCTTCCAACCTTTGCATGAGGTACGTGAGGATTGAAACCTGATCGACTTTCGTCTCCAAAGACAAAGGTGTTAACTATTTAATTACTTCAACATTAATGCTATGTTTTTAAGTTTTGTTTAACAATAAAGTGAGATTATACGAGTTAATTAGCACACGGTCGGACTCCATTCTAGAAATTACGAGATCAACTTGTTGGACACGCTATTAATTAATTAATGAAACATCTCATGATGATCGATGGTGGACTCAATTCCGACTTTACTTCTTATTGATCAAACGGTGGCCACCTTTTACAACTTCATTTTTCACATGTTGATAAAAACATACGAAAAACACAAGTAATGATCGATGGTGGACTCAATTCCGACTTTACTTCTTGATTGATCAAACGGTGGCCACCTTTTACAACTTCATTTTTCACATGTTGATAAAAACATACGAAAAACACAAGTGACTGTACAAAATTACTTTTAATCGGAAATGAGAGAGGTGTATATATATCTATAATAGAATTATTACTAATACTCGCATAGGGGTGAGTTATTTTGAGAACTCAAAAAAAAAGAATGCGAGAACAATTTCTGACCATACATTTAGTCCCATTTTCTCTCTCTTCAATAAAATATGTAAATTCATCCAAATCATTCAAAATGTTTTATCTCATTAACCGTAAATCCTTAGATGAAAAAAAAGTATGAGTAGTCTTAAAATTTCATCATCTTTCATTAGAGATGCAATTCGATATACTTTTGACGACTTTTTAATTTTCGTTTTTTTTTGGTACTTACACATAACCTACACATATGTAGGTTGAACGAAAATTGTGATTCGGAAAAGAATGAGAAAAGTCATTTCATGGTATTCTTAAATAATATCACGGGGCTTCGCCCTTAAGGAAATTCATAAAGGGTACCTGGTGGGGGTGATAGGTCATTGAGGGTGATAGGTCATAGTGTGATAAGTCATAGAGGGTGATGAGTGATCTACCTAACAGGCTCCGCCCTTAGGTGAGTATGTGATATGTCTTATTTTATACTCATTTCTCACGGAATTATTAGATGTTTTTAATCGCTTTTCGAGTCGTTATTGTATACATTTGGTGCGTTTATTGTATTTGTTAGTGTTTCAGGATATTAACAGGTACTTGAGCATAATTCTGGACATAACGACATTTTGAGGCGAAATGAGCGCTTACGGATGTTATTCGAGGCACGAAACTGAAGTTAGAGACTGGTCAACGAAAGTCAACGTTGGACTGCGACGCAGTACAAGACTGCGCCGCAGTATTGAGGCAGAGAATTTCACTGCGCCGCAGTAAACCAAGCTGCGACGCAGTCGTGCTAGTTCGTGTCAGATACAAAGTCAACAAAAGTCAAAGGTCAACGCAGTCAACACTACACTGCGACGCAGTGAGAAGGCTGCGCCGCAGTGCGATTCGGGATTTTTGGATCTTTTTATTAGGAGTATATAAAGCTTGCAAATACATTCATAAACCCTACCTTGTACTTTCCAGCCGATTTTTACATCTTTAGAGGAGGATTTTCATCAGTTTATTCATCTTTGAAGATCAAGAATACGATTGGATCATTCTCGTTATTTGCTTTAATTTATTTTGTATTTGGTAACGATGAACTCTTCTATTTCGATTTGTTCTTTCATATTTAATATGAGTGGCTAATCACTTTATCATCCATCTTGATGAAGTGAGACAATATGTAAGGATTGCACAATTTTTATAATTCAATGTTGATTTCATTTAACGTTATATCGTGATCTTGACGTATTTCTTCCTTATAATTTGTCTTGAATTGATTGGTGATTTATGTGTGTCTTTAATCGTAATTATTGCTTACACATATTTCATTTCGATTGTTTGGGTACAAATGATTTGATCAATGACGGGTACGGTAGATAATCATTCAATGATAATAGGAATTAATGTGTCAACGGTTGGGTACAATAGGTAGATATAATTGTTATTTTAATAACCAAAATCATTGTTTGATTAGGGAAGTTATAAAAGATGTCTTGGGGTACCGGTCTTTGTAATGAAACTAGTTTAAGCAAGAGAGTCAAATAATGTCTTTAACTTGACGGGTACGGGGTTGGTGCTTTGTTTGAGTCTCGGTTATTTAATCAACTTAAATTGAAATTGAACTTCATTTATGTGCAATCTGAACATGTTGTTGAGCGGATTCGAGATGGATGCCTTTTAAATTATTGTTTTCAATCACAAACTCTCTTTTCGATTAATCCTGAGGGATTACTAAATGAATTTACTAACTGTTTGCAACGTGACAATTCGGTCACAAAACCCCCATTTTTACTTGAACTGCTTTATTTTAACAATTGATTTACTTTAGTCCTTGTGATCGACCTCGGATTTACCAAGCTAACTATACTGCATACGAACAGGTTCACTGCCTGTGAGTGTGTTGTAGTCAGTCGCTAGGTGATTCGTGTTTATAAATTTTAAGACTCGATTTCACACATCAGTATGCTCAATGGAGCTTTTAAAGAATAGTAAATGTCAAACTTTTTTCAAAAAAAAGGCTCACCGGTGTAATTTCAAGATATTTGCTGTGATGGTGGTGGATTGACCGGAACCATACCAAGATCCTAGATCTTAAATCTTAGATCTTGTCAAAAACTCCAACAACTAGTGCCAAGATCCTAGATCTTGTTTGAAAAACCAGATCTACGATTTGTAGGGAAGAAAAAGAGAGGATGAAAACGGGAAGACTCTCCGATCTACCGGTAAAAGTCCGACAAGCGGAGGTAGATGTGGTGGTGGTGAGAGTTGATTTGTAAACACTTTAATTTTTAGGGATCCAATTTTTAGATAGAAACTGATATCTTGTTTTCACTTTATACAATAGTAATTGTATAGAAACCACTTGTTTATAAAATAACCGGTCTCTAAACTTTTTGTGCTTTTAAGACCGGTTAATTTGTTACCAACTGGTCTCTATGCTTGACTTAACCGGTCTCTATACTTGGGTATGGATAGGGACCGGTTGTATAAGTTTAGAGACCATATTTTTAAAGAACCAGTGGTCTCTATACATTTAACCGGTCTCTATTTCCTCAAATTTGTAGTAGTGAGGGCAGCCACATAAATTGTTGTGCAATTTCTCTAGTTATTACTATTGCTCTATTTGATTAGCCCACCTTGAAATATGCTAATCCAAACAAAGTGGTTGTAGACTTGTAGTTACTGAATTTGGAGATGACGAAAATTAAATTTGAACTATAGAAAATTTGATTGTCAGAAGAATAATATTACGAGTAATTAGTCTAAGGTGAATATACAACAAGGATAATAATACTATATAGCATCTTGGGTTAATCAGGTTCGTTCATAGCTTAGCAAAAATGGTGAGTTTTAACGGGTCAGTCGACCTAGTCTTGGCCAACTAGCTAGCAACCAATAAGTTTGACTACGTGCAGAAGGTTGCTAAATAAAAGGGTTGATGCTGTGAAAAAAGGCGATATATGGCACCTGTTAAAGAAGTACACATGCTAAACGTACCACGTATGTATGTACTCGTTTAATTAATATACGAGAGAAAGGTACCCGCAGTGGCGGAACTTGAACACTTTGTATAGAGGGGCAGAACTTAGTGAAACATAAAATCTAACTTTGTTATACGCAAAAGAAAAGAGTGTTCATAAAGTTATATATATATAGCAAAAGAAAACAATTTATTTATAAACTATCTTTAATACATCATACATACAATGATACAAACATAGTAACAACCCAATGATATACAATTTCTATAGTTCAGATACTAATTAATCTTAAACAACAAATATATAAAAATAACAGACATATAAGATAATTACATAGTCAATTCGGAGTTTTGAATCTTGATGGGTTGTTGACTTGATTCGATTAATATCTCATATCTCGAATTGCAAGCGTGCCTCCTCACTTGTATTTTGGATTTATGGATAGTTAGGTTTTCCGTATTCCCTTTATTTTTTTCTCTATAAATTCTTGAGAGGGGCTAATATATCATATGAAAATTTTAAGGGTATATTAAGAAACTAGTAGTAAATTTATTTTTTTCCTGGAGGGGCTGGAACCCCCTTGGCTCTTGAATAGTTTCGTCCTTAGGTACCCGCGCGTTGCGACGGTGATGGAGGTGATGGCGGGGTGGTGATGTAATGGCGGTGGCGGTGAAGGGGTGATCTACCTGACGGGCTCCGCCCTTAGCCGTACGGGCTCCTCGGATTTAAAAATTCGTCGAAAGTATATTGAATGACCTCTCTAATGAAAGACCCATATAATTTTTATAATTTATCGATGTATGGTTTTTGAGATAAAAGATTTTGAATGAATCAGAGGAATAAAATGATTTACGGAGGAGAGGGAAAAAAATGATCGGTTGAAATTTGAGGAGAGAAAAAAGGTATTATAGTTATTTTAGGTAAATATAGAATAGATAGGAATGACATTTTGGGGAATTAAATGTTGAAACTTAAAATGTTAGACAGAGTTATTTGGTTTATAATATAGTATAGATATGAAGGCTCACATTGTATTAATCCTGTTAAAGATCGAGTTGCTTTAATTCGATGCATATTCCACGTCTTCTTGGATGGTAAGTTCTTGGATCACCAAGTCTTAGAATAGCATATGTGGTGAAATATAAATAGGCTATTTCACCTTCCTCTTTTTATCCCTTCTTTTCACCACTCATTTTTTAACAATGATCTTAATGCCCTGTTTTTATTCTTCTTTCGATCTCTTTTATGTATCTAATGTAATAAATTAAAACGAAAGGAGACCTATATTTTATGATACCGTAGAAGTTAATACTTTGTCATTTGGGTGATAGCCTAGTGGTTAGGTAGTTTTTCACTTTGTGATTTCTTCTTAGAGGGTCATGGGTTTAAATTCTGCCACATGCAAATGTGGTGAGGGAACCTTAGCAATCATATACTCATGTACACATGGGAGAGCAAACTCTTTATAGCATTGCCATGATTCAAATCTGGGATGGACGTGCCAAAATTGGGGGTGTTGCCATTTATCCGTTCTGTCTCAAAAAAATTTTTAATACTGTTTCTTTTATATTTACTTAATATCATACTTTATCAAAAGAAGTTATTGTTTACTTTATCTATATTTAAATTTTAAGTGTGAAAATATTGTAAATAATTCTTTTCCTTTTTTATTTATTCATGTACCAAGTATTATTGTAAGCTTCTTTTCCATTTTCAGAACCAATCGTCTTACTCATGGGCTCATGGCCCTGCTGTTTCCCTTCATTTGATACTGGTAATGAGGCCCAATCTATAAAGATACCTTCTGGCTCCTGCCCAAGATTAGGACTTGTGCCCTGAAAGCCCATTTGAACGGAGATATGAAAGGCAGACTTTAACTCACACCCCAGACCAAACTTTAGCAGTTTAGCCGAGTAAGGACATTCAAAAAAAAACAAATGTTCATGTGAATCTAGCTAAATGTCATATAATGAACACGAAACCCCAATACTCGAAGTTCGAACCATTGATATGCGCATTGCTACAACTGATCTTGAATTTTAAGTTTTCGTTTAAGAACTAACCAAAGAATAAATGCATGCTTGGAGAAATGTTACAAATACCACGTAAAAATGACAAGATGATACCATGGGACAGATTTCGCTCGTTGTCAAAGACCTTCCCAAGCAATACACACCGAACACTCCTTTTAAGATGCCATTATTTCATATTTATTCGTATAATAAAACAAATGAACAATGAATGAATTTATCATTAAATAGTTCATGAATGATTAGTCGAATATTCAGCTAGTATATGAGGAGGATTAAGATGTAGATAGTCTTACTTATATAGTTATATTTTAAGATAGAGAGGCTGGTTCAATTGCATGTCTTATCTAAAGCAGAAAAGGACATCCATCTTTGCAATGAGTGTAATTGTATAAATCGAACTTTTGATTTCTGTTTTCAGAGCTAAGGGTATTAATCACATAATCCAACTTTTGAATATTTTTTTCTAGATATCTGAAGAGAATTAGAATACGTGATCAATATACTTTATGTCTAACGAATTGAAAGGTACCAATTTTGTTTTTATATGTTTATTTTTGCAGTCTTCGCTTATTCAAAAGTTAAATAATACGAGTAGTTATATTCAAGATTTTAATATTAGAATTCGTAACCATATTTTAGGATGTATAATAAATTAGTGACACATTTAAATGCAATATTTTACAAAAGTCTATGAAAAACAATTAATTTATTACATACAATTATTAAATTTAAAGTTGGTAAAACAAATGGTGATTTTATATTGTTTTTTAATAAAGTATTATAATACTTTATTTGCAACGAATATCATGTTTTTTGCAACGAAAAAATTCGTTGCAAAAGGTGATTTTTATTTTAGTGTTAGGTTAAAAATGTTGTTGTTTCTCTCCACTTTACTTACGAGGTGTTTGACATAGTTTTCAAACTCAGGTTCGTACGAGTCGACTCATAAGAATCGAGTTAAAACAAAGTGAAAAACGAGACGACTCGGTAAACAACTCGAATTTAATCCAGTTTTGATGCAGGTCACGTACGTTTCAAGTCACGTACAAGTGAAAAGCTATTTTACCTACAGTTAGTTTTGCATCAAACCTTTTCTTTTGATAACTCTATAAGTAACAAAAATCAGCTCAGCTTCCGAAACCGTTATTCTTTCGTCATGCACTCGTGTGACGATACAAGACGATCATGATAGTATTAAAAAAAGCAAATGAGAAACACAAGTTGCCCAAAGTTATAGGGGCTTAAAGTGCACATTATTCATCAATAAATATCCTCTTTGTCCTTCTTGTAGTCACAAGACTCGGTCTACTTATTTTTCAAGATGGAAGTAAGTAGTAGTAGAGTTGTATATATAGTGGGTAATAATGTTAGTATTGGTATGGTATGCATTCAGGTTTTTGAATTGGGTGTGGTTCAGACCAAAGAAGATGGAGAAGCGTCTAAGAGCACAAGGCCTAAAAGGAAGCTCATATAAGCTCTTGTTTGGAGACTTGAAAGAGGTGGTGAACATGCTAAAAGAGGCCAAATCCAAACCTATAAATCTAAGTGACAATATAGTTACCCGAGTAATACCCTTCGATTATAAAGCCGTCAATACCTATGGTACGTACGCATATTAGATTTATCGCATCTTACATCCTTATTTTCTCCTCTCTCCTTTTACGATCGAAGACCCAGGCCAATAATTTACTTTCGAAGTATAGTTAGAATCTACATACAATCTATCTATGCGTAGATCGAGTACATAGGGACAATAATTATCGTTTAAATTGTAACATTATGACTTATGAGTGAACTTTTAATGTTTAAATGGTGATTGGTGAGTTTCAAACTTCGTTCTTTAGGCTCCTATACACCTCTAAGCACGAAGATTTAAACTAACGGCTTTATTATATGTATATATAAACCACTATATTTTTGTGTTACATTTTAATTGATGTTTGAAGAAATTCAAACGTTTTTCTAGATTTTACGTATGAGGTAATGTTTATTACAGTAAATAACTCTGCAAGCAAAATATATTAGGGATTATGGCACCAAAGTGTAAGAAACTATTCCATTTTGTCTATGTTATGTAGTGTACTATACATTTGTCTATGTCATGTAAGAAACTTATTATTTTGGTCAAAAGCATGTAAGCCACCGGTTCCAGCTTACATGTACCAGTTAATCCACATTTTTTTTAATAAGTCCCCACTAAAATGCCCCTCATCTTCACCCACCTTTTTTATCCCCCTCTCTCTAAAACGTTCATTCATTTCTAGGGTTTGAGTTACCAAATTGGATCAACTCAAATAAAAAATGGGGATCCCGGTTTCTGATCCGGGCGAGTCAACTCAGTCGCAGCAACCACCCGATTTCGACGAGTTTCAAAAGCAAGCTTCATTGATGACGACGTGTACACTATTATGGAAAGAATTATCAGATCATTTTGTATCACTAGAGCAAACCTTGATGAAGAAATCAGATATTATCAAATCCAAAATCCAAACACTCGAATCCGAAACCAACGCATCTCTAGACGCCCTCCAACACCGCGAATCCACCATCGAGAAATCCGTTTCTCTCGCAATGCGAAAAGTGGAAGACGCGTTACAAGCTGTTGTTGGTATAGAAGCCGCCGCCACTGAAAAAGTCAGTAAAGACGGCGGCTGTAATGATGATAATAATGAGGAAGATGAAGAAGAAATGAAAAGGTTATGTGTGAAATTGGATTGGGTTGGATTTTGGGGGTTTATATGTGGAAAGAAGAAGGAAATGGATGTAATGAGGGTGAAAGTGCCAATGGCGTTAAGCGAATGTGTGGATCCTGCAATGTTTGTATCAGAGGCGATATCGGAGGTTTTTCCGGTAGATAAGAGGGAAGTGGAGAATGGGAATGATTTGGGATGGGCTTGCATTTTGATGCTTGAAAGTTTGGTGTCGGTGATGGTGGATCCGGTGATCGGGTAATCGAGGGTGTTTGTGACACCGAAAGTGTGTGTTTATATGTGTATATATGTATTAATATAAGGTAAAATGAATATATAAATAACTAATATATTTAGTCAATGCCACGTCAGACTTTTTTAAACAAAAGTGGAATTGGTAACCGGCTAAGTTTGAAACTGGTAATCGCTTACATGCTTTTGACCAAAATAATAAGTTTCTTACATGACATAGACAAATGTATAGTACACTACATAACATAAACAAAATGAAATAGTTTCTTACACTTTGGTGCCATAATCCCAATATATTAATGACGAAAATAAGAAAAAAAAACTAACATGTCGTTTTGTGGAAGCATCAAGCAACTTGGTTTTGGTCATATTTTTGGTTATCCATCGATAATGGTCAATATGAGAAGCACTCACAATGCCCCATTCTATATCAACTAGAATCATGTCCCTACAATACTGTAACGATAGTAGAAACGGGGATTGGTGGTAGCGTGAATAGTGGCGGCGGCAATGCTTGGTGGTTGCGGGGGTGTTTAGTATATGTTATTGATGTAAAAATGATAATTAAATTATTTTAGGAGTTGATGGATAAATATTACTCGTATAATTTATTTATGGTAGGGCGGGGTTGCGGGGGTGATTAGTATATGTTATTGATATAAAAATGATAGTTAAATTATTTTAGGAGTTGATGGATAAATATTACTCGTATATTTATTTCATAAAGGTATTGTTGGTAGACCATGTATGTTAGTTGCTAGGTGTGTTAATTAGAGAGGAACATTTTAAGTAATAATGGGTCATGTAATTTAAGAAGATGGGGAAGGGTTGCTCCTTTATACAACTTGGGTTTTAGGTTTGGTTTTGGATGTATTGAATGCATTTTTTGGTGTAACCGGTTATTCCTTACTTTGGGACCAAATTGGTTTTTAAAAGGAGTAAAGATAATTTGTCTTTGTCGTTGTCACATCAACGACATATCAGAAAACTTTTAACACTAACCAACCGCTAATCCCTTTAAACACTCCAAATGCATCACTAACCAACTATTAGTCTTGAACCCGCTTATTTTCATTAACTAAATAATTGTATGAGGCCGTGAGGGGAGAAAAAACAAACAAAATAACCCAATCTTTTCATTCGTGGTTCCAACCACAAGTCATTGATTGATTGAATTGGATAAATTAACTCATAAAGAGGACTTTAGTTGTATCTTGTTCTTATGATGTGGGACAACATTTTCTTAATGCAAAATCGAAGTTTTCAAACAATATGTTGTTCAATTAATAGGCAAAATTTGCTTTACATGGCTGGGGCCGATACCTGTGGTGCACATAAGTGAACCGACTATCACTACAAGAAAAATCACTTTTTGCAACGAATTTTTTCGTTGCAATAAACATGATATTCGTTGCAAATTCTTTTTCGCAACGAAACAGTTTTGTCGGAAAATAGTGGTCACAAAAAAGAATTTGCGACAAAACTTGCGACTAAAATTTTGTGGGTCCCACTTTTTAAAGAAAATAATAACTTTTTAAATTTTTTAAAATTAAATAATTATTTATTATATAAGAAAAGTCAAAAAGTCAATTTTCTTTTTTGCAACGAAAATTCGTTGCAAATAAGTTGGCGGGAAACTGAAATGTTAGAGGGAAAAATGAAAAAGTCAAAATTCTTTTTTGCAACGAAAATTCGTTGCAAAAAATTTGGTGGGAAATTTTTTTTGTTACGGCGGGAAAAAGAAAAGACAAAAAAAATTCGGGAAAAAATTTATGAGGAATATTTTTGTCGCAAAAAAGAAAATATATAAAAGAAAATGAAAATTAATTTTATTTTTTTTTTTTGCGACGAATATTCGTTGCAAAAAAGAAGTTTGACCAAAAAAGTCAAAAAGCAAAAGTTTTTTGTCTTTTAGCGTGTTTTTTGCAACGAAAAATTTTCGTTGCAAAAAAGTTTGTCGCAAAAAAATATTTTTCTTGTAGTGTATGGTAAGAGAGATCTTGGCAAATAACTACCGATTTCAAAAGAGAAGAGGAGTAAACCCATTAACAAAGTTGCTAGCAACAGGATTAGCAGATGCTGAGACAGATCGATGGGACAAACACAGAAAAATAACTAATCTTGCTTTTCATGTTGAGAAGCTCAAGGTTTGTTCATAATTAATAGCCTATATCCTTATATTACGCGAAAATGGTTATAGAAATCATCTGCCACGCTCTCATGCACTTTCTACTTGCACTTGCAAATAATATGAAATGGTTTTATAGCATATGGTTCCTGCAATTTATGTGAGTTGCGCGGAGCTCATCAACAAATGGGTGGAAATGTTACAAAATAAAAGTTTTTGCGAAGTGGATGTTTGGCCTCATCTCCCAACACTATCTGCTGAGATAATTTCATGTACTGCATTTGGTAGTAGCTTCCAAGAGGGGAAAAAGATATTTGAACTACAACTAGAGCTAGCAAAGTTGGTTGTAGAGGCTTTACAATCAATCTACATTCCAGGATCAAGTTGAGTACGTCTCCAAAAACAACTTTTTATGCATGTTACTACAAAATCTAATTTCTTCTAAAACATAGCACATGACTTTCTTTTGTTGAAATAACATTCATTTTTATCATCGTTTCCCTATAACTTTCTTTAAGTAATAAGTAATTATACATATTAGTTTATAATAATGGAACATAACTTTGTAGATTTTTGCCAACAAAAAGAAATAAGAGGATGAAGGAAATTGACCGAGCAATACAGGCTTCTGTAATGGGTATTATCAATAAATGGACTATCATGATGAAAGAAAGTGAAAGTAGTAAGGATGAATTGTTGGGCATACTCTTAGATTCCAATGACAAAGAAATCAAACTACATCGGAATATTAGTTTTGGGTTAAGTATCAATGACGTCATCGAAGAGTGTAAGCTTTTCTACTTTGTCGGCCAAGAGACCACAGGAAATTTGCTTGTTTCGACTATGATCATGTTGGCTCAACACAAAAATTGGCAAGCACATGCTAGAGATGAAGTTTCACTAGTTTTTGAAGACAAAAAACCAGATACGGACAACTTTAATCGTTTGAAAGTTGTAAGTCTCTTCATACTAAACGCTTGATTGTATTTATAGATGTATCTTCTCTTCCATGATTGTGATTTGTTTCCATGCTTATAATTTGTTTCTGCTAAGCATCTTTCTTGATTGCAATTTGTTAAGAATTTTCTATTGCTCGTTCTAGTAGTAGCATGATGACTTATCTCATGGTTAAAAGTCTATCAGTTATATTCTTTATAGCATCTATCTCCTTATGCCTTGCAGGTTAGCATGATATTCAACGAGGTTCTTAGACTTTACCCACCCGTGGTAACACTATCACGCATGATACATCAAGAAACCAAATTAGGGGACATGGTAATACCAACGGGATGTTTTTTTCAATTGCATACTATGCTTTTGCATTATGATCGCAATTTATGGGGTGATGACGCACACGAGTTTAAACCTGAATGATTTTCTGAAGTTGTGTTAAAGGTGACCAAGGGACAAACATCATACCTCCCCTTTGGTGGCGGCCCACGCATATGCATTGGACTAAATTTTGCTTTTGGGCATACTCTTAGATTCCAATGACAAAGAAATCAAACTACATCGGAATATTAGTTTTGGGTTAAGTATCAATGACGTCATCGAAGAGTGTAAGCTTTTCTACTTGCACTTGCAAATAATATGAAATGGTTTTATAGCATATGGTTCCTACAATTTATGTGAGTTGCGCGGAGCTCATCAACAAATGGGTGGAAATGTTACAAAATAAAAGTTTTTGCGAAGTGGATGTTTGGCCTCATCTCCCAACACTATCTGCTGAGATAATTTCATGTACTGCATTTGGTAGTAGCTTCCAAGAGGGGAAAAAGATATTTGAACTACAACTAGAGCTAGCAAAGTTGGTTGTAGAGGCTTTACAATCAATCTACATTCCAGGATCAAGTTGAGTACGTCTCCAAAAACAACTTTTTATGCATGTTACTACAAAATCTAATTTCTTCTAAAACATAGCACATGACTTTCTTTTGTTGAAATAACATTCATTTTTATCATCGTTTCCCTATAACTTTCTTTAAGTAATAAGTAATTATACATATTACTAAAAAGCATTACATTGAATTAGACTTCTAACAACTAGGTCCTTCATTTTGGTACTACATCTTCTTGCACTGCATGAATTTATTTTAGATGTGGCTTCTGTGTTTTCTTCTGTTGATACATGTAATGTATCATCATCCCCCCACAAGTTGAGAGGCTGTAAGGATTGCAGCAACTCAACTTGGAAAGACAAGAATAGTGTAAATCAATTGGGAGTCCTTTGGTGAGGATATCTGCTACTTGTTGTTTAGAAGGAAAAATTGAGGAGTGATATGTCCAGATTTGATTTTCTCTCTAACAAAATGACAGTCCAACTCAATGTGTTTTGTCCTAGCATGATGGACAGGGTTGGATGCCAAAGCAATAGCAGAAGCATTGTCACATAGCATCAAAATAGGTGTAGGGATGGTGACATGAAGATCTCTGAGGAGGCATGTGAGCCAAGTGACCTCACATGTACTGTCTGCAAGGGCTCTATATTCAGCCTATGTAGATTATCTGGACACAACTTATTGTTTCTTTGATTGCCAAGAGATCAAACCTGTTCCCAAAAAGATAGCAAATCCAGAAACAGATCTTCTGGATATTGGACAGGTTGCCCAATCACTGTCACAGTAATTTGTTAACTCAAGACTGGTAAGAGTGGGAAAGAAGAGACCTTGGCCAGGTGATGCAGTTTTATTTTTTGCTTTTAAATTTATAAAATGTTGTACAAGTAATTATCTGAAAACACACACACTTACGAGCAGAGAACCCGATCAGTGTAGTATAGTTTAAGTGATAAGTTACAGGATCGTTCGCAGGGACGCTTGCACTACCTAATCTAATAATATGTGTAATTCTAGCAGTTGTGGGGTTGTCACGATTTCCTATTAAACTAATTAAAATACTGAAAAGTAAATAGAAGCCGCAACCACTTATTCAGCGAGAGGCTTAGTCTGAAAATAGTTTGAAAAAGCAAATAACAGTAATTAAATTAAAATACTTGTTTGGCATCTCCGATCTCATGGTACGACCAAATACTATTCTACCTACTTGCTAGACTGTTGGAAACTTAATCACGGCTCAGATTCTCGTTAGATTCACTTTGCCTAATTTCTAGTGCTGTCGCTAGACTCACACTACCCTATAAACAAATTCTCGTTAGATTCATTGTTTAAGCATTATTGACCTAAAGTTCGTGTTACTAGTTCATCTTTTAGTTACCCGGCTCTTAAGCCATGACCAGATAGTAATTATCTCCGGTGACCACAGTGCTCGTTTCCAAGTCAAAGGATCGCGTCTGACATTGTTAAGCATCATGTTCTATTCATCCTAACTACTACGGTTCTGGATCCCTCGGTTACAAGTGAATCACTTTTTACAACTAGTTATAGACCAACTAGTGTTTTCCATCCTAGCATATTAGTTCTAGTGTATGATCATAGACAACCATCAGAATTAAACTAATATATTCAGATATAGAACCGATAATAATATGAAGAACTAGTAAAACATGGATCTACGATAAACAGTAAAACACACTCCAACAGATTCTAACAAATAAAGTAAAACAATAAACGTCTACATGATCACATTGATCCAAACAAGTATTCAGCCTACTAGCCTGACATTATTAAGGGAATAACAAAGTCTGAAAAGATGAAAGACATTGTTTACCAACTGAAAGTAAAATAGAAAAGTAGATCTAGACCGAGGATGAAGATCGGAAGGTGTTAGAAGCTCTAAAACCTTCTGGAAATCTGCAACTACGACCTAGGGTTGAATGTAGGCGGCTAGGGCTGCTGAATCGGCTCTCTCTTAGGGTTTTGAGGGTTAGTTTGACTTAAATAGTGTTTTAAATCGGTTGTTGATCTGGGCCGCCCAGCTGGCTGGGCTTGCTAGCGGCGCTGGGACTGGGCCAACGGTGTTGGGAGTTGGGGAGCGGCGCTATGTGTCTGCCAGCGGCGTTGGCATGGCTGCCAGCGGCGCTGGTAGCTCCTACTGCAGCTCGTACGTCTTCGTTTGGCTCCCGAATCACCTCCTTGTGTCTTGTAACTTCATAGGCCTTCATCTTGAGTTACTTGATGCCATTTACCCTCTCTCGCATCTTCCGTGAACCTGCATAAACATACGACTCATTAAGTACCGATAGTTCTGGAATATTAACTCATTTTAGACATAGAAATGAAGCCTTTTGATAGGGGTTTTTATCACAAAATGGACGCTCATCATATACCCCCACACTTAAGTCTTTGCTTGTCCTCAAGCAAATAGTCCAATGAAAAATAAAACAATGATGAGCGGACAGCTTAAGTGTTAAAGTGTTCTACTTTATTAAAAAACATTTGAAAGATTAGTCATGCAAAATGATTTGAGAAAACTTAAGACAAAATCAGTAAGCTATAGCTAGAGGCAAGATAATTGGTCAATCAAAACTAAAAGCTAACTTTTTATTTGTGTTAATACCTCTAAAACAGTTCTATACTTCCACATTTCTTACAGCTCAATCTTACTTCTTTCTGCTGACTAGTTAAGCACTTAATTAAGGTTTGTATAGCAATCAGAACTACTAGCTACTAGCAAGGCACTTATATTCATTCGTTTGTGTACTCGTGAGTCACTACTTAGATATACTCCCACACTACAGTCATGCTCACTAGCTAGACACTAAAGCAGTTATACGATATTATCATCTTTAATAGTTGAGACAGCGGTGACAGGTCGGTGGTTCCCCACGCGCAAAGCGACATAACTTGATGCGTATAGATTTTACTCGTTAATAGTTCTTTGAACTCTTATATTAATCTACTGATTGCCTTTCTTAAGATTACTACATTATTCATGCAATAGACATTATCAGAGACCCCAGATGACTCATACTCCTACTCCGCATGCAACTAGTTTACATTAAATAGTGTAAGAATTAAGGCGAACCGTACATCTAAACTAGTTCCTACACAAGCACGTATAATTAAGTCCAATTAATATACCTATACTAATGACTAGAAAGCTCTAATTGCTAGGCATATTAAAGTCCGGTTAAATGTGCTATGGCAAACATAATCGCATACAGTTTCAGTCTAAGCTCTAATCCAGTTGGAAGCATGAACAACCACAAATCTATAGTTAAGCTAAAAGTCCTAACTAACCGTTCATCTACCAAGGCTAATATTGCTTAGTTATCATCATCTTTTGTCTACTTGCAAAGCTTATATTCTCAAAATAGTTTTCAGACACAAGAAAACTTTTAATTTGCATGAAATAAGTAGTAGAAAACTTGTGATAAATCAAACAATTAGACCAAGGGTTTTTCCTATTCCATCCCCCCACACTTAAGTCTTTGCTTGTCCTCAAGCAAATAGTCTAAGAAAAATAAAACAATGATGAGCGGACAGCTTAAGTGTTAAAGTGTTCTACTTTATTAAAAAACATTTGAAAGATTAGTCATGCAAAATGATTTGAGAAAACTTAAGACAAAATCAGTAAGCTATAGCTAGAGGCAAGATAATTGGTCAATCAAAACTAAAAGCTAACTTTTTATTTGTGTTAATACCTCTAAAACAGTTCTATACTTCCACATGTCTTACAGCTCAATCTTACTTCTTTCTGCTGACTAGTTAAGCACTTAATTAAGGTTTGTATAGCAATCAGAACTACTAGCTACTAGCAAGGCACTTATATTCATTCGTTTGTGTACTCGTGAGTCACTACTTAGATATACTCCCACACTACAGTCATGCTCACTAGCTAGACACTAAAGCAGTTATACGATATTATCATCTTTAATAGTTGAGACAGCGGTGACAGGTCGGTGGTTCCCCACGCGCAAAGCGACATAACTTGATGCGTATAGATTTTACTCGTTAATAGTTCTTTGAACTCTTATATTAATCTACTGATTGCCTTTCTTAAGATTACTACATTATTCATGCAATAGACATTATCAGAGACCCCAGATGACTCATACTCCTACTCCGCATGCAACTAGTTTACATTAAATAGTGTAAGAATTAAGGCGAACCGTACATCTAAACTAGTTCCTACACAAGCACGTATAATTAAGTCCAATTAATATACCTATACTAATGACTAGAAAGCTCTAATTGCTAGGCATATTAAAGTCCGGTTAAATGTGCTATGGCAAACATAATCGCATACAGTTTCAGTCTAAGCTCTAATCCAGTTGGAAGCATGAACAACCACAAATCTATAGTTAAGCTAAAAGTCCTAACTAACCGTTCATCTACCAAGGCTAATATTGCTTAGTTATCGTCATCTTTTGTCTACTTGCAAAGCTTATATTCTCAAAATAGTTTTCAGACACAGAAAAACTTTTAATTTGCATGAAATAAGTAGTAGAAAACTTGTTAAAAATAAAAACAAAATACGATTGCAATAAGTTACTTGTTTCCTTGATCCATTGAAAGCTTGCATCTGTGATACTAAAGACATACTCATAAAATAGATCACAAATGATAAAGTTTAAAACAATTCACTCAATTGCAATTAGTCACATATTCCTAAAAATAAAAATAAAAATAAAAATAAAAATAAAAATAAAAATAAAACGGAAAATAACAAGCTAAAACATAAAAATAAAAATAAAAACAAAATACGATTGCAATAAGTTACTTGTTTCCTTGATCCATTGAAAGCTTGCATCTGTGATACTAAAGACATACTCATAAAATAGATCACAAATGATAAAGTTTAAAACAATTCACTCAATTGCAATTAGTCACATATTCCTAAAAATAAAAATAAAAATAAAAACAAAATACGATTGCAATAAGTTACTTGTTTCCTTGATCCATTGAAAGCTTGCATCTGTGATACTAAAGACATACTCATAAAATAGATCACAAATGATAAAGTTTAAAACAATTCACTCAATTGCAATTAGTCACATATTCCTAAAAATAAAAATAAAAATAAAAATAAAAATAAAAATAAAAATAAAAATAAAAACAAAATACGATTGCAATAAGTTACTTGTTTCCTTGATCCATTGAAAGCTTGCATCTGTGATACTAAAGACATACTCATAAAATAGATCACAAATGATAAAGTTTAAAACAATTCACTCAATTGCAATTAGTCACATATTCCTAAAAATAAAAATAAAAACAAAATACGATTGCAATAAGTTACTTGTTTCCTTGATCCATTGAAAGCTTGCATCTGTGATACTAAAGACATACTCATAAAATAGATCACAAATGATAAAGTTTAAAACAATTCACTCAATTGCAATTAGTCACATATTCCTAAAAATAAAAATAAAAACAAAATACGATTGCAATAAGTTACTTGTTTCCTTGATCCATTGAAAGCTTGCATCTGTGATACTAAAGACATACTCATAAAATAGATCACAAATGATAAAGTTTAAAACAATTCACTCAATTGCAATTAGTCACATATTCCTAAAAATAAAAATAAAAATAAAAATAAAAATAAAAATAAAAATAAAAATAAAAATAAAAATAAAAACAAAATACGATTGCAATAAGTTACTTGTTTCCTTGATCCATTGAAAGCTTGCATCTGTGATACTAAAGACATACTCATAAAATAGATCACAAATGATAAAGTTTAAAACAATTCACTCAATTGCAATTAGTCACATATTCCTAAAAATAAAAATAAAAATAAAAACAAAATACGATTGCAATAAGTTACTTGTTTCCTTGATCCATTGAAAGCTTGCATCTGTGATACTAAAGACATACTCATAAAATAGATCACAAATGATAAAGTTTAAAACAATTCACTCAATTGCAATTAGTCACATATTCCTAAAAATAAAAATAAAAACAAAATACGATTGCAATAAGTTACTTGTTTCCTTGATCCATTGAAAGCTTGCATCTGTGATACTAAAGACATACTCATAAAATAGATCACAAATGATAAAGTTTAAAACAATTCACTCAATTGCAATTAGTCACATATTCCTAAAAATAAAAATAAAAACAAAATACGATTGCAATAAGTTACTTGTTTCCTTGATCCATTGAAAGGCTTGCATCTGTGATACTAAAGACATACTCATAAAATAGATCACAAATGATAAAGTTTAAAACAATTCACTCAATTGCAATTAGTCACATATTCCTAAAAATAAAAATAAAAATAAAAATAAAAATAAAAATAAAAATAAAAATAAAAATAAAAACAAAATACGATTGCAATAAGTTACTTGTTTCCTTGATCCATTGAAAGCTTGCATCTGTGATACTAAAGACATACTCATAAAATAGATCACAAATGATAAAGTTTAAAACAATTCACTCAATTGCAATTAGTCACATATTCCTAAAAATAAAAATAAAAATAAAATACGGCTTGGGTTGCCTCCCAAGAAGCGCTAAGTTTAATGAGTCTTCAGCCAGACTCGGCCTAGGAACTAGGTTGAGGAAGAATACGGGTAGGCCGGGGGCCGGTACCCGTCGGAGATCTAATGTAAAGGTCGGATTCATTCCTAAGGTGTGATTTTATCCTTCTTTTCTTAAGTTCCCATGCATAGCTCCTAGCTTTGCATCTAGTTCCGAATGGGTTGGTCTTACTAATGTCTTCCTTAGTCAAAACTACTTGGTTGTACCCCATGGTCAAGGTTATTTTCTTTGCTTTCACATTAACAGATGAACCTACCGAAAGCAGAAACGGTTGACCTAAAATCACGTGATCCCTTGTAATCGAATCATCTTCAACTATAAAGAAATCAGTGGGGATATCTAATCCCTCTATCCTAATCACTAGGTCTCTTATGAATCCTTTGGTTAAAACCTTTGCTCCTCCTACTAACCTAATTTCTAAATCTTCCCATCTAACCCTATCTCTATACTTTTTCAAATTATTCTTGTAAATTCCTATGGGCAAGATATTAGATGTGGCTCTAAGGTCTATGTAGGTATTCTCAAAACAATTAGAGTTAATGTAGCAGGGAATTTGAAATATGCTAGGGTCACCATAAAATTTACCATTAGGTTCTCTAGCCAATATTTCATTCATCTTATCTCTTTCTAAGTCGGCTACACGCTCTTCCCATTTCATATCTCCTAGGATTCTTCTAATCCTATTTGCTACTTTTCTACCATTCCTCAGTTGTTCCTCTACTTTCTCCTTTAATTCTTTTAATTCCATGAAGCTCTCATGACTGATTTTTCTCTTAGGCTTGGTTTCCATGGTTTCCTCACTTATTGTCATTCCTAATTGTTCACTAGGGTTTTGATTATCATCTATTATTTCCATCCTAAGACATTCTCCTTTAATCAATTCATCCTCCTCTTCTAAGTCAGACACTCTAATCCTATTTTGACCATCAGATAATGATATTTCACGTTTAAGAACATGGATGGTAGCATCCGCAGCATGCAGAAATGGTCGTCCTAAGATTAAGGGTGTCACTATTTCACTTACCGAATCAAGCACAACAAACTCAGTCCAAAATTCTAAATCCTTAACCCTGACATGGACTCGTTCGACAATCCCCTTGGGTTGTCGGTAAGTTTGATCGGCTAACCGAATACTCATGTTAACGGGTTTTAGCAAACAAAGGGTAAGTTTCTCATAAATCACAGTAGGCATAACATTAATACTTGACCCTAAATCAGCTAATGCACTCGAAAAATACTCATTATTAATAGTGCAAGGGATAAGAAAACTTCTGGATCTTCAGATGCTTGCGGTAGCTGTGTCCCGTCATCCGGTGCTTCTGGATCTTCAACTTTATCTCTTCTGTCCGAGTCGTCCCCATCTTTGATGTTGCATTTGGAAGCAAAGTGGGTCTCGACGCCTCCTTCCGAGAACAAAGTTTCGCGCGAATCTGGTCTGACGGACTCCAGAGCGGCGCTGGAAGGGTCTGAGCGGCGCTGGATCTCAGCCTGGGGGCTCCCAATGGCGCTGGTAAGTGCCAAGCAGCGCTGGTTTGCACCTGTAGGGTCACCAGCGGCGCTGGGGAGGGCATCCAGCGGCGCTGGTGGTACCTGGACAGATTCCAGAATTGCGTTTTTGTCCGTTTCTTCTTCATTTTGCTCCCGTATGGCCTGTACCTGATTGGACACTTCACAAAAATCATTAGAAAGCTCAATAGAGTCATTACCTTTGGTGAACACGGCGTTCACATTCTCGCTTCGTCCGATTGGTGGTTGGTACTTTTGACTCGTGCTAGGGTTTGAGCTTGGACCGCCTTGGATGATTTGCCTTGGAGTGGGGCTGCTCTCCTTCCTTGTATTCTGCTCAATCCATCTATCTATCCTTCTCTCCAGATCCTTGATTGCGGCTTGTTGATTTCTTGCTCCTTCGTCAACCTTTTGATTGAGATTACTTATCTTCTCGTTGAGCGACTTTGCATAGCTTGCCAAAGAGTCATGTCTCTTGTCATTCATGTCCATATACTTCTCCATCATGTTGGTGAGCTTGACAATTGGATCCTTGATGTGTCTCAATATATACATATTCCTCACATCTTATTTGGACGTTTTGTACACGATTTATAGCCGTTTGTACATGTTTTGTGGTGCTTTATGGCATTTGCTAGTGGTTTCAGGATTACAGCAGGTACAAGGCTCATAAATGGTAGAAAATAGCTTAACGATCGTCCATATGCGCTAACGGATGAAGAATGGTTGAAAACAAAGCTGAAACGGCGATCCCAGTCACACCTCGCGACGCGAGGAGGGTGGCTCGCGTCGCGAGCCGTTCACGAGCCCGTTCACCAATCTAGTCGCCAGCCCGCTCACCGTTCACAAGCATTCTCGCGCCGCGACCTCCCTAGCTCGTATCGCGAGTTAACCAACCATCGAACAGAAGATTTCAGACCAAAAACTCGCGCCGCGAGAATGCTTGTGAACGGTGAGCGGGCTGGCGACTGGATTGGTGAACGGGCTCGTGAACGGCTCGCGACGCGAGCCACCCTCCTCGCGCCGCGAGGTGTGACTGGGATCGCCGTTTCAGCTTTGTTTTCAACCATTCTTCATCCGTTAGCGCATATGGACGATCGTTAAGCTATTTTCTACCATTTATGAGCCTTGTACCTGCTGTAATCCTGAAACCACTAGCAAATGCCATAAAGCACCACAAAACATGTACAAACGGCTATAAATCGTGTACAAAACGTCCAAATAAGATGTGAGGAATATGTATATATTGAGACACATCAAACCTCCCCACACTTAAGCCTTGCTTGCCCTCAAGCAAGTATGCACTTAAATCAAATCCCAATAACCAATTATTCACGATTTCACAAAACAAAAATAGTTAAATGAGAAGTTTCCGACCACACGGTGTTGAATACCAAAAGCAAATGCATTTAAAAACTAATGAACAAAGTTTAAGACGAAATCAGAAAATTCGACTAATCTAGAGCAAAACCATCCTTCAGTTACAATTAGAATCCTACCTATGCTTGTGTTAACACCTCTTGAACATTTCAATCGTTCCAATTGACCTTAAGCTCGTTCTTACTAAGCTTATAATCCACTAGCAAGCTTCACAATTATTATTGGCAACATAAGCAATATTCCACAATGATTATCGGTATATTTGTCCACTTAAACACTCACGCCCTTGGTTTTCCATAAGGTTTTCAATACGGTATACTTATGAGTCCCTTGACAAAACATACTCCTACGGTCTAGAATTGCAACTCTATCCACACATCAGGTGATCATACAAAGTGTACTTTAAGTGTCCGGCCAGCGGTTCGCTACGGATACGTGAGTATCGTTAAGAGACATACGCCAGAACTCAAGGTTGGGTTGCATATCCAGAGACCATGCTCTAAACACTAACACATACGAGAACAAAATGTTTTATAATTTAATACCCGTGAGTTTCTATGAGACCCGCGTAGCGAACTTTCGGACAACTCATCCCAAGTTGGAAGCTTTAGGTGAGCTAGGTAAAACGAAGTTACCCCAAGGACCTACTTGTTCGAATCTCAAAGCCCACATTAGCATTAGACTAATGAAAAAAAATGTTTTGCGCGTGTTCCCGCATGTGTCACCCGTTTGATGCCGAAGCACCCCAGACACCCCGATATAAAGACCCGACATAATGACTAGAGCCACAACCTATAACATAAGAATTAAGGACCGGACATCCGGTGTGCAAACCATATGTTAAGTCAAATTACCACAAGCATATTTAATACATTTCAAGCACTTTGTGCACACAAGTTGCAAAATTCAAATGGAAAACCTCAAGCGGTGCCTACCAATACATCATCTAGTGAAGCTATTATTCACATTAGGTTCATCATTAAGGTACAATTCGCAAGCAACCTAGATTATTTGAAGTTCGGAACAAGCCTATGACCCCTTGGAACGATGAAATGCCACAAGCACTAGGAAAGGAAAGCTAAAGGTAAACAATCTCAAGTTTCATCCTAGATTAGCAAAATTCAAAGTCCTCATTTCTCGTCTTTGCACAAAACCTATAGCCTCAAAAATTTAAAAACATAACCAAAATGCTAGTAAAGGAAAGAACTTCAAAATTTTTCATTTTTCCAATTTACCAATCCCCCTCCCCACACTTAAGTTGTACATTGTCCCCAATGGACGAATAACTAAGGCAAAAAAAATTGGGAAAAGGGAAAAATGCAAAATGTAGAAAGGAAAAACGAAAAACCTCCGGGTGAAGGCAAGAATTCACCATTGCGAAGTCGAGCCAAAAATTCAAGTGGGTGCTGAACTGACTGCCAGCATAAACCCGCTTGTTTATTCCAAAATTTCCAAAAGCAATCTTCCAGAATTCAACTTGCAAACCCAAAATTTTCACCTGACAATCACCATAAACAAAAGACCAACAAACTACATAATTCATACTAAAGGAAATAAAGGAAACAACTACAAATGTATCATCGCCTAAACGGCGGAATTACAACCAAATCGAAAAGAAATAAAGTTCAAAGTTTCAAAAGTTTCAGAAATTAGAAAAGAAAATAGAATAGATCAATTCTCCTCCATGTCTTGGGAAGAGGGAACACCATCACCAGCATCAGGATCGGCTGGTCCACCAAATATACCCCTGTAAAAATCATAGGCGGGTCCGGAGTAGCGCTCCCCAGTCGTGTGTCTATAGGTCCCAAACTGGGGCCTATCCTGAACGCCCCCTGTGCTGCTGCTAGCACCTGCTGTGCTCGAACTCGGACCTGCCCAACCTGGCTGCTGTGGTGGATGCTGCTGACCTGGGTGCGGGCTGTAGAACCCGAAAGTAGTGTTGGCCGGCATGAAGATGGAGGGAGGACTAAAGGTCTGAGTAGGCGGTGGTGGAGGCGGAGAGTCCGGTCGGATCCAATGGTTAATGTAGGGAGACCAAGACTCGCACTGGAAGCCCATGCGGTTCACCTGGCTCCACATGGTTCTATGACCGTCCATCATCATGTCTTGAGTGTCCTGGAGCTCCCGCTGATGTCCCAGGATCTCATCGAGCTTGGTTCCCCAACCTGCAAAATCATAAGCTGGATAAGGGTTAGGCTGCTGCTCCATCTGGGGTGGCGGCTCCACCCTCTGTCTCTGAGCCGGCGGCTCCTGCTATCCGAATGTAAATCCCTCGCGTCAGTACTCCTCATCAACTTTGACTTCTTCATCTCCGTAGTGTCAATCAGGGAGGTGTTCAAACAAAGAGTAATACCCGACCTACCCGCGGGTGTGTCACAACCAAGCCTCTCCACCATCTGGGTCACAAAATGACCACACAAATACCTATGCTCCCGAGACTTATACATATGTCTAGCCAAAATATACGGAGCACACCCGAACCAACCAGAAGAAGGGAGCTCCTGAAACTGCCTAAGCAACCACAAATCATCAGAGGTGAGCTTATCGGTTGCATTTCCCCGATGGAGAAATGAATAGGTGATCATCTTGTGAAGAATCCTCAGTCTCTTGGACCTAATGTCCGACACCTTGCTAACCCCAGAATAAAACATGTCCTTCCCAGAAATGCTCAGCCAATATGTGTCAAACGTCACATCGTCCTCAAAGAATGAAAGAGCAAATTGACTCCTGTTTACAAACGGATATACCTCCCCATCCTCAAAATCCTGAATCTGGAACATCCCACAGAGATACCCAAACTCAGCAACGGTACAATGGCGCTGCCTACCCCCCAACCGAAAATGGATCACCCGATCCTCACAAAATTCATCAATGGGTAGCTCCTGTACCACGAGAGTGGAATAGAACTCCTGACACCACTCTTTAACAACTGTCTTCCTTAGTTCAAAAATTCTCTTCCACATCGGTATCCGCACCATCCTACCGCTTGTTTCGTTCATAAACTCAGTTAACATTCTTTGCTCAAAGTAATCCATGAGACCCGCCTCCCGAATCATTTGCCAGTCTATAGTCCTAGGGGAGACCAAATCATAATCTTGAATCACACACAACCTATTCATGTAGGCTTGACGCTCCCCCTTTGGAGCATTAGGGAACTTAAGCCAAGGGTGGGTTGGTGTTCTCAACGTTTTAATTATGCTGCTTCGTTTCTCAGAAGGGGCCTCGTTGCTTTTTCGACCCGGTCGCGTCGCGACTTCTTTTCTCGCGTCCCGCGAGATTTTTCTCTGACCTTCAAGACCCCAAACTCGCGCCGCGATCCTGTCGCGCCGCGATCCACCCCAGCTACTCGTGCCACGAGTTCCTTTCTCGCGCCCCGCGAGAAAATCTTCTGATCAAGATGTCGCTAAACTCGCGCCGCGACCCAGGATCCTCGCGCCACGACCCAGGTCGCGCCGCGATGCCTTTTCGACCCGGTCGCGTCGCGACTTCTTTTCTCGCGTCCCGCGAGATTTTTCTCTGACCTTCAAGACCCCAAACTCGCGCCGCTAGCTACCGAGGTCGCGCCGCGATGCTTTTTCGACCCGGTCGCGTCGCGACTTCTTTTCTCGCGTCCCGCGAGATTTTTCTCTGACCTTCAAGACCCCAAACTCGCGCCGCTAGCTACCGAGGTCGCGCCGCGATGCTTTTTCGACCCGGTCGCGTCACGACTTCTTTTCTCGCGTCCCGCGAGATTTTTCTCTGACCATGATGCTGCCAAATCGCGCCGCGATCCTGTCGCGCCGCGATCCACCCCAGCTACTCGTGCCACGAGTTCCTTTCTCGCGCCCCGCGAGAAAATCTTCTGATCAAGATGTCGCTAAACTCGCGCCGCGACCCAGGATCCTCGCGCCGCGATTTCCCCAGCTACTCGTGCCACGAGTTCCTTTCTCGCGCCCCGCGAGAAAATCTTCTGATCAAGATGTCGCTAAACTCGCGCCGCGACCCAGGATCCTCGCGCCGCGATCCACCCCAGCTACTCGTGCCACGAGTTCCTTTCTCGCGCCCCGCGAGAAAATCTTCTGATCAAGATGTCGCTAAACTCGCGCCGCGACCCAGGATCCTCGCGCCACGATTTCCCCAATTCTCGCGCCGCGATCCACCCCAGCTACTCGTGCCACGAGTTCCTTTCTCGCGCCCCGCGAGAAAATCTTCTGATCAAGATGTCGCTAAACTCGCGCCGCGACCCAGGATCCTCGCGCCGCGATCCCAGGATACTCGCGCCGCGATTTCCCCAATTCTCTCGCGCCGCGACCTTCTTGCTTGTGCCCCGCGAGATTTTTCTCTGACCTTCAAGACCCCAAACTCGCGCCGCTAGCTACCGAGGTCGCGCCGCGATCCACCCCAGCTACTCGTGCCACGAGTTCCTTTCTCGCGCCCCGCGAGAAAATCTTCTGATCAAGATGTCGCTAAACTCGCGCCGCGACCCAGGATCCTCGCGCCGCGATCCACCCCAGCTACTCGTGCCACGAGTTCCTTTCTCGCGCCCCGCGAGAAAATCTTCTGATCAAGATGTCGCTAAACTCGCGCCGCGACCCAGGATCCTCGCGCCGCGATTTCCCCAATTCTCGCGCCGCGATCCACCCCAGCTACTCGTGCCACGAGTTCCTTTCTCGCGCCCCGCGAGAAAATCTTCTGATCAAGATGTCGCTAAACTCGCGCCGCGACCCAGGATCCTCGCGCCGCGATTTCCCCAATTCTCTCGCGCCGCGACCTTCTTGCTTGTGCCCCGCGAGATTTTTCTCTGACCTTCAAGACCCCAAACTCGCGCCGCTAGCTACCGAGGTCGCGCCGCGATTTCCTTCCTCGCGCCGCGATCCACCCCAGCTACTCGTGCCACGAGTTCCTTTCTCGCGCCCCGCGAGAAAATCTTCTGATCAAGATGTCGCTAAACTCGCGCCGCGACCCAGGATCCTCGCGCCGCGATCCACCCCAGCTACTCGTGCCACGAGTTCCTTTCTCGCGCCCCGCGAGAAAATCTTCTGATCAAGATGTCGCTAAACTCGCGCCGCGACCCAGGATCCTCGCGCCGCGATCCACCCCAGCTACTCGTGCCACGAGTTCCTTTCTCGCGCCCCGCGAGAAAATCTTCTGATCAAGATGTCGCTAAACTCGCGCCGCGACCCAGGATCCTCGCGCCGCGATCCACCCCAGCTACTCGTGCCACGAGTTCCTTTCTCGCGCCCCGCGAGAAAATCTTCTGATCAAGATGTCGCTAAACTCGCGCCGCGACCCAGGATCCTCGCGCCGCGATCCACCCCAGCTACTCGTGCCACGAGTTCCTTTCTCGCGCCCCGCGAGAAAATCTTCTGATCAAGATGTCGCTAAACTCGCGCCGCGACCCAGGATCCTCGCGCCGCGATTTCCCCAGCTACTCGTGCCACGAGTTCCTTTCTCGCGCCCCGCGAGAAAATCTTCTGATCAAGATGTCGCTAAACTCGCGCCGCGACCCAGGATCCTCGCGCCGCGATCCACCCCAGCTACTCGTGCCACGAGTTCCTTTCTCGCGCCCCGCGAGAAAATCTTCTGATCAAGATGTCGCTAAACTCGCGCCGCGACCCAGGATCCTCGCGCCGCGATTTCCCCAGCTACTCGTGCCACGAGTTCCTTTCTCGCGCCCCGCGAGAAAATCTTCTGATCAAGATGTCGCTAAACTCGCGCCGCGACCCAGGATCCTCGCGCCACGATGCCTTTTCGACCCGGTCGCGTCGCGACTTCTTTTCTCGCGTCCCGCGAGATTTTTCTCTGACCTTCAAGACCCCAAACTCGCGCCGCGACCCAGGTTGCGCCGCGATCCACCCCAGCTACTCGTGCCACGAGTTCCTTTCTCGCGCCCCGCGAGAAAATCTTCTGATCAAGATGTCGCTAAACTCGCGCCGCGACCCAGGAGTCGCGCCGCGATGCCTTTTCGACCCGGTCGCGTCGCGACTTCTTTTCTCGCGTCCCACGAGATTTTTCTCTGACCTTCAAGACCCCAAACTCGCGCCGCTAGCTACCGAGGTCGCGCCGCGATGCTTTTTCGACCCGGTCGCGTCGCGACTTCTTTTCTCGCGTCCCGCGAGATTTTTCTCTGACCATGATGCTGCCAAAATCGCGCCGCGAGCCTCATAGGTCGCGCCGCGAGCTTCCCTGAATCTTTGATTTCGGACTTCTCAACACACAATTTCGCCTATCGGTTCGACCTGGACGACCTATCACCTGTACATCTCAACAAAAACACATAAAATAGAAAGAAAAGTACTGAAACGACTAAAGATAGCAAAAACACACGGGTTGCCTCCCGAGAAGCGCTTTATTTATTAACGAGTCATTAGCTTGACTCGATCAAACCTCATTTTCAAGCAAAAAGTTGGAGCTTCTCGACAAAAGCCCCCTCCCCAACTTCTTCTTCATGGTAGAGCTTTAACCGATGTCCATTTACAATGAACGAGCTCCCATCCTCTCTAAACAACTCAACATATCCCGAAGGATATACATGCTTGATGACAAACGGTCCATTCCACCTCGATGTAAGCTTTGGTTGGTGGATTTTGAACTTGGAGAGAAACAACAACACCTTATCTCCTACTTTAAAGTCCTTTCTCTTGAGCTTTTTGTCGTGCCAAACTTTTGTCTTTTCTTTGTACAACAACGAGTTGTCGTAAGCACCATGCCTAAGCTCATCAAGCTCATGGAGTTGCAACATTCTTGTTTCACCGGCTTCAATCAAGTCCATGTTGCAATGTTTCAAGGCCCAATATGCCTTATGCTCAATTTCCACCGGCAAATGGCAAGTCTTGCCATAGAGAAGTCTATATGGAGTGGTGCCAATGGGGGTCTTGAAAGCGGTTCGAAACGCCCATAAGGCATCATCTAGCTTCTTGGACCATGACTTGGGGTTTCCATCAACGGTTTTCTCTAGAATTCTTTTCAAAGCACGATTCGTGTTCTCAACTTGCCCACTAGTTTGTGGGTGGTATGAAGTTGAGAAACGATGAGTTACCCCATATCTCTTTAAAACCTTTGCCAATTGATGGTTGGCGAAATGTGTGCCCCGGTCACTAATTAAAGCTCTTGGCATACCAAATCGGCTAAATAAAGCCTTCAAAAAGTCGATCACTACCTTGCCGTCATTGGTTGGCAAGGCCTTTGCTTCAGCCCACTTCGAGACATAATCAACCGCCACCAAAATATAGAGACATTTGTTTGATGATGGAAATGGGCCCATGAAGTCGATTCCCCACACGTCAAAGACTTCACACACTTGGATGGATTGTTGAGGCATCTCATCCCTTTTGGTGATAGTTCCTTGCCTTTGACAAGCATCACATGTTTCAACAAGTGTTTGAGCCTCTTTGAAAATCGTAGGCCAATAGAATCCCGCATCAAACACTTTCTTCCCCGTCACCGATGGCCCATAATGCCCACCGGTTGGTCCATGGTGGCATTCATCCAAAATTCTTCTAGTCTCACCTCCCCAAACACATCTTCTAATCATGCCATCCGCACACACCTTGAACAAATACGGCTCTTCCCAAAAATAGTGCTTGATTTCGGAGAAAAATTTCTTTCTTTGTTGCGAAGACCACCCCTTAGGCAAAATTCCTGCACACAAATAATTAGCAATATCGGCGTACCAAGGTGCTTCTTCATCCTCCACCTGCATCAAAAACTCATCGGGAAAAGAATCATTAATCTCATGCTCCTTCAACACCTCAAGGTGAGGGTTTTCGAGCCTACTCAAGTGGTCGGCGAACATTTTCAGCCCCACTTTTGTCTTTGATTTCAATATCAAACTCTTGCAAAAGCAAGACCCAACGAAGCAAACGGGGTTTAGCATCTTGCTTTGAGAACAAGTATTTCAAGGCCGAATGATCGGTGAACACGATGGTCTTATTCAACACCAAGTAAGGTCTAAACTTGTCAAAAGCATACACCACCGCCAACAACTCTTTTTCGGTCACGGTGTAATTTTGTTGGGCGGGGTTTAGGGTTTTGCTAGCAAAGTAGATAGGCCGAAAATGCTTCTCATCCCTTTGGCCAAGAACGGCCCCCAAAGCATAATCACTAGCATCACACATAAGTTCGAAGGGTAAAGACCAATTGGGTGAAGTCATTATTGGGGCATTTGTCAATTTGTCTTTCAAAAGAGAAAAAGCGTTTAGACACTCATCATTAAACTCAAAAGGAACGTCTTTTTCCAACAATCTAGTCATGGGTCTTGTGATTTTAGAAAAATCTTTGATAAAACTCCGGTAAAAACCGGCATGACCTAGAAAACTTCTTACCGACTTCACATTGGTGGGTGGAGGTAATTTAGTCATGACATCAATTTTTGCTTTGTCAACCTCAAGACCCGCCCTTGACACTTTGTGACCCAACACAATGCCCTCTTTGACCATAAAATGGCATTTTTCCCAATTAAGCACCAAATGTGCTTTTTCACATCTCTCAAGCATTTTATCCAAGTTAGCCAAACAACTATCAAATGAATTACCAAACACCGAAAAATCATCCATGAAAACTTCCATGGAGGTTTCAATCATATCTTGGAAAATGGCCAACATGCATATTTGAAAAGTGCCCGGTGCATTACATAAACCAAAAGGCATTCGGCTATAAGCATATGTTCCAAAAGGACAAGTAAAAGTTGTTTTCTCTTGATCATTAGGATCAATGGGTATTTGGAAGTACCCGGAAAAACCATCTAGAAAACAAAAGAACTCATTACCCGCCAATCTTTCAAGCATTTGGTCCATGAAGGGTAAAGGGAAATGGTCCTTTTTGGTGGCTTCATTCAACTTACGGTAATCAATACAAACTCTCCAACCGGTAACCGTTCTAGTTGGGACCAATTCATTCTTCTCATTTGTTACAACGGTCATCCCTCCCTTCTTTGGTACACAATGTACCGGGCTAACCCATGGACTATCCGATATTGGAAAAATAATACCCGCATCAAGTAGCTTAACAATTTCTTTTTTTACAACATCTTTCATGTTAGGATTAAGCCTTCTTTGCCTTTGAATCACCGGTTTTACATTTTCAATTAGATTGATTTTATGTTTGCAAAAATCGGGACTTATTCCGGGTATATCGGATGTCTTCCATGCAAAGGCCTTTTTATGGGCCTTTAAAATGGACATGAGTTTTATAGATAAATCAATCCTCCCATCATCTGCTAATAAGACCATCTGGAATAACCTTGTGCCTAACAAAGTGAACATTTTCGTATGGCGTCTTATGAAGAATAGGCTACCGACTCGATTTAACTTAAGTAAGCGCGGGCTAGAGATTTCTTCCATTCTATGCCCTCTATGCATGACTAATGCAGAAGTGACTGATCATATTTTTTCGTGCTGTACAACCAACATCGAGCTTCACTCTTTTGTTAAAGACTGGTTACGTTTGGATATTCCTTGTGGTACACCATTGGAAGTATTGGAGTGGATTCGACAGAGCGGTTTTTCTAGTAAACACAAGAACATGCTACAAGCGATCACTTTCATTTGGTGGTGGTCCCTTTGGAAACATAGGAACCAAGTTGTTTTCAATGGTGGTTCGTGTGCTATCAAAGAGGTGTTTCAATCTATAGTTTCGGTTTCCTTTTCTTGGATTTCTGTTCGGTCTAGGAAATTGCCTATTTCCTGGCACTTATGGGCTATGAGCCCGTCTTTTTTCCTGTAATTGACTGTATTTTGGCGTCTTGCCAAAGTTTTAGTTTATTTTAATAATAATAGTTAGCTGTTCAAAAAAAATTTGTTTTATAGATAAATCAATCCTCCCATCATCTGCTAATAAGACCATCTGGAATAACCTTGTGCCTAACAAAGTGAACATTTTCGTATGGCGTCTTATGAAGAATAGGCTACCGACTCGATTTAACTTAAGTAAGCGCGGGCTAGAGATTTCTTCCATTCTATGCCCTCTATGCATGACTAATGCAGAAGTGACTGATCATATTTTTTCGTGCTGTACAACCAACATCGAGCTTCACTCTTTTGTTAAAGACTGGTTACGTTTGGATATTCCTTGTGGTACACCATTGGAAGTATTGGAGTGGATTCGACAGAGCGGTTTTTCTAGTAAACACAAGAACATGCTACAAGCGATCACTTTCATTTGGTGGTGGTCCCTTTGGAAACATAGGAACCAAGTTGTTTTCAATGGTGGTTCGTGTGCTATCAAAGAGGTGTTTCAATCTATAGTTTCGGTTTCCTTTTCTTGGATTTCTGTTCGGTCTAGGAAATTGCCTATTTCCTGGCACTTATGGGCTATGAGCCCGTCTTTTTTCCTGTAATTGACTGTATTTTGGCGTCTTGCCAAAGTTTTAGTTTATTTTAATAATAATAGTTAGCTGTTCAAAAAAAAATGGACATGAGTTTAGCCTTCTCCTCACCCGAGAGTGATGAGGAGATAACAACGGGGAGAAGAGACGTACCTTCCAGGAATGCGTATTCCAAATGATCGGGCAATGGCTTGAGCTCTAAATCCGTAGGAGGATTATCAATGGAAGTGGGCAGCTTGTTGCTTGGAATTCTTTCAATTTCTTCAAACCCTTCTTCCTCCAATGGGGTGTCATCCATGCTTAGTGCCATAATCTCTTCAATCTCTTCCACTTGGTCACTAGTGACATCTCCCTCTCCAATGCTAGCCAAGCGATCATCATTTCCCTCACCATCAATTCCAACAAGCTCCAACATTTCCAATTCAACCGCATTATCTATAACATCAATTTTAAAACAAGTGTCATCGGAAGAATAAGAATGTTGCAAGGTTTTTTCAATTTTAATCACAATCCGGTCTTCCCCGACCCCCAAGGAAATTTCCTTGTCCTTTACCCGAATGATAGCATCCGCGGTATATAGGAATGGTCGGCCCAAAATGAGAGGCACCCTTGTGTCCTCTTCCATCTCCAAAATAACAAAATCGACCGGAAACACAAATTTGCCTACTTGCACTAGCAAGTTCTCGGCCACCCCCAATGGGTATTGAAAAGAATGATCCGCAAGGCGGATGCTCATTTTAGTGGGTTTCAATTTCCCCAAAGAGAGTTTTCTAAAAATGGAATAAGGCATCAAGTTGATGCTTGCCCCAAGGTCGGCCAACGCTTTATAAGACAATTTTCTACTAAAAGTGCAAGTGATAAGAAAACTCCCTGGATCCGAAAGCTTAGGTGGAAGCTTGTTTCGGATGACCGCCGAGCATTCTTCATTGAGGAAAGTTGCTTTTGCCTCATCAAGCTTCTTCTTGTCCATCACAAGTTCTTTGATGAACTTGGCATAGTTAGGCATGCCCGAAATGAGATCAACTAACGGCACATTGATAGTAACCGTCTTGATCATGTCAAAGAACTTGTTGTATTGTTCCTGGATCTTTTCCTTCCTCAAGCATTGAGGAAAAGGAATCTTGGGCTTGTATGGCTTCACTTCGGGTTCCTTGATTGGTGTAGCTTTAGGGACCGAAGTGGTCACCACCGGCGGTGACTCCATCTCTTCTTCTTCATCAATATCTTCTTCAAACTGCCCATCTCGAGGAGAAACATTAGAAATACAAGAATTATCAATAGGAGGAGTACTTACCTTTCCGGACCGTGTGGTTATGGCATTAACGGTTTCATTCCGGTGTTTGGGTGCTTTGTACTTGTCATCCCCATTTCTCCATGATCCTCCTTGGCCTTGATTCAGGTTTTGTTGGGTATTGCTCGGAAGAGTACCCGGTTGCCTTTCTTGGTTTCCCATTCTATCAATTCTCTTTTCCAAGTTGGAGATCAAAGCATGGTTGTTGCGGTTGCTAATGTCTAACTTGTCATGCAACCCTCCAATCTTGTCATTCAAAAGCTTGGAGTAATTCTCCATTGAAGCATTTCGCTTCTCTTGAGCCTCCTCCCTCTTGTCTTGTTTATCGAGAAACTTGGCCATCATGGCCATGAGAGGTGATCCTTCACCTTGATTTTCTTCCTTCCTAGGAGGTGATGGTGGTTGTTGTGGTGCTCCATGATTATCATCTTTTTGCCACCTACCTTGAAAATTACCACCACGATTGTTAGAATAAGAATTAAAAGAGTTAGAAGGGTTACCTTGATATCGGCTTTGGAAGTTGCCACCCCGTTGAAAGAGAGGTTGGTATTGGCCTTGGCGTTGATTTTGCACAAAATTCACATCTTCTTGAGCAACCGAATCACATTCATCGGGATGATGTGGACCTCCACAATGAGTACATCCCCCGACCATAATCTTCACATCCCGCTCAAGTCCACCAAAGTTGTTCTCCACCATTGAGAACCTTTCGTCCATTCGGTTTGAAAGTGCCCGAATTTCAGAAATTACCTCGGATGTTTCTCCCTCATCAACTCTAGCTACTACCTTACGCGACCTCCTATCTCTATTTGAAGTCCTAGAAACTTGAGCCTTCGCCATATCCTCAAACATCTTCCAAAGCTCACTCGAGGTCTTGTAACTAATGCTACCTCCACACGTCATTACCATCTTCTCATAACTCTCCCTATTCATCCCATCCATGAATATCCCCACAATCTCGGTGTCACTTACCCCATGCCCGGGACATTCCCACAATAGATCTTTCATTCTTAACCAAGCTTCAACTATCGACTCATCCTCATCTTGCCTAAAAGATCTAATTACAAGTATGAGCTCTCTTTCCCGATTAGCGGGGAAGAATCTCTCAATCAACGCTTCCCTAACCGCACCCCAAGTAGTCAAACTATCCGGTGCCAAACCTTTCAACCATTTGTGAGCCTCTCCCGTGAGAGACATGGGAAAAAGCTTCATTTTAACGTTGTTGGCCTGATTTTTCCCCATAATTGAATAAGTTGCAAATCATCTCAAACTTGTCAAGATGCTCATGAGGGTCCCTTTTATGCCTTTCGTCAAAGCATAAATCCTTAACCATTTGCAAATGGTTGCCTTTCACCGTGAAAGTGTCAATCTCGGGAGAACGAATGGCCGATTGGCGAGAAGTTGGTATAGTTCGAGGAAGGTCCTCGATCTTCATGTTGAAGAGATCGGGGGGGTTTTGTTGCCCGGCCATGTTAACGGTTGTTCTCGGTGATTCGGGTGGAGTAGGTGTTTTATCGGAAAGTGGTTCTTCTTTTTCGGAATGGTAACCCCACTCGTTACTTCCCGACTCGTAATAAGTCTCGTGAAGTATGTGGTCGGAGGTTGATGGTTGTGATGTTTGTGTTTTGGTGCGCTTTTTTAGTTTTTCGGGATTGGATGTGGCCTTCACTAATGGTCTCCCAGAAGTTCGAGTGTTCATCCACTACCTGGAAATATTCTGCAAACACAACACAACAAACAAACCTTAATAGCACCTGGGGTACAATTAAAACAAACTAAAATAAAATAAGCAAGTAACTTCTCCGTGCAAAACACGAAAAAGGATCGATTCACAGAATCTCAACCAAAAGTACTTAAAATCAATCCCCGGCAGCGGCGCCAAAAACTTGATGTGTGAAATCTAGTTTAAAATTTATAACAAGATCTACCGCTAACTGACTACAACACACTTATGGGCAGTGTACCCGTTCGTATGTAATATAGCTAACTGGCAAGACCAGGATCGAACACAAGGACTGATTGTTGTACTAAAGGCTGTTAAAATGTAAATCAAGAGAAAGTTTGGTTTGTGACCGAATTGTCACTTTGCGTTTCAAG
>CM067167.1:180326847-180339782 GCA_034093135.1 Erigeron breviscapus
AAAAACAAACACGTGTTACTAAGACAAACACGTGTTTTCCGATTAGAAATCTTGCACGATTTTTGGCAAAATTAAGCCAAACAAAGCGATCTCGAACCTTCAGATTGAAAAATCTATTGGCTCTGATACCACTTGTAGGTCCTTGAGGACTGATCGTACACGAGAACGCTTATAGTTATGACGAGAGTGCGGAATCCTCTCGTGATAACCTGTTTGGTTAATAGAATTATCGTCTTTCGTTGTGAATACAACCTAAGACCTTAAACGCGCGCGGGTTTGCTTAATTGACAGAGTTTAGTCGTAATCTCTTAATTAATCGTCGTTAATTACGTGTTAAGTGTGAGTATTTATACTTAATGTTCATAAACGCGTGCTAATTATGGACCGTATACCTTAAAGCCCAAAGCCCATTAGCAAACGCGTGTTTTATACGTAAACACGTGATGACCACGAGTTTAGACAAACTCGTGTTACTGTAGCACGAGTTTAGTCAACTCGTGTTACTGTAGCACGAGTTTGTACACACTTTCTTTTGTCATCTTTTAAGTATACTTTAATTACTTAAAACGTGACTAGTTTATCACTTGTATCGTATGTTACTTATAATCACATTCATACAAGTCGTAAACATTAAACATACCAAACCTCTGATCAATAAGTAATCATTCACATTACGTAAGTTCAAATAACAAGCTTAAACATAACATAAGTCTATGATTACATATTACAAAACATAAACATACTGATCAAATCGCTGTTGCTGTTGTCAACCGAATCATGCACTTACCATCAAATTGATGCTAGCCCCTAAATCAGCTAAGGCTTTACAAATAATAGTTCTAATAGAGCAAGTGATAAGAAAACTCCCTGGGTCTTCAAGCTTTGGTGGAATGTGGTTCTGCAAGATAGCAGAACACTCGACATTAAGAAAAGTAGCCTTTGCCTCTTCAAACTTCCCTTTGTCTATCACAAGCTCCTTAATGAACTTTGCATAATTGGGCATCCCCTGAATAAGATCAACTAAAGGAACATTAATATGAACATTTTTGATCATGTCAACAAACTTGTTATAATGCTCCTTCAGCTTTGCTTTCCTGAACCTTTGTGGAAATGGTATCTTTGGCTTGTATGGTTTAACCTCTGGAACCACAGCCGGTTTTGGTGGAGTGACCGGAGTCTTCACGGTCGAATCTTCCTCCATCTCTATTTCTTTATCAACATCGGTATCATCACCCCCGTTATCCTGCACATCTGAAACAACAACATTAGGAATAGGAGGTGGGTCATAAGACCTACCAGTACGAGTGGTGATGGCTTTGGCTTGCTCATTACGGACTTGAGGTGGGGTGTATTTCGGTCCCTGACTAAATTGTCCCGAATTAAACTGAGGTCTAGGATTCTGCTGTGTGTTGCTAGGAAGAGTCCCCGTGGGCCTAGCAAGAGCGGCCATCCTACTTTCGAGATCCTTGAAATTAACACCCTGATTTTTCATGTTTATCTCCACCTTCCCGCTTATCTGATCCAACCTCTCACTCAAAGCCTTAGTATCATCTCTGATCATTTGAATGCTAGTGTTTGTTTCAACTTGATTACTAGCCAACTGCTTCATCATCTCCCTCAACTCGGCATTAGGATCGGTATTAGAAGAAGAAGAACCTGATCCTTGTCCTTGCTGAGTCTGCTGTTGTGGCTGATTCTGATAATTATCTCTTTGCCACCTGTTACCTAAAAAACGAGGAGCATTAGCCTGAAAAGAAGAGTTATAAGAAGAATTACCTGAAGGCCGGTTCTGGAAACCGGTGTTGCGGTGGAAATTCCCTTGGGGTTGATTCTGAACATAGTTCACATCTTCGGGTGCCCGATTTGGACACTCATCAGAATAGTGCATATCACCACAATGATCACACCTATCGGCTACGACCTTAACATCCCTCTCAATTGCTCCAAACCTAGTCTCTTGAGCAGCAAAGCTCCTATCCATGCGCTCAGATAGCGCCTTAATCTCTCCAATAACCCCTGAGTCATTACTCGCCTCAACCTTAGCAACTCTCCCTTGGTTAGTACCTCTCTTCATCTTTCTTTCATTCTTCAAGAACCTTTCATCATCCATATTTGAGTTATCCTTTGGCATGTCTTCCAAGATTTGATAGCCTTCATTGGGTGTAATGTTATTGAAACTACCCCAAAAGCATATCCCAATTCTCGTTTAGACTTCTTATTCAACCCATCAAAGAAAAGCTCCACATATTGTTCCTTAGTCAAATTGTGACCTGGACAATTTCTCAACATCTTGAAACGAACCCAAGCATCTGAAACATCTTCTCCATCATCTTGTTCAAACGACCTAATCATATTCTCCAACTTTCTTTGAGTTCTAAGTGAATAAAACTCACCAATGAAAGCCTCCTTAAGTTGGTTCCAAGTAGTGATTGAATTTTCTGGGAGATCATTGAACCAATCAAGTGCTTCTCCGGTGATTGACATGGGAAATGTCTCAAGTTTCACGGCATTCATTTGATTTTGACCATATTGATAAAGCCGAGCCAACTTTTCAAACCTATCCAAGTGTTGGTAAGGATCCCATTTCCTTTTTCCATCAAATTGGTGCTCTTCTATGCTCTTAAGATGATTCCCTTTTAAATTGAAAGTGTGATCAATGGCCGGTGGTCTAATGGCGGAGCCACGGCTAGTTGGAATAGTTCAAACCCTCTCGCCATAGCGAGTGTCATTTGGATCCCTAGGTTGTTCGTCACCCATCTCTTCCTGCTTAACTTCCAAATTGAAGAATTCGTCTAAATAAAACCCTTCCTCGTCTGAATCAGGAGTGGGTTTAGCTATAGGTGAGAACGGTGTAGGTATTGGTGTTGTGGGTTCAGTGAAGTTAAACCGACGCCCTCTTGGTCTTCTCGGAGTAGACAAGGACTATTCAAAGGTAGACCCGAAGAACGCAAGTTCATCAACTAAAGAAATATGCCTGCAAACACACAACTAACACAAACACGTCAAATGCAACTGTGATAAGAAAAGAAAACTAAACTAATAAAACAAGTAACTTCCTCACGCGTGAGAAAGGATCAAACCACTAAATTAACAACTAAATCGGCACACATTCCCCGGCAGCGGCGCCAAAAACTTGGTGTGTAAAATTAAGTTTAAAAATTAAAACAAGAAATACCCTAAAACTGGCTACTACACACTTGCGGGCAGTGGACCGTTCGTATATAGTATAGCTAGAAGGTAAGTCCAGGATCGAACACGGGGAATGGTTTTGAAATAGTTGTCAGCTAAAGTGGTTTTGGAATAAGGATGGAACCGTAGCCGAATCGCTACCTCACCTTGACAATATGAAATTAAAGAAATTGAAATGACAAGACAATTGAAAGTAAAGAAAGTTCAAACAATATGAATAAAGATCATCCACTTCGAATCCACTTGACTTCAGTTATGATTGCACATGTTTAAAAACCAATTCTTTAGAGTTGACAAAATAACCGTGAAAGGATAGAAATGCTCACGTGGTACCACCAACCGCTCGCAAATCACCCAAACACCTAAATTGCTAGTTTAATTACCCAAGCCGGTACCACCAATGCCTAGAAAATCTCCCCAACAATTAGTTTGCTTGATTATCCAATTACCAATTATGCCTATGTGAATGAAAACGTGGTACCACCAACCGTTTCTAAACACGTTTACCGATTAATTTCTATTATAGATTTGACATTCACCGTCATACCATGAACCGGTGACAACTGACCATAGACAATCGAATTGCAATGATAAACATATTCACCTAGTACCACTAACGATGAACACATAAACCATCAACATCAAAAGAATAAATCACAAGGAATTAATTGATAAAGATCACGACACAACGATAATTGAATCAACTCTTTAATTAAAATATTGCAATCATATCATTCGTCAAGTTTCATCAAAGTGGATGATTATAAATCTAGCCACTCATGCTAAATAGAAAATAACAAACGAAATAGAAAGAGAACATATTGTACCAATATTTGTTGAATGTAAATTGCAAGACAGAAAATTAGATACGATCTAGATGGGTGTTCTTGAATCTTCAATGAATCCAATGATGAAATCTTGAGCCGATCCTTCGAAGAAATTCGTGTAGAACAGCTCCTAGAAAGAAAAACTTGGATAATTGGGAAAATAGGGTTTTTTTTCTTTATATACCTCCCCCAAATCTGATGCAAAAGAGGCTGTAACCTAACTTCCCCGTGCACTCACTGCGCCGCAGTGGGCATGGTATGCTCCCACTGCGGCGCAGTGGAATCTGCTGAAATCTTTGTTCTTCTTGACACTCAATGACTGCGGCGCAGTGGGGCAATAACCCTCCCACTGCGGCGCAGTGCATATCTGCTGAAATCTTTGTTCTTCTTTATCAACATCACTCGAACACTCGGGTCAACTTCTTGGCCAAAAATCGTCAGAAAATGTACCAAATGGACGCGCAACCTGCTAAGAACCTGAAAGCACTAACAAACACCATAAACGCGCCAAATGCATACAAAATCGACTCAAAACACATACGAAAAAGCCAATAATGATGTGGGCGATCTATATAAATTGGTCACATCAGCATTCCTCCGCAATTGTTGCACCTGTGTGCAATCACCTTGAGGTCTTTGTCCATAATGTCCAACCTATCTTCAAAAGTAGAAAAACGGTTAGATAAAGCTTTAAGTTCATGAATTACCTCATTGTCGGAGCTGCCCTCGATGCTAGCCACGGTTCTTATCGGCCTCCTATCTCGATCCTTATCATCCATATCTCGAGCTAAGCTAGCTTGCACCATATCCTCCATCATTTTGTACGCGTCATTGGTAGACTTGCACAAAAAGTTACCACCGCCGGCTAGGTCTAAATCCTTTTGGGAACTCTTAGTTAAACCATAAAAGAAAATCTCCATGATCTCGTCCTTGTTAAGTCCATTCCCGTGACAGTTTCTGATCATTTCCCTAAGCCTTTTCCATGCATCAACTAGTGATTCTCCTTCGTCTTGCTTGAAAGCCTTGATGTCTCGAAGCATTTTCCTAGCTAAACTCGGGGGAAAGAATCGCGAGACGAACTGTTCGCGAAGTTGATTCCATGTAGTGATGGTACCTTCATCGAGCTCATCGAACCAAGCACGTGCCTCTCCCGTGAGAGACGACGGAAATAAGCTAAGCTTCACATCATCATCGTTGACTTCTCCTCCGTATTTGAACATTTTGCACAAACTAGTGAACTTGCTTACATGCTTATGGGGGTCAGATTTGGCTCGGCCGTCATATTGGTTGTCTTGGATTAACTTAAGGTGGTGTCCTTTGACTGAAAATGAATCTCCTAGGTTTGGTAAGACAATAGCCGATCCCGGTGTCGGTGCTACGGCTCTCGTCCTTTCCATCATTGGTCGGTCGAATTCGTCCATTTCGGATCTAGGTGAGTTTGGTTCTGAACTAGTCTCGGATGATCCTAAAGGGGCTTCTTGGTCGAAAAGGTTTGCTAAGTTAACTACGGGTGATGAGTTTGATCTGTTGAGTCTTTTCCTACGTCTGAGTCTACTTAGGCTTGTGGAAACACGTCTTACAACCGTTCCCGATCTTAAACGCATCAACTACCTAAATGATCTGCAAAACTCAAGAAAAAGATCAACGCACCAATATAAAAATGAAATGAAAAACTAAATTAAACTACTTAAACTAGAAATGAAAAAGAAAATATTTTTGGATTTTTGAAATTTTAAGAAAATGAAAATACTAGCTAAATTGACTAAACCCTAATTTTGACCTAATAACCTAATTTGACTTTTAACCTAAATGACTTAAACCTAATTACTGAAAAGTAACTACTTCGTGCCGAAACACAAAATAGGGTCGAATTACACTACTAAACTAAGAATGCGTCGCGTCCCCGGCAGCGGCGCCAAAAAGCTATGATGCGGTTTTATTTTTTGCTTTTAAATTTATAAAATGTTGTACAAGTAATTATCTGAAAACACACACACTTACGAGCAGAGAACCCGATCAGTGTAGTATAGTTTAAGTGATAAGTTACAGGATCGTTCGCAGGGACGCTTGCACTACCTAATCTAATAATATGTGTAATTCTAGCGGTTGTGGGGTTGTCATGATTTCCTATTAAACTAATTAAAATACTGAAAAGTAATAGAAGCCGCAACACAAAATAGTCGAATTAAACTACTTAAACTAGAAATGAAAAAGAAAATATTTTTGGATTTTTGAAATTTTAAGAAAATGAAAATACTAGCTAAATTGACTAAACCCTAATTTTGACCTAATAACCTAATTTGACTTTTAACCTAAATGACTTAAACCTAATTACTGAAAAGTAACTACTTCGTGCCGAAACACAAAATAGGGTCGAATTACACTACTAAACTAAGAATGCGTCGCGTCCCCGGCAGCGGCGCCAAAAAGCTATGATGCGGTTTTATTTTTTGCTTTTAAATTTATAAAATGTTGTACAAGTAATTATCTGAAAACACACACACTTACGAGCAGAGAACCCGATCAGTGTAGTATAGTTTAAGTGATAAGTTACAGGATCGTTCGCAGGGACGCTTGCACTACCTAATCTAATAATATGTGTAATTCTAGCGGTTGTGGGGTTGTCATGATTTCCTATTAAACTAATTAAAATACTGAAAAGTAACTACTTCGTGCCGAAACACAAAATAGGGTCGAATTACACTACTAAACTAAGAATGCGTCGCGTCCCCGGCAGCGGCGCCAAAAAGCTATGATGCGGTTTTATTTTTTGCTTTTAAATTTATAAAATGTTGTACAAGTAATTATCTGAAAACACACACACTTACGAGCAGAGAACCCGATCAGTGTAGTATAGTTTAAGTGATAAGTTACAGGATCGTTCGCAGGGACGCTTGCACTACCTAATCTAATAATATGTGTAATTCTAGCGGTTGTGGGGTTGTCATGATTTCCTATTAAACTAATTAAAATACTGAAAAGTAAAATAGAAAAGTAGATCTAGACCGAGGATGAAGATCGGAAGGTGTTAGAAGCTCCAAAACCTTCTGGAAATATGCAACTACGACCTAGGGTTGAATGTAGGCGGCTAGGGCTGCTGAATCGGCTCTCTCTTAGGGTTTTGAGGGTTAGTTCGACTTAAATAGTGTTTTAAGTCGGTTGCTGATCTGGGCCGCCCAGCGGCGCTGGCTGGGCTTGCCAGCAGCGCTGGGACTGGGCCAGCGGCGCTGGGAGTTGGGGAGCGGCGCTATGTGTCTGCCAGCGGCGCTGGTAGCTCCTGCTGCAGCTCGTACGTCTTCGTTTGGCTCCCGAATCACCTCCTTGTGTCTTGTAACTTCATAGGCCTTCATCTTGAGTTACTTGATGCCATTTACCCTCTCTCGCATCTTCCGTGAACCTGCATAATCATACGACTCATTAAGTACCGATAGTTCCGGAATATTAACTCATTTTAGACATAGAAATGAGGCCTTTTGATAGGGGTTTTTATCACAAAATGGACGCTCATCACCAGGATTGAGTTTGATGTATCTTAAAACTCTGGTAAATGTCGTCATATGAGCATCAGTTGGAGAATGAGTAAACTGACTTAAGAATTGATCAGCAAATGCAAAATCAGGCCTTGTAATTGTAAGGTAAATCAATTTGCCAACTAGGGTTCTGTACATGGTAGAATCTTGAAGAGGAACACCACTAGTGGCAGTAAGCTTGATAGATGGATCAATGGGAGTAACTGCTGGTTTTAGATCATCAATACTTGCATGGGAGATAAGATCCAGTGCATACTTTCTTTCAGTCATAGCTAGGCCACTAGAGTTTCTAAGAAATTCAATCCCAAGATAGTAGTGCAGGACACCTAGGGCCTTAATGCTGAATTTGTTGTTAAAATTAGTCTTAACCTTATCAAGAAGAGATTGAGTGGTGCCACATAGAAGAATATCATCTACATATACCAGTAGGGCAGTGAAATTTGTATTGTTGGAATAAGTAAAGAGGGAAGTGTTTGCATAACTTTGTTTTAAGTACCCGAGAATGTAATGAACTATGCACGAATGTTTATGTTGTGTAATGAACTATTTGGATGTTTATTGTATGTAATGAACTTTCAAATTCCGGTTATTGGATGTACCCGGGTATATGTGGCAACCATATAAGCTGCCACTTGTAAATTTTTTGATTGGTCGGATACATCCAATAACCTGGATTTGAAAGTTCATTACATACAATAAACATCCAAGTAGTTCATTACACAACATAAACATTCGTGCATAGTTCATTACATTCTCACGTACTTATCCCGAAACCAATAGTAGATAAAAAAGAGGTTAATTTTGTAAACCATTGTCTATTTGCTTATTTCAACCCATAGAGAGATTTGGTGAGCTTGCAGACAGTTTTAGGGGGAAAATTGTGATAATATCCTTTGGGTACAGCCATATACACTTCTTCATGAAGATCACCATGCAAAAATGCATTGTTCACATCTAATTGTTCAATGTGCCAACCTTTCTGTACAGCAACAGCCAACATGGTTCTAACAGTCACCATTTTAGCTACAGGTGCAAATGTTTCTTTATAGTCAATACCCTCTTACTGTGTAAAGCCCTGGGCCACTAGCCTAGCTTTATACCTTTCTATACTGCCATCAGCATGGTGCTTGATTATGTAGACCCACTTACAACCAATTGGTTGTTTTCCTTCAGGTAAGGTGGTAAGAACCCAAGTGTTATTGGTTTCCAAGGCTTTGATCTCTTGAGTCATAGCCTTTACCCATTTGGGATCTTTGGAGGCTTGATGATAAGTCTTTGGTTCAATTTGTTTATCTATGGTGTGAACAGAATTAAGGGAAGAAGGAGAAAGATTTGTGTAATTGAGATAGTTAGAGATTGGGTATTTAGAGAAGATAGAATTTATATTGGCTGATGGAAGTTGGTAAGAGTAACCTTGGAGTTTGGATGAAACAACTTTGTGTCTGGTGGACTGTCTAAGTGGTGGAGGAGGTGGAGGAAGTGGTGGATTTATAGGTGGAAGAGTAGGAGATGAAGATTAGGTAGATGAGGAGGAAGGGCTAGAATGATCTGAGGTGGATGTAGTGTGAACAGGGGAAGATATGGGACTAGGTAGTGGAGAAGTTGGAGTTAAAGTAAAGGAAGATGGAGGAGGTGGTGGTATGTAAATGGGAGAGAATTGAGTTGGTGTTGTGATTGTTGATGTTTTGGAAGGAGTGATATGGAAAGGAAATATACATTCATGGAATGTGACATGTCTACTAACAAAAGTAGTATGGGTTTCCATGTTGTATAAGAGATATCCTTTCTGGTTTTGTGGATAACCAAGTAAAACACATGATATTACCCTTGGTGCAAATTTGTCTGTGGCATGAGTAGAGGCAAAGCACTGGTAACCAATTGTTCTGAGATGTGTCAAAGATGGTTGCTCTTTATAGAGTAATTCATATGGGCTTTGAAATTGAGTACACTACTGGGCAGTCTATTAATAAGGTATGTGGCTGCAAGTATGGAGTGGCCCCATAGATGAATAGGAAAGTTGGCCTGAAACTGTATTGCTCTTGCAATTTCTAAAAGGTATTTGTGCTTTCTTTCTACCCTAGCATTCTGCTGTGGTGTGTAGGGACATGAGGTTTGATAAATGATACCATGATGTTGAAAGAAAGAAGTGAGATCAGAATTTGTGAATTCTGTTCCATTATCACTGCGGACAGTTTTGAGTTTTGTTTCAAATTGAGTAGTGATGTATGAGTGAAAGAGTTTGAGATTAGATGAAACATGAGATTTAGATGGTAGCAAGTATACCCATGTAGCCCTAGAGTAGTCATCTACTATGGTGAGGAAATATTTGCATTGATTAATGGTAGCATGCTTATATTGTCCCCATACATCCACATGAGTCAAATCAAACATAGCAACAACATGAGATATACTCAACGGAAAAGATAAATTTTGTTTTGACAAAGGACATATAGTGCACTTATTGACATCATTACATTGTATAACAGGAGAAATACAAGTAATTTTCTTAAGAACATGAAAAGATGGATGACCAAGCCTTGCATGCCACAGATGAGAAGCAGTAGAATTGGTCATCATTGTAGAGTTGCAGTGAGAGATAGGAGGAGTGTAGATGTACAACCCATGTAGAACTGAACCTATGGGGATCATGCTATTATGGGCCTGCAAATAACATGTGTCATGAGTAAAAGTGACACTGGATTTAGTGGAAGCTGTAAGGTGCCTAATAGATATGAGATTGTAGGCAAAATTAGGTATCTAAAACACATTGTGAAGAGTAATTTGTGGTTGAAGTTCAACTGTGCCTGTTTGAGTAACCAGTACAGTCTGACCATTAGGTAGAGATACAGATATGGGGGGAGAGCAAGTTTTAATAGTCTTGAATTTGGAAAGAGTGGTGCAATATGATCAGTTGCACCACTGTCATGTACTCATGCATCTTTGAGGTCAGAAATGCAGGTCATAACACAGTGATAGGTACATGCAGAAATGAAGGAATACAGCAGATTTACTAGTGCAGGGGAAGAATTTTGGTAACCTTGAGAGGTATGTTGCATCATCAGCATAAGTTGATTCACCTGGTTCTGCAGTTGGTCCATTCTTCTATGCAGTGCTGGTTCTTGAGGATTCAAGGCTCCAGAGTTATCAAGGTGCTGCTGCAGAGGTGTATCATTGATAGCAATAGAGTTCACAGATGGTTTTGAAGGAGCATAGGGTTTGAATTTCCCATACAGTGGATGCCCAGGGGGATAACCTACAACTTGATAACATTCCTCTTTCAAGTGACCTTCCTTGTGACATTGTCCACAAAAGATGCCTTTCTTAAAGGCACTTTTCCTATCAGTTGGTCTTGAAGTGTAGGTAGGCTTCTTGTATGTTTGTTGTAGAGCTGGCTTGTAGGAGGTAGAGGTGGAAGGTGTGTAGGCTGCTAAAGCTGTAGCTATGGTTGGAGGTTTTGGCAAAATGTCTTCCCTCTGTTTCTCTTCTTGTCTAAGCATGCCATATGCTTTAGCAGCTGAAGTTTGTTAGGTCCAGATTTACTGGACTCGCTCCAGACTCGACTACTGGAGCCTTACTGAAGATCTGTCCAGAAATGATAATTACTGGACCTACTCCAGACTTGGAATCTGGAGTTCCTCTGAAGATTTGTTCAGAAATAATGGAAGACCAGTGAGCAAATACTTGTATAGGAAATCTGGAGTATTCTCCAGATTAGCTCACTCGACTTCACCCCAGTCCAGATCTACTCTACTGAAGACGTTCTCACTGAAGTCAAAGACTGAAGTCAGAATAAAGAAGACTGACAAATGGCGGAGTCCACTGGAAGTCTTACCAGATCTGTACACTGGAGGATTGTCAGTGTTCTAGACCTTACAAGTCTGAACACTGATATCGAGGAATTGACTTTATGCCTTTACACACTTTTACCCGGACATTCCAATTGTCTATTGATAAAAGTACATACGTGTGTAAAGGTGGTTGGTTAAAAGGACTTTATCCTTGTACCTTAACCAATGCATTTAATAACCTTGTCGGTTCATTAAATGCATGCAACCATATTTGTACGGCAAATAAATTCATTGTTGAATTTATCTGCCCATAAATACAAAGTCATATTTCTCGTTCAAATTACTTTTTAGCAATTTGGTGAACTTGCTTAAATACTCTCGATCTAAACAGTTATACTTCACAACTCTAAGTATATCGATCTAAGGAGATTATTTAGCAAGTATAGATCACTTGTAATTCAAAGATTGTTTAGATCATTACATACTTGTAATATCTAGGTTCCGCAACAATCTTGTATTTTGTTTATCATCAATAAAGAAAATACACTTGAAAATTACATTCGTGTTCCATCATTTATTTACTTGTTTAAATATTGCTTAAGTCGTTTATTGCTTTATTTATATTCTTGCATTTATATTTAAAGTAATACTAGTCCGATTCTAGTTCATACTTGACTTGTTATTTTACACTCGTGGGTTAAACCATCGTGTGAGGGACTTTACAATTGGTATCAGAGCAAAAGGTTAATATACTTACCTAGATCTGTTTCGCGATGGCAATCCCAGAAAATACTCAAGAAACTCATGAAACTAATCTTAATGACCCATCCACTGGAAATAACAATCCACCTCCTCCTCCTCCTGCTTCTCCACATGTGCATGTGCATTATTCAAATAATCTTGTTCCTAAATTCAATGGGAGCAGTGATGAATTTGGTACGTGGAAAGCTAGGATAATATTGCATGTTACTGGTATTGAAAGGAATATGATGAAAATCTTAAATGAAGGACCCTATGTGCCAAGACTTCCTATCAATGCACTTCTTGACCCTACTGGATCAAGAAGTGGAAGGGAAAAGAGAGAGGAACACTGGTCTGAAGAGGAGAAAAGATTGGTAAATCTTGATACACTTCTTAAAAATATGATCCTTGGGGCTGTTCCAGAAACTCTTATTCCCACATTAGTTCTCTATCCCGGTGCCAAAAGCATGTGGGATGAACTGGTGAACCAGCATGAGGGAGGTGATGATACTGTTGTTACCAGAAAAGTCTCCTTAAACAAAAAGTATGAGTCATTTTTTGCTCTCCCCAATGAGTCTCTTACTGGTACTTACACCAGATTTATGAGTATTATTAACCAGTTAAGAGGACTAGGGGTTGATAAAGACAAGGATATACTTTTGGAGAAATTTTGTGATATTCTTCCAACAAAATGGTCTCACGTGATTCTGGTCTTGAGGCAAGGTAAAACCTTGCATTCCCATACTTTGTCAACATTGTATGGAGCCTTCAGATTCACTGAAGAAAATCAAGCCCAAAGGATTGAGGCAGAAAAAGATTCTTTTAATCATGCTTCCAGTAGTTCCACAGTGGTCACTAAC
>CM067167.1:180340782-180363365 GCA_034093135.1 Erigeron breviscapus
AAACTTCTTTATTTTTAAACTAAGGTGTCTCTCTTATATATATATTTACAAATTATACATGGTTGATTCTCGACCTAACAGGACCTATTGATTATTTTAGCCCACTGCAAGGCAGCAGGGGAATATTGCAACTTTTGCCATAAGATTTTATTTTACGATATGTGCATCTAAAACTATTGGGACATAATTAACTTTCACATACTTTCTTTTTCATTGTTCATCGTTCATACCTTGATTTTGATTAAAACTTTCATAAGTGGGTATCCCTTTGTAAAGTATTGCTAGATTTATTCTCGTTATTATTTCAAAATTAGTGAATTTCTTTATATTATATATAATCCATTATGAGTCTTATTTGTATCATATTAAATAAAATCATGTAATAGACTAATTCGTGTATATGATAAGCCTGTTTAGAATAAAAATATCTGGCATTGAAAAATGCTGCTATTAGAAATTAGAAATTGCAAAGTAATAATATCAAGCTTAGATTCAAGAAATAATCAGAAACGAAGTCCTTACTTGCGATAGGGAGGGCAAATAGCCAAATATCATAAAGAGGTTTTCAACTCAATGACTAATTAATTTTACATGCAAAATAGAAAAAAAAAATTGCTTCTCGGCTATATGGCTATTTCTGTTGGTGTATCTTCCCCCTCTCACAGATTTTGGTAAAGCAAATAGAAATGGGATATAAGATTTGATGATACATTACATGTATCAACAGAAGAAAACACAGAAGCCACATCTAAAATAAATTCATACAGTGCAAGAAGATGCAGTACCAAAATGAAGGACCTAGTTGTTAGAAGTCTAATTCAATGTAATGCTTTTTAGTAATATGTATAAGTTAAGGGACTAAAAGTGTCATATGTAGATAGTTTGTAACTGAAAAGTCAAAGTCAAAGAGGCGGTTATTACACCCTCATATATATGTATATTCTGACTCATTTTGATATATATGAAAATACAGGAAATTCCCAAAAATCCCTTTCTCTCTCATTTTTCTCTCAAATACATTTTGAATTCAGTTTCTATTATGGTATCAGAGCTCGATCCGATCATCAGGATCGACGATTCTCACAACATCTAATCATCTTCTCCGATCGCCAGAAAATCCCCATTCTTTCCGGTCACTGAAACCCTAATTTCATTCAATTTCTCATTTTCTACCATTGAAACCCTAAAGTTTCGGTTTCTTTATCAAATTCAATCAAAATACCAGATGTTACTCCAAATAATGCTGCTGATAACATTGAATCAATCCATCATCCTTTGTATTTGCATCAAAATGATCATCCAGGGCTTATATTGATTGCAAAGAAATTGACTGGATCTGACAACTTTAGCACATGGAAGAGATCTATGCTGATTGCTTTAAGTGCCAAAAACAAGCTGAAGATTGTCACTGGAGAATACAAGGAACCAGAGTCAACATCAAATCTCAAGCCAATGTGGGATATGACAAATGATATGGTAATTTCTTGGATACTCAATACTGTTTATGAATCTATTAGTAATAATTTGAGCTTTGTCAACACTGCATCTGCCTTATGGAAAGAACTAAATGAACACTATGAACAACTAAATGGCCATAGGAGCTATCAAATTACAGTAGATGTGACTCAGCTTAAGCAGAACAACACTAGTATTGAGATTTATTACCATAGGATGAAAGGATTATGGGACGAATTAGATGCATTAGAAGCACCTTATGCCTGTATGTGTAAATGTGCTTGTGATAATGGCAAAACTAATGGTGAGAGGGAACAAAGGAAGAGGCTAGTTCAGTTCTTGATGGGACTTGATGAATGTTACTCAAATATTCGTGGACAAATCCTTCTGCAACAACCATTACCTTCAGCTGCTAAAGCATATGGCATGCTTAGACAAGAAAAGAAACAGAGGGAAGACATTTTGCCAAAACCTCCAACCATAGCTACAGCTTTAGCAGCCTACACACCTTCCACCTCTACCTCCTACAAGCCAGCTCTACAACAAACATACAAGAAGCCTACCTACACTTCAAGACCAACTGATAGGAAAAGTGCCTTTAAGAAAGGCATCTTTTGTGGACAATGTCACAAGGAAGGTCACTTGAAAGAGGAATGTTATCAAGTTGTAGGTTATCCCCCTGGGCATCCACTGTATGGGAAATTCAAACCCTATGCTCCTTCAAAACCATCTGTGAACTCTATTGCTATCAAGAACCAGCACTGCATAGAAGAATGGACCAACTGCAGAACCAGGTGAATCAACTTATGCTGATGATGCAACATACCTCTCAAGGTTACCAAAATTCTTCCCCTGCACTAGTAAATCTGCTGTATTCCTTCATTTTTGCATGTACCTATCACTGTGTTATGACCTGCATTTCTGACCTCAAAGATGCATGAGTACATGACAGTGGTGCAACTGATCATATTGCACCACTCTTTCCAAATTCAAGACCATTAAAACTTGCTCTCCACCCATATCTATATCTCTTTCTAATGGTCAGACTATACTGGTTACTCAAACAGGCACAGTTGAACTTCAACCACAAATTACTCTTCACAATGTGTTTTAGATACCTAATTTTGCCTACAATCTCATATCTATTAGGCACCTTACAGCTTCCACTAAATCCAGTGTCACTTTTACTCATGACACATGTTATTTGCAGGCCCATAATAGCATGATCCCCATAGGTTCAGTTCTACATGGGTTGTACATCTACACTCCTCCTATCTCTCACTGCAACTCTACAATGATGACCAATTCTACTGCTTCTCATCTGTGGCATGCAAGGCTTGGTCATCCATCTTTTCATGTTCTTAAGAAAATTACTTGTATTTCTCCTGTTATACAATGTAATGATGTCAATAAGTGCACTATATGTCCTTTGTCAAAACAAAATTTATCTTTTCCGTTGAGTATATCTCATGTTGTTGCTATGTTTGATTTGACTCATGTGGATGTATGGGGACAATATAAGCATGCTACCATTAATCAATGCAAATATTTCCTCACCATAGTAGATGACTACTCTAGGGCTACATGGGTATACTTGCTACCATCTAAATCTCATGTTTCATCTAATCTCAAACTCTTTCACTCATACATCACTACTCAATTTGAAACAAAACTCAAAACTGTCCGCAGTGATAATGGAACAGAATTCACAAATTCTGATCTCACTTCTTTCTTTCAACATCATGGTATCATTTATCAAACCTCATGTCCCTACACACCACAGCAGAATGCTAGGGTAGAAAGAAAGCACAAATACCTTTTAGAAATTGCAAGAGCAATACAGTTTCAGGCCAACTTTCCTATTCATCTATGGGGCCACTCCATACTTGCAGCCACATACCTTATTAATAGACTGCCCAGTAGTGTACTCAATTTCAAAGCCCATATGAATTACTCTATAAAGAGCAACCATCTTTGACACATCTCAGAACAATTGGTTACCAGTGCTTTGCCTCTACTCATGCCACAGACAAATTTGCACCAAGGGTAATATCATGTGTTTTACTTGGTTATCCACAAAACCAGAAAGGATATCTCTTATACAACATGGAAACCCATACTACTTTTGTTAGTAGACATGTCACATTCCATGAATCTATATTTCCTTTCCATATCACTCCTTCCAAAGCATCAACAACCACAACACTAACTCAATTCTCTCCCATTTACATACCACCACCTCCTCCATCTTCCTTTACTTTAACTCCAACTTCTCCACTACCTAGTCCCATATCTTCCCCTGTTCACACTACATCCACCTCAGATCATTCTAGCCCTTCCTCCTCATCTACCTAATCTTCATCTCCTACTCTTCCACCTATAAATCCACCACTTCCTCCACCTCCTCCACCACTTAGACAGTCCACCAGACACAAAGTTGTTTCATCCAAACTCCAAGGTTACTCTTACCAACTTCCATCAGCCAATATAAATTCTATCTTCTCTAAATACCCAATCTCTACCTATCTCAATTACACAAATCTTTCTCCTTCTTCCCTTAATTCTGTTCACACCATAGATAAACAAATTGAACCAAAGACTTATCATCAAGCCTCCAAAGATCCCAAATGGGTAGAGGCTATGACTCAAGAGATCAAAGCCTTGGAAACCAATAACACTTGGGTTCTTACCACCTTACCTGAAGGAAAACAACCAATTGGTTGTAAGTGGGTCTACATAATCAAGCACCATGCTGATGGCAGTATAGAAAGGTATAAAGCTAGGCTAGTGGCCCAGGGCTTTACACAGTAAGAGGGTATTGACTATAAAGAAACATTTGCACCTGTAGCTAAAATGGTGACTGTTAGAACCATGTTGGCTGTTGCTGTACAGAAAGGTTGGCACATTGAACAATTAGATGTGAACAATGCATTTTTGCATGGTGATCTTCATGAAGAAGTGTATATGGCTGTACCCAAAGGATATTATCACAATTTTCCCCCTAAAACTGTCTGCAAGCTCACCAAATCTCTCTATGGGTTGAAATAAGCAAATAGACAATGGTTTACAAAATTAACCTCTTTTTTGTCTACTATTGGTTTCAAACAAAGTTATGCAAACACTTCCCTCTTTACTTATTCCAACAATACAAATTTCACTGCCCTACTGGTATATGTAGATGATATTCTTCTATGTGGCACCACTCAATCTCTTCTTGATAAGGTTAAGACTAATTTTAACAACAAATTCAGCATTAAGGCCCTAGGTGTCCTGCACTACTATCTTGGGATTGAATTTCTTAGAAACTCTAGTGGCCTAGCTATGACTGAAAGAAAGTATGCACTGGATCTTATCTCCCATGCAAGTATTGATGATCTAAAACCAGCAGTTACTCCCATTGATCCATCTATCAAGCTTACTGCCACTAGTGGTGTTCCTCTTCAAGATTCTACCATGTACAGAACCCTAGTTGGCAAATTGATTTACCTTACAATTACAAGGCCTGATTTTGCATTTGCTGATCAATTCTTAAGTCAGTTTACTCATTCTCCAACTAATGCTCATATGAAGGCACTTACCAGAGTTTTAAGATACATCAAACTCAATCCTGGTGATGAGCGTCCATTTTGTGATAAAAACCCCTATCAAAAGGCCTCATTTCTATGTCTAAAATGAGTTAATATTCCAGAACTATCGGTATTTAATGAGTCGTATGATTATGCAGGTTCACGGAAGATGCGAGAGAGGGTAAATGGCATCAAGTAACTCAAGATGAAGGCCTATGAAGTTACAAGACACAAGGAGGTGATTCGGGAGCCAAACGAAGACGTACGAGCTGCAGCAGGAGCTACCAGCGCCGCTGGTAGACACATAGCGCCGCTCGCCCTCCAGCGCCGCTGGCAAGCCCAGCCAGCGCCGCTGGGCGGCCCAGATCAGCAACCGACTTAAAACACTATTTAAGTCGAACTAACCCTCAAAACCCTAAGAGAGAGCCGATTCAGCAGCCCTAGCCGCCTACATTCAACCCTAGGTCGTAGTTGCAGATTTCCAGAAGGTTTTGGAGCTTCTAACACCTTCCGATCTTCATCCTCGGTCTATATCTACTTTTCTATTTTACTTTCAGTTGGTAAACAATGTCTTTCATCTTTTCAGACTTTGTTATTCCCTTAATAATGTCAGGCTAGTAGGCTGAATACTTGTTTGGATCAATGTGATCATGTAGACGTTTATTGTTTTACTTTATTTGTTAGAATCTGTTGGAGTGTGTTTTACTGTTTATCGTAAATCCATGTTTTACTAGTTCTTCATATTATTATCGGTTCTATATCTGAATATATTAGTTTAATTCTGATGGTTGTCTATGATCATACACTAGAACTAATATGCTAGGATGGAAAACACTAGTTTGTCTATAACTAGTTGTAAAAAGTGATTCACTTGTAACCGAGGGATCCAGAACCGTAGTAGTTAGGATGAATAGAACATGATGCTTAACAATGTCAGACACGATCCTTTGACTTGGAAACGAGCACTGTGGTCACCGGAGATAATTACTATCTGGTCATGGCTTAAGAGCCGGGTAACTAAAAGATGAACTAGTAACACGAACTTTAGGTCAATAATGCTTAAACAATGAATCTAACGAGAATTTGTTTATAGGGTAGTGTGAGTCTAGCGACAACACTAGTAATTAGGCAAAGTGAATCTAACGAGAATCTGAGCCGTGATTAAGTTTCCAACAGTCTAGCAAGTAGGTAGAATAGTATTTGGTCGTACCATGAGATCGGAGATGTCAAACAAGTATTTTAATTTAATTACTGTTATTTGCTTTTTCAAACTATTTTCAGACTAAGCCTCTTGCTGAATAAGCGGTTGCGGCTTCTATTTACTTTTAGTATTTTAATTAGTTTAATAGGAAATCGTGACAACCCCACAACCGCTAGAATTACACATATTATTAGATTAGGTAGTGCAAGCGTCCCTGCGAACGATCCTGTAACTTATCACTTAAACTATACTACACTGATCGGGTTCTCTGCTCATAAGTGTGTGTGTTTTCAGATAATTACTTGTACAACATTTTATAAATTTAAAAGCAAAAAATAAAACCGCATCATAGCTTTTTGGCGCCGCTGCCGGGGACGCGACGCATTCTTAGTTTAGTAGTGTAATTCGACCCTATTTTGTGTTTCGGCACGAAGTAGTTACTTTTCAGTAATTAGGTTTAAGTCATTTAGGTTAAAAGACAAATAAGTCAAATTAGGTTATTAAGTCAAAATTAGGGTTTAGTCAATTTAGCTAGTATTTTCATTTTCTTAAAATTTCAAAAATCCAAAAATATTTTATTTTTCATTTATAGTTTAAGTAGTTTAATTTAGTTTTTCATTTCATTTTTATATTGGTGCGTTGATCTTTTTCTTGAGTTGTGCAGATCGTTTAGGTAGTTGATGCGTTTAAGATCGGGAACGGTTGTAAGACGTGTTTCCACAAGCCTAAGTAGACTCAGACGTAGGAGAAGACTCAACAGATCAAACTCATCACCCGTAGTTAACTTAGCAAACCTTTTCGACCAAGAAGCCCCTTTAGGATCATCCGAGACTAGTTCAGAACCAAACTCACCTAGATCCGAAATGGACGAATTCGACCGACCAATGATGGAAAGGACGAGAGCCGTAGCACCGACACCGGGATCGGCTATTGTCTTACCAAACCTGGGAGATTCGTTTTCAGTCAAAGGACACCACCTTAAGTTAATCCAAGACAACCAATATGACGGCCGAGCCAAATCCGACCCGCATAAGCATGTAAGCAAGTTCACTAGTTTGTGCAAAATGTTCAAATACGGAGGAGAAGTCAACGATGACGATGTGAAGCTTAGCTTATTTCTGTCGTCTCTCACGGGAGAGGCACGTGCTTGGTTCGATGAGCTCGATGAAGGTACCATCACTACATGGAATCAACTTCACGAACAGTTCGTCTCGCGATTCTTTCCCCCGAGTTTAGCTAGGAAAATGCTTCGAGACATCAAGGCTTTCAAGCAAGACGAAGGAGAATCACTAGTTGATGCATGGAAAAGGCTTAGGGAAATGATCAGAAACTGTCACGGGAATGGACTTAATAAGAACGAAATCATGGAGATTTTCTTTTATGGTTTAACTAAGAGTGTCCAAAAGGATTTAGACCTAGCCGGCGGTGGTAACTTTTTGTACAAGTCTACCAATGACGCGTACAAAATGATGGAGGATATGGTGCAAGCTAGCTTAGCTCGAGATATGGATGATAAGGATCGAGATAGGAGGCCGATAAGAACCGTGGCTAGCATCGAGGGCAGCTCCGACAATGAGGTAATTCATGAACTTAAAGCTTTATCTAACCGTTTTTCTACTTTTGAAGATAGGTTGGACATTATGGACAAAGACCTCAAGCTAATTGCACACGGGTGCAACAATTGCGGAGGAATGCACTATACCGAGGATTGTGAAGAGGAGGCTACCGAGCAAGTCAATTATGTTCAGAACCAATACCAAGGAGGCTATCAACGAGGACTATTTCAAAGAAACCCAGTAATTCTAACTTTAATTCTAATTATGCTAGAAATAACTTTGGTTATTTTCAAAATAGGTGGCAAAGGAGTAATGTTCAACCCGAGCAACCAAAGGTGGAGAATGAAGTCAAGGAGGATCCAATTGTCAAGCTCACCAACATGATGGAGAAGTATATGGACATGAATGACAAGAGACATGACTCTTTGGCAAGCTATGCAAAGTCGCTCAACGAGAAGATAAGTAATCTCAATCAAAAGGTTGACGAAGGAGCAAGAAATCAACAAGCCGCAATCAAGGATCTGGAGAGAAGGATAGATAGATGGATTGAGCAGAATACAAGGAAGGAGAGCAGCCCCACTCTAAGGCAAATCATCCAAGGCGGTCCAAGCTCAAACCCTAGCACGAGTCAAAAGTACCAACCACCAATCGGACGAAGCGAGAATGTGAACGCCGTGTTCACCGAAGGTAATGACTCTACTGAGCCTTCTAATGATTTTTGTGAAGTGTCCAATCAGGTACAGGCCATACGGGAGCAAAATGAAGAAGAAACAGACAAAAACGCAATTCTGGAATCTGTCCAGGTACCACCAGCGTCGCTGGATGCCCTCCCCAATGCCGCTGGTGACCCTCCAGGTGCAAACCAGCGCCGTTGGGAGCCCCCAGGCTGAGATCCAGCGCCGCTCAGACCCTTCCAGCGCCGCTCTGGAGTCCGTCAGACCAGATTCGCGCGAAACTTTGTTCTCGGAAGGAGGCGTCGAGACCCACTTTGCTTCCAAATGCAACATCAAAGATGGGGACGACTCGGACAGAAGAGATAAAGTTGAAGATCCAGAAGCACCGGATGACGGGACACAGCTACCGCAAGCATCTGAAGATCCAGGAAGTTTTCTTATCCCTTGCACTATTAATAATGAGTATTTTTCGAGTGCATTAGCTGATTTAGGGTCAAGTATTAATGTTATGCCTACTGTGATTTATGAGAAACTTACCCTTTGTTTGCTAAAACCCGTTAACATGAGCATTCGGTTAGCCGATCAAACTTACCGACAACCCAAGGGGATTGTCGAACGAGTCCATGTCAGGGTTAAGAATTTAGAATTTTGGACTGAGTTTGTTGTGCTTGATTCGGTAAGTGAAATAGTGATACCCTTAATCTTAGGACGACCATTTCTGCATGCTGCGGATGCTACCATCCATGTTCTTAAACGTGAAATATCATTATCTGATGGTCAAAATAGGATTAGAGTGTCTGACTTAGAAGAGGAGGATGAATTGATTAAAGGAGAATGTCTTAGGATGGAAATAATAGATGATAATCAAAACCCTAGTGAACAATTAGGAATGACAATAAGTGAGGAAACCAAGCCTAAGAGAAAAATCAGTCATGAGAGCTTCATGGAATTAAAAGAATTAAAGGAGAAAGTAGAGGAACAACTGAGGAATGGTAGAAAAGTAGCAAATAGGATTAGAAGAATCCTAGGAGATATGAAATGGGAAGAGCGTGTAGCCGACTTAGAAAGAGATAAGATGAATGAAATATTGGCTACAGAACCTAATGGTAAATTTTATGGTGACCCTAGCATATTTCAAATTCCCTGCTACATTAACTCTAATTGTTTTGAGATTACCTACGTAGACCTTAGAGCCACATCTAATATCTTGCCCATAGGAATTTACAAGAATAATTTGAAAAAGTATAGAGATAGGGTTAGATGGGAAGATTTAGAAATTAGGTTAGTAGGAGGAGCAAAGGTTTTAACCAAAGGATTCATAAGAGACCTAGTGATTAGGATAGAGGGATTAGATATCCCCACTGATTTCTTTATAGTTGAAGATGATTCGATTACAAGGGATCACGTGATTTTAGGTCAACCGTTTCTGCTTTCGGTAGGTTCATCTGTTAATGTGAAAGCAAAGAAAATAACCTTGACCATGGGGTACAACCAAGTAGTTTTGACTAAGGAAGACATTAGTAAGACCAACCCATTCGGAACTAGATGCAAAGCTAGGAGCTATGCATGGGAACTTAAGAAAAGAAGGATAAAATCACACCTTAGGAATGAATCCGACCTTTACATTAGATCTCCGACGGGTACCGGCCCCCGGCCTACCCGTATTCTTCCTCAACCTAGTTCCTAGGCCGAGTCTGGCTGAAGACTCGTTAAACTTAGCGCTTCTTGGGAGGCAACCCAAGCCGTATTTTTATTTTTATTTTTATTTTTATTTTTAGGAATATGTGACTAATTGCAATTGAGTGAATTGTTTTAAACTTTATCATTTATGATCTATTTTATGAGTATGTCTTTAGTATCACAGATGCAAGCTTTCAATGGATCAAGGAAACAAGTAACTTATTGCAATCGTATTTTGTTTTTATTTTTATTTTTTATGTTTTAGCTTGTTATTTTCCGTTTTGATATTTTGATTGAAGTGTGCAAGAGTATATTGCTTTGTAGTCTGAAGGAAACCATGCACTTGGGCAAAAGCTAAGTGTGAGGGAGTTCAAGCATCAAATCACTAAAGAAATCAGACGTCGGAACACGTACAGGAGTCAAAAGCGCCGCTGGGAATGCATCTGGGCATCCCAGCGCCGCTCCACAATATCCCAGCGCCGCTGGACCTGCACCTGTGCAGATCCAGCGCCGCTCCCTGCTATCCAACGCCACCCAGGCTTAGCCAGCGCCGCTCACCAGTGTGCCAGCGCCGCTCCCAGCTTCATTCTGCACACCAGATCGCGAAAAAACCAAAAAATCAGAAAAACCCAAAAATCCAAAAAAAAATCAAAAAATCAGAAAATACCAAAAAGAAAAGAAGGTGGAGACGCATCAATGGATCGCCATCAAATGGAGACGACTCAAGTCTTTGAAGATTAAACATCATTCAAGTCGCTCCGCAAAATGCCATCTTCAACAACTATCATGCAATTTAAGACCCGGGAAGTTTCGTTAATCCTTTTACTTTTATTTTTACGTGTTTTTCCTATTTCCCTTTATTTCTATGTCTAGTACAACGAGGGAGTTGTACAATTTAAGTGTGGGGGGATGGAATAGGAAAAACCCTTGGTCTAATTGTTTGATTTATCACAAGTTTTCTACTACTTATTTCATGCAAATTAAAAGTTTTTCTGTGTCTGAAAACTATTTTGAGAATATAAGCTTTGCAAGTAGACAAAAGATGATGATAACTAAGCAATATTAGCCTTGGTAGATGAACGGTTAGTTAGGACTTTTAGCTTAACTATAGATTTGTGGTTGTTCATGCTTCCAACTGGATTAGAGCTTAGACTGAAATTGTATGCGATTATGTTTTCCATAGCACATTTAACCGAACTTTAATATGCCTAGCAATTAGAGCTTTCTAGTCATTAGTATAGGTATATTAATTGGACTTAATTATACGTGCTTGTGTAGGAACTAGTTTAGATGTACGGTTCGCCTTAATTCTTACACTATTTAATGTAAACTAGTTGCATGCGGAGTAGGAGTATGAGTCATCTGGGGTCTCTGATAATGTCTATTGCATGAATAATGTAGTAATCTTAAGAAAGGCAATCAGTAGATTAATATAAGAGTTCAAAGAACTATTAACGAGTAAAATCTATACGCATCAAGTTATGTCGCTTTGCGCGTGAGGAACCACCGACCTGTCACCGTTGTCTCGATGTAAACCATTAGTTGAGTTATGTCACTCTGCGCGTGGGGAACCACCGACCTGTCACCGCTGTCTCAACTATTAAAGATGATAATATCGTATAACTGCTTTAGTGTCTAGCTAGTGAGCATGACTGTAGTGTGGGAGTATATCTAAGTAGTGACTCACGAGTACACAAATGAATGAATATAAGTGCCTTGCTAGTAGCTAGTAGTTCTGATTGCTATACAAACCTTAATTTAGTGCTTAAATAGTCAGCAGAAAGAAGTAAGATTGAGCTGTAAGACATGTGAAAGTATAGAACTGTTTTAGAGGTATTAACACAAATAAAAAGTTAGCTTTTAGTTTTGATTGACCAATTATCTTGCCTCTAGCTATAGCTTACTGATTTTGTCTTAAGCTTTCTCAAATCATTTTGCATGACTAATCTTTCAAATGATTTTTAATAAAGTAGAACACTTTAACACTTAAGCTGTCCGCTCATCATTGTTTTATTTTTCATTGGACTATTTGCTTGAGGACAAGCAAAGACTTAAGTGTGGGTATATGATGAGCGTCCATGTTGTGATAAAAACCCCTATCAAAAGGCCTCATTTCTATGTCTAAAATGAGTTAATATTCCGGAACTATCGGTACTTAATAAGTCGTATGATTATGCAGGTTCACGGAAGATGCGAGAGAGGGTAAATGGCATCAAGTAACTCAAGATGAAGGCCTATGAAGTTACAAGACACAAGGAGGTGATTTGGGAGCCAAACGAAGACGTACGAGCTGCAGCAGGAGCTACCGGCGCCGCTGGCAGCCATGCCAGCGCCGCTGGCAGACACATAGCGCCGCTCCCCAACTCCCAGCGCCGCTGGCCCAGTCCCAGCGCCGCTGGCAAGCCCAGCCAGCGCCGCTGGGCGGCCCAGATCAGCAACCTACTTAAAACACTATTTAAGTCGAACTAACCCTCAAAACCCTAAGAGAGAGCCGATTCAGCAGCCCTAGCCGCCTACATTCAACCCTAGGTCGTAGTTGCAGATTTCCAGAAGGTTTTGGAGCTTCTAACACCTTCTGATCTTCATCCTCGGTCTATATCTACTTTTCTATTTTACTTTCAGTTGGTAAACAATGTCTTTCATCTTTTCAGACTTTGTTATTCCCTTAATAATGTCAGGCTAGTAGGCTGAATACTTGTTTGGATCAATGTGATCATGTAGACGTTTATTGTTTTACTTTATTTGTTAGAATCTGTTGGAGTGTGTTTTACTATTTATCGTAGATCCATGTTTTACTAGTTCTTCATATTATTATCGGTTCTATATCTGAATATATTAGTTTAATTCTGATGGCTGTCTATGATCATACACTAGAACTAATATGCTAGGATGGAAAACACTAGTTTGTCTATAACTAGTTGTAAAAAGTGATTCACTTGTAACCGAGGGATCCAGAACCGTAGTAGTTAGGATGAATAGAACATGATGCTTAACAATGTCAGACGCGATCCTTTGACTTGGAAACGAGCACTGTGGTCACCGGAGATAATTACTATCTGGTCATGGCTTAAGAGCCGGGTAACTAAAAGATGAACTAGTAACACGAACTTTAGGTCAATAATGCTTAAACAATGAATCTAACGAGAATTTGTTTATAGGGTAGTGTGAGTCTAGCGACAGCACTAGTAATTAGGCAAAGTGATTTGTAACACCCATCATTTAAAAACACGGATTTCCAAAAACTTTTCACCTAACGGTGTTAAAGAATGCGGAATAACGTTTTAAAAGTCCAAACCATAAAATCCAGTTTGGTTTGTTCATAAAATAGAAGGTGTTACTCGTCACATCATCAAAATAGTATAAATGGAAATCCTATGGTTGCCTAACATAAAACAACCGTATACAAGTCATATCAAAACGTAATAGTCATAACGAAATCAAATGTCTGAAAGGAGCAGCAACTATGGGTAACTAATAGCATCTTCAAGTATTCTACCCATGCCTCGCTCACTATCTATCAGCACACTTCTAGCTTGCTAAACCTAAGGGGATAACACATTTCAAGAAACAAGTGTTAGCTAACGAATTAGCTAAGTAAGATAACACTAAGTTACATAAATGTTTGTCCAATTAAAACTTGGTAAAGCAGCTTTTCATATTAAAGACACATTTCGCATATCATCACAAATATATCATAGCATCAACATCTTTCATGGTAGGATTAACCATCCTAAATGTGCCTAATCATCATTTCATCATCACATATCATCACATTAGGTGTGACATAAGTCACGCATATCATATAAGGTGTAAGTTTGTGTGTAGGCGGTCATAAGACCTAACGGGAACCTCACACCCGACTAGATGGATGAGCCATACGGCGGTCCATCAAGTGTCGTTAAGGAATGGCAAGCCACTCCAGGAGTAGTCCGTATGTTCAAGACATTGGTGGGTAATCACTCCACCCGGAGATACTCTAACCACGTAATTACGTTGCAAGGAGCCACCCAAGCAACATCATATACGCACCCACCCGGCTAAGGTGAATACGGGTTAAGCTTAATACTTCATCATATATACGAGCTCGATTTCATCACATATAGTTTAGGTGACAAAGTTACCTAAACATAACATATAATCATCTTTTACGTTTGGGCCCTTAAACGTGCACGTGACATGGCAACCTATAAAGTCTAGTGAACTAGATGACCAAGCCACACATACATGCACATCATAATCAACATATACTTGCATCACATTTCATTACATTGCATATCATTTCATAACATAAATTTGCATTGCATATAAAGGGAAATGCATTTCAGGTCTCATAAGTCAAATACATATCCCATATAACCTCCCATACAACCCGAATACCCTTAAGTATACAAGATGAGATTAGAGAAGTTATATTCTGAAAACCATGCTTTTGTTGAATCCCTCAGCGTGTCAAAGTAGTGTATCTTACCTCGAAGTAGCACGCAATAAAGGATAGCTATGTTACCGAACAAAGCAACAACTCTCGTCTACCTATGATTAGTAAATGGCCATTAATACACTAGTCATTTAGATCATAAGCTGGAATTACATATCTAAGGACACACTCTAGGTTTCAGGAGTAAGCTATGTGTCAAAACGAGGTTACGATTCAAAACTGTAACATTTGCTGAAAACAGATGAGTTGCGCTGCAACATAGAGTTGTACCGCAGCTCAAGCAGTTCGTTGCGCCGCAATGAAGGTAGTTGCGCCACAACTTATCCTTCTGGAATTCCATTGAGCCGCAACGTGGTGTTGCGCCGCAATGGCCAGCGACTTGCACTTTAGAAATTCGATTATGCCTCTAATTCGAACCCAACCCTCTCCAGATCGAAAACTCATTTTCAAATCATCAAAATCCTTCATATTAAGGCCTTAACAAAGCATCTCAACCTTTAGGAAAATCATACATGCCTTATTTCATCAAAACCATCCTAAATGTGCCTAATCATCATTTCATCATCACATATCATCACATTAGGTGTGACATAAGTCACGCATATCATATAAGGTGTAAGTTTGTGTGTAGGCGGTCATAAGACCTAACGGGAACCTCACACCCGACTAGATGGATGAGCCATACGGCGGTCCATCAAGTGTCGTTAAGGAATGGCAAGCCACTCCAGGAGTAGTCCGTATGTTCAAGACATTGGTGGGTAATCACTCCACCCGGAGATACTCTAACCACGTAATTACGTTGCAAGGAGCCACCCAAGCAACATCATATACGCACCCACCCGGCTAAGGTGAATACGGGTTAAGCTTAATACTTCATCATATATACGAGCTCGATTTCATCACATATAGTTTAGGTGACAAAGTTACCTAAACATAACATATAATCATCTTTTACGTTTGGGCCCTTAAACGTGCACGTGACATGGCAACCTATAAAGTCTAGTGAACTAGATGACCAAGCCACACATACATGCACATCATAATCAACATATACTTGCATCACATTTCATTACATTGCATATCATTTCATAACATAAATTTGCATTGCATATAAAGGGAAATGCATTTCAGGTCTCATAAGTCAAATACATATCCCATATAACCTCCCATACAACCCGAATACCCTTAAGTATACAAGATGAGATTAGAGAAGTTATATTCTGAAAACCATGCTTTTGTTGAATCCCTCAGCGTGTCAAAGTAGTGTATCTTACCTCGAAGTAGCACGCAATAAAGGATAGCTATGTTACCGAACAAAGCAACAACTCTCGTCTACCTATGATTAGTAAATGGCCATTAATACACTAGTCATTTAGATCATAAGCTGGAATTACATATCTAAGGACACACTCTAGGTTTCAGGAGTAAGCTATGTGTCAAAACGAGGTTACGATTCAAAACTGTAACATTTGCTGAAAACAGATGAGTTGCGCTGCAACATAGAGTTGTACCGCAGCTCAAGCAGTTCGTTGCGCCGCAATGAAGGTAGTTGCGCCACAACTTATCCTTCTGGAATTCCATTGAGCCGCAACGTGGTGTTGCGCCGCAATGGCCAGCGACCTGCACTTTAGAAATTCGATTATGCCTTCAATTCGAACCCAACCCTCTCCAGATCGAAAACTCATTTTCAAATCATCAAAATCCTTCATATTAAGGCCTTAACAAAGCATCTCAACCTTTAGGAAAATCATACATGCCTTATTTCATCAAAACCATCACTAATTACACATTAATTGATTCCCTAATGTCCAATTATAATTCCTAATGACTCTTATAATAAAAAGGATCAGAAATCAATAAAATTATACCTTCTATACCTGCAACTCACAATGGGAACGAGAAAGGCTAGATTAAACACTTCCGAATCGCACTTTCGATGGCCTTTTTGCTCAAGAATTGATTAGGGATAAAAGGGGGTGGTTAGGGTTTGAGAGGAAGTTAACAAATCTGCTAATGACACTCAAATGACTCCTCATGTGACCCTAAACCCATTTTTGAGTTTCACCATATGTAAAATTTGGTCCCTAGGCTTCCATATCGCTCATTACTAGTCAAAAACTCCTCTAAGGACCATATACTACCTAAATACTTCGTTAATCACTCCCAATAGGAATATAATTACTTCATAAATATATTTTCGTATCATGCATTAAGACTTTCAAGTCTCACACATATCACATAAATCACATATAAGCATTAAATCTAGCAATAGACTTAACGAACACATATCATTGACTTAACGACTCTAGTCAAACGTTAATAAAAGTTTGGGATGTTACAAATACCTCCCCCTTAAGAGGATTCCGTCGCTGGAATCTCATCAGCAAGAAACAACTCGGGATACTTCTCTTTCATTACCGCTTCGGTTTCCCAAGTAAGGCTTTCACCATGATTATGTCTCCATTTGACCAAGACTAGATCAATCATCTTTCGGCGTAACTTCTTTTGTTTCCTTCCAAGAATAGCTATCGGTTCCTCTACCATTCTTTTTCGTCGGATCCACACTCACATCTTCAATAGGTATGACACTAGATTCCTCCGCCAAGCACTTCCTCAAATATGAGACATGAAATGTGTTATGGATTCCATCCAATTCCGGAGGCAATTCTAGTTGATAAACTACATCCTTAATACGTTTTAACACTTTAAACGGTCCGATGAATCTTGGACTCAACTTTCCTTTCTTACCAAACCGAATCACTCCTTTCCATGGAGAAACTTTCAGCATCACTAAGTCACCAACTTCGAACACAACCGGTCTCCTTTTCTTATCGGTATAGGTTTTCTGTCTTTCTCTAGCTACGCGAAGTGCTTCCTTTGCAATGTTCACTTTCTCGGTTGTGACTTCTACAATTTCAGGACCTGTAATTTGCTTTTTACCGGGCTCCATCCAACAACTTGGAGTCCTACACTTTCTACCATAAAGCATTTCAAAAGGTGGCATTCCAATACTTGAATGGTAGCTGTTGTTATATGAAAACTCTATCAACTTCAAGTGATCATCCCAAGCTCCACCATACTCTAAGACACAAGTCCTTAACATGTCTTCCAATGTTTGAATGGTTCTTTCACTTTGACCATCGGTTTGAGGATGATAAGCCGTGCTCAAATTCACTCTAGTACCTAACTCTCATTGGAGACCTTTCCAAAAGCTAGATACAAATCTCGTGTCTCGATCCGAAACTATAGACAATGGAACCCCATGCTTCGAGACAACTTCATCTATATACATTTTAGCCATCTTAGTCAAAGGTACATCTTGACGAGTTGCTAAGAAATGAGCACTCTTAGTCAACCTATCAACAATTACCCATACCATGTCATTTCCTTTCGGTGTTCTAGGTAACTTAGTAACAAAATCCATAGTGATGTGATCCCATTTCCATTCCGTAATCTCTAACTGTTGCAACATTCCATATGGCTTTTTATGGTCTGTTTTCACATGAGCACAAGTCAAGCATCTTCTAACAAAATGTGCTACTTCACCTTTGATATCCGGCCACCAATAAATAGGCTTTAAATCTGCATACATTTTAGTGATACCAGGATGAACCGAATATCTACTTCTATGGGCTTCTTCAAGGATCAATTCACGATTACCACCAAGCAATGGTACCCATATTCGACCCTTGTAAGTCTTAAACCCATGACTATTTGTCTCCATCACAAGACGTTTCTTCTTCCCAATGCCTCCTTATCAATGTTATCTTTCATTAAAGCTCTTACTTGAGCTTCTTTAATACAGTCGAGTAGTCCAGACTTAGCTTGCACAACCATGCTCATCAACCAACAAGAAAAATTCTGCACTTTTCTACTTAAGGCGTCCGCCACCACATTGGCTTTACCTGGATGGTACTTAATCTCACAATCATAATCCTTTAATATTTCCATCCACCTTATCTGCCTCACATTCATTTCCTGTTATAACACGATTTCTATCACTGAATTCAATTCATCAATGGCGGTTTGGATAGTGTGTGTTCTTAGTGTTTGTGTGTGTTTTGAGAGAGAATCGTATGTAAAAATGTGTGTGTGTTACTGGTATTAAAAGTTATGGAAAAGTTATACAAAGGTTATGTGTAAGTTATGATCTCTAAGGTATGAGAGGGCTATTTATAGTCTAATTATACAATTATGCGAATTGTCACAATTAGCCCCTCAACCTTAGTAATCATTTATCTATGAATTAACAACAAGAAATTCCTCTAATCTAGATTACAATTTATCACTATTTTTGGATTTCTAACATTCTCCCCCTTAGTGATACATTGTAATGAAGTACGTGTTATATTGTCTTGTAGGAATGAATTTGATGAGCCCGGTGGTGAAGACAATTGGTGTGTTGAAACAAGTCTTCAAAGCTTTCTCTTTTGTCTTTGGAGAACTTGATTCAGTCTTGGTTTTGGTCTTGGACTTCTTGAAGTTAAATCATGTGAGGATTCTCAATGTTCTTTTAGAACAGAGAATGATGAATGCGTATGAGTCTTGAATAAAGAGAATAATGAAGTCGAACAAATGTGTGTGACTTGAATCTTCGAGAATTGTTGAATCATGAATCAGAGTTGTCTTTTGAAATGCGGAAGGTATGAATCTTGGTTTCGAATGTTTCAATCTTCGATTCTTGAGTGAAATTCAACTTTTCGATTCTTCAGTTTTAATTCTTGAATGAATTTCATCTTCTTGGAATGAAGTATCATGAATATGAACTCTCCCCCTTTATGTATGCATTGGAGTTTCTTGAACAAAATGTTGTTGTATGACTTGAAGATCTTGAATGAAGTGTGTTTGATGAAGACTCTGTTAAAGCTTTTACTTCTTTGACTTGAATCTTCTAACCAATCTCTGATCCTTTTTGAAGCTTTGATCTTTGTCATATCAATTCGAACACTTTGGAGAGTAAGCAATTGAATGAAGTTTGAATGAAATTCTTATGAAGTAATTATGCTCCCCCTCAATCCATGAGTATAAATATTTTTGGAGCATCTTTGGACTTTTGAAGCATCTTGAGTGAAAATCTTTTCATCTTTGGTTTCATTCTTATCTTTGACGTCAATTCAGATTCCCCTTTTTTAAAATCAAAATCTCAATCAACTAAAGTCTAGTGAAAATCTGAAACTATTGTCACATCATGAATAATTTTCTCCCCCTATACACAAACTTTGATAAGCCTAGAACTTTGATAAGCCTAAAAACCGATTGAAAACAACCAACTACAAACTATTCTCCTTGTTTCCTTATCAATCAGTAAATCAATCATAATATTTTCTCCCCCTCATAATGACAAAATTGGGAACCAATGTCATTATGTACAAATTTGATTGATTAAAAGTCAAAAAGAAAAACATAATCTTATGAAGAAATGTCAACCATCAAAACAACAACCCAAACCATTAGTCCTACCCAATAGATCCTAGGAGTGACTAAAACGTAAGATTGAAGTTGTTGGGACAAACGTTATATTACGGTGTTGGTGTTTTCTGTGTTTGTGTGAAGAGAAATGATACCGGATAAGAATGATCCGTTAGCATGTTCAAAAATCGAAAGGATTAATGAAATGACCGATTGAGATGTATAACATTTGTCGGATTTCCTATGTATCATCGAGATATGCACTAAACAATTCTCTAACATAGTTCGATCTGCGGCTTTGCAACCACGAGATTGCTTCAAAGAATATAAATCATGGTTAACACTACCGAAGCATTTGATAACCACAATTTTATCCTTAAAGACTTTTTAGGGAAAACCGAGGTCACTTAGACTTCTTGTTAACTCAATAATCACATAAATGTAATTATGAGACCTACGTTCAACGTTGGAAAAGATGTTAGCATTGGTAGGATTTCCATTCGATCATCGTGGAATATCAATTAAGATATCACTACGAATGTTCCGGCTTTATCACAAAGATAAGCAATATGATCACAAAGATATGACTCGAATGTGTTCAAAAAAAATGAATGATGATCAAATTAATGACCAAACCAGATAGCTCTAGACACATCGTGAGCGAAATGAAGTCGGGGACTGGAGCAGAATGTCGCCCTTTTTTAAAATCAAAATCTCAATCAACTAAAGTCTAGTGAAAATCTGAAACTATTGTCACATCATGAATAATTTTCTCCCCCTATACACAAACTTTGATAAGCCTAAAAACCGATTGAAAACAACCAACTACAAACTATTCTCCTTGTTTCCTTATCAATCAGTAAATCAATCATAATATTTTCTCCCCCTATACACAAACTTTGATAAGCCTAAAAACCGATTGAAAACAACCAACTACAAACTATTCTCCTTGTTTCCTTATCAATCAGTAAATCAATCATAATATTTTCTCCCCCTCAATCCATGAGTATAAATATTTTTGGAGCATCTTTGGACTTTTGAAGCATCTTGAGTGAAAATCTTTTCATCTTTGGTTTCATTCTTATCTTTGACGTCAATTCAGATTCCCCTTTTTTAAAATCAAAATCTCAATCAACTAAAGTCTAGTGAAAATCTGAAACTATTGTCACATCATGAATAATTTTCTCCCCCTCAATCCATGAGTATAAATATTTTTGGAGCATCTTTGGACTTTTGAAGCATCTTGAGTGAAAATCTTTTCATCTTTGGTTTCATTCTTATCTTTGACGTCAATTCAGATTCCCCTTTTTAAAATCAAAATCTCAATCAACTAAAGTCTAGTGAAAATCTGAAACTATTGTCACATCATGAATAATTTTCTCCCCCTATACACAAACTTTGATAAGCCTAGAACTTTGATAAGCCTAAAAACGATTGAAAACAACCAACTACAAACTATTCTCCTTGTTTCCTTATCAATCAGTAAATCAATCATAATATTTTCTCCCCCTCATAATGACAAAATTGGGAACCAATGTCATTATGTACAAATTTGATTGATTAAAAGTCAAAAAGAAAAACATAATCTTATGAAGAAATGTCAACCATCAAAACAACAACCCAAACCATTAGTCCTACCCAATAGATCCTAGGAGTGACTAAAACGTAAGATTGAAGTTGTTGGGACAAACGTTATATTATGGTGTTGGTGTTTTCTGTGTTTGTGTGAAGAGAAATGATACCGGATAAGAATGATCCGTTAGCATGTTCAAAAATCGAAAGGATTAATGAAATGACCGATTGAGATGTATAACATTTGTCGGATTTCCTATGTATCATCGAGATATGCACTAAACAATTCTCTAACATAGTTCGATCTGCGGCTTTGCAACCACGAGATTGCTTCAAAGAATATAAATCATGATTAACACTACCGAAGCATTTGATAACCACAATTTTATCCTTAAAGACTTTTTAGGGAAAACCGAGGTCACGTAGACTTCTTGTTAACTCAATAATCACATAAATGTAATTATGAGACCTACGTTCAACGTTGGAAAAGATGTTAGCATTGGTAGGATTTTCATTCGATCATCGTGGAATATCAATTAAGATATCACTACGAATGTTCCGGCTTTATCACAAAGATAAGCAATATGATCACAAAGATATGACTCGAATGTGTTCAAAAAAAAAATGAATGATGATCAAATTAATGACCAAACCAGATAGCTCTAGACACATCGTGAGCGAAATGAAGTCGGGGACTGGAGCAGAATGTCGCCCTTTTTCAATATCAACATCTTCCAAATGAAGAGTCAATAGAAATGTTAAAATCTTCGTGAGAAATGAAACAAGTATTTGTTAAGAAACACTTGAGTGGTTAGGAAAAGATGTGCATTGCTTCACTGGGTCCATGAAGACTTCTTCAATATCGATATTTCAACAAATGAAATCCGATAGGAACGTGTTTACCCGGCTTTTTGAGAATTTTGGGGAGGGCTTTTGTTTCTTTTAGCCCTTTCTCACATCATATCACCTTACCCTCTCACTTTTCAACTTTACTCCCTCCATCCTATTTGCACGAAAACAACATCACTCAAAATT
>CM067167.1:180364365-180391869 GCA_034093135.1 Erigeron breviscapus
CACATAGTTTATCAAAATTATTTAGAAACTCGGTTCCAAATCTTTTTGATTCAAAAATCTTTCAAAGATCAAATTCAGAACTATGAACAACTCTATGTCCATTCTAATGAAAATCTTCTTTCTAAGATATAAATATTCTTTTTTGTTGGCAAAAATCTACAAAGTTATGTTCCATTATTATAAACTAATATGTATAATTACTTATTACTTAAAGAAAGTTATAGGGAAACGATGATAAAAATGAATGTTATTTCAACAAAAGAAAGTCATGTGCTATGTTTTAGAAGAAATTAGATTTTGTAGTAACATGCATAAAAAGTTGTTTTTGGAGACGTACTCAACTTGATCCTGGAATGTAGATTGATTGTAAAGCCTCTACAACCAACTTTGCTAGCTCTAGTTGTAGTTCAAATATCTTTTTCCCCTCTTGGAAGCTACTACCAAATGCAGTACATGAAATTATCTCAGCAGATAGTGTTGGGAGATGAGGCCAAACATCCACTTCGCAAAAACTTTTATTTTGTAACATTTCCACCCATTTGTTGATGAGCTCCGCGCAACTCACATAAGTTGCAGGAACCATATGCTATAAAACTTATAAACGCCTAAATTGTCTAACTTTAAGATATAAAAATTGTGACAACTCGTAATTAATTAACATCGGGTTAGTCTTAATCTCAGTTAGACAGTCATTAGACGTGGAAATTATTAGACTTTTGGACTTTTGACTTAGTCAAATTAGACGTATCTTGATTACGTAGACTATTAGCTATCTAGACGAATGTCGAGTCTTAAAAATAACTTTAAATGAATATTTAAAGGTTATGTCTTGTACAAAATAAATAGACTGTCTAAAATTAATATTATAAAGTTCACTTTGACGAAACTTTATTGACTTGTCTTGATTTAAATAACACGAGGGAAAATACCCTTACTTTAAATTGTAACCTTTTGGTCATACGGTAATTAATCGTAAGCATTTTACCGAATTAAGGGTATTAAAATACCACAAATAAGGCCACATGGGCTGAAATGTTTTGTGAGGCAGGGAATTGAACACCAAACCTTTTCCCCCTTCTTCTTCCTTTGTGTCGACCCAACACCCACACAAACACACAACACACACAAATCACTCAAATCTCTCAATCTCTCTACCAAATCATCATCAAGAATCAGTTTTGGGCAAGGATTTATCAAAGGAAATAATTAATTTCTATAATAATTTGAGGATCATCATCATCATCATCTTCATCTCCTTTTTCTTCAAATTCACCAAGAACTTTGATTTGGTAAGTAACCTCTTTTAAACTTAAACTTTGATTCTGAAATTGATTCAATGAAATAGGTTGTTTTAGTGTTGTTAGATTGGTTTAAAGGCTATGAATATGAAATGGGTCTTGTGGTTTAGTTGGATAAAGAAACTTGAATTTGATTCGGTCTTTGAAATCAAAATGTTGGAATTGTGAAATGGTAAGCGAAATGGATTGTTTTCAGGTTATGGAACCTATTGTCACTTGTTGAAATGAAAAGAGTTGAGTAGAAAATGATTTGGTTTGGCGAAAATGGTCAAAAAACTGCATTTTGCTCGTTCAGGTCAAATATCGCGCCGCGAGCCTTCAGGGTCGCGCCGCGATATAGTGTAAAACTTGAATCGTGCCGCGAGATTTTGTTCTGTTTAACATTTTCAGTTTTCAATAACTCGAACGTTTGAACTTGGTGAATATCGAATGGTACTTTAGGCTACCTTATAATGACAATGTCATTGATATTACCAACTAAAGTTAAATAAAATGAAAGTTTAAATCACATTCATAGTCGTGGCATTCTAGGGTTGATAGCTAAGTAGTTGTACGTAGGATACTTGTCGTCGTGAGAATTGATCCTCACCATTGGTACTCATATCCTAGGTTTGGATAGACGTGGAGACTAGACTGCTCATTTTCTCAGACTACTCATACTTTTAGCTCGTCGATCGCTAAGGTAAGTTTATGGCGCCCTTTTTCCTTTTACTTTGGGCCTGAAAAGCATGTACTGTATACACGACTACTTTATAAATGATTTGTCTTTGTCTATGTCATGAGATTTGGTAAATGAAATCATTTGTCTTATGTCTTGCCATGTTGTCGGCTGTCTGAAAATGTGTATACATGTCTTATGAAAATTGATCTATATGTCTTGACTTGCCATGTTGTCGGCTGACTAAACTGTTCTTTGTGTTTGACGAACTAAAATGATCCCCCTTATGTAGTTTTACCATTATGAGATTTTAATGGTAGTCTTGTCAGTTTTCGTATCTGACTGGCATTATATTATGGTCGGACTTCCGGTCTGGACTGTCTTGTCATTATATTATGGTCGGACTTCGGTCTGGACTGTCTTGTCATTATATTATGGTCGGACTCCGGTCTGGACTGTCTTGTCATTATATTATGGTCGGACTTCGGTCTGGACTGTCTTGTCTTAAACAACTACATGTCATTGGGTGCTCCCAATGACGACTGATCTTTTAGTCAAACACACTGTAAACTCACCAACTATTTCGATAGTTGATCCTCTTAAATTTCATGCTTTTCAGGTAACCAACAGTAAGTCTTGGATCATCTATGGCATTATAGGGCCATTCTTTTGACATTGGACGTACAATTAGCATCAGACATTTGAGGACTCTCATGTTATTAGCTTTAATTGTATTAGACTGTCCAATTTATTGAACTCGTATTCAGTGGGGCCCAGTTCTAAATGAGGATGACTTGTATCCGTATTTTGGGGTCCACATTTGAACGATTGTACTTGTATTGAACATGTATTGGCATTAATGGATGCAATCTCTATTTACCTTCTGATTAGTACGCAATTATTTGTTAACCCTGTATTTCCGCTACAACGGGGTGTGACAAAAATTGGTATCAGAGCCAAGGTTATAGTTAATACAGAGTTTTTCCGCTGGAAAAACTCAATCTATAGCCACTTTCGTTTCAAAAGGGAATCTAAGTCTACTAAGGTTTAGGATACTTATTTCAAGAGTTATATTATTTGTCTATAATTAGACCTAGCCTGATCAACTACGTCCCGATTATGTAAAATAATATAAGGCTCGAATAAATATCTTAGACTTTGTATATACGTTATAGTTTGGATTATACTCACAACATACTGTAGATGTGGTGGGAAGGTTGCGGGTGACCCTATATATAAGCATTGAAGGTATGTTAGGAGTAGAAACCCAAATCGTATGTGTATACATGGGACTTATATACGTGATAGTTTGGATTATATTAATAATATACTGTAAATGTGGTGGGAAGGCTGCGGGTGACCCTATATATAAGCATTGAAGGTATATTGTTAATAGAAACCCAAATCATATGTGTATAGTCTAGACAAAGATTTCTTTAAAATTCGTATGTTGCGTACTGTCACATCTATTTCACTTGTACTGTCTCATCCATTAGACTTATATGGATTCTTTGACTATCCTTTCAGACTTGTCATGTCGGACGGAGCTAGCTCTTATGCTGTTGTTCCTGGTACTCCTCAAGTTCCAGTTGTAGCAAACTCCATTCCTCGTGTTCCTCACTCTTCTGAAGAGGAACAATTTGAGGCTTCGGGCAATGAGTCTCGCCCCATTAACTTGGTGTCAACATCCAGTGAATCTGGAAATGAACATGTAGCTATTCATGTTCAACCATCTCTGTCACCGGTAGCTCCATATCAGAGGAGAACTACCGAGGGAGCTCGTCTGCCTTATGCTCCTCGAGACCCTAATTCTCTTGGTCCTTCTACACCGGTTCAGGACAACCATGTATTTGGTCCCTCTTTTCTTCTGGGCGATCCGTATGCTGCGGGTCCCTCCAGAGTGCCTGTTTACAATCCCAATGCTGCTGAAGTGATGCCAGTTGCTGATGCAACTGATAGGTCAGAATATTATCTCCGACAAATGTCAAGGATGAACAACTCTCTCATCCGTACTAGGGAGGCTATTGAGAATCAAGCCCAAGCGTTGACTGGAGCTTATCTTCATGCTTCTGATGCTATGACTGTTGCTAAGGAGGGGAAGGAGACTGTTAGGACGTTGGTCTGCATGCTATTAGTTTTGGTGACCTTGGTTGTGGCTTTGCTAGTTGTTGTTCTTTTCAAGATGTAATCTTGTAGTAGTTATGTATTGTAAGCCTAGAACTTATAACAACTCGTACTTTTGTACTTTGAGTTGTAGTCTATCTTTTGTGGATGTAGTTCCCATATGTCTTTGAATCGTATCACTCTGACTATGTAGTCTATCGTTGTGGATGTCGTTCCTACATGTTTTTGGATCGTACCTATCAAACTATGTAAATTTTGAACATCAATGAAATACGATTTGTCTTTTGGCTTACATACTTGTTCAGACTATGTCACTTGCTTATTCTTAACTCTAGAAATATGATGTTCCATATTTTCTTGTCTTGTCTAGTACATGAATTCATAAAAGTCAACATTTTATGACTTGCATTGTACTGACATCTGTCTTGCAAAGCTACTTTCTGATTAACCTTTAAAGGAAATCTCTAAATTACATTATTGTTCATGTCATAGACTTATGGCTCCCAAGACGCGAAGCAAAATCCAGAAAAAGGCTCCAAGTAAGAAAACTGCTCAAAAGAGAGTTACTCGATCAACTCCTAAACCCAATGGAGCTGAACAGGAAGAACCTGTGATCCAGCAAGAACCAGAAGCTGCTGCCGTCCATGTGAACACTGGTCCTGGATCTACCCCACATGCTGGCGGGGAAAATAATATGGCGGCATTTGTGACACAACAGTTATTGGCAGCTATGCCTACTTTAGTCGCTCAGATCACTACAAGCATGAACGCCAATAATAATCATCATGCTGACAATAGTAACAACGTGGAACCTACTGCTGATCAAGTTATTCCTCGAGTTCATCTGCACGGGAGTGACTTTAAGACCTTTACTTATTGTAAGCCAAAGGAGTTCCATGGCACCAAAGGTCCTGCCGGTCTAATCAATTGGCTGGAAAGCATAGAGGTTGTGCTTCATATCAGCCGTTGTGCCGACGAGCACAAAGTGGAGTATGCAGCCTCTCAATTTCAAAAGCACGCTCTATCATGGTGGAACGAACAGATAAGGACTCGTGGCAGAGAGCCAGCTAATAGCATCCCTTGGTTAAACTTTAAAAGGATGCTGATGGAGAAGTACTGTCCTCGGGAGGAAGTACAGAAGATGGAAGGTGAATTCTGGAATCATAGTATGATGGGACTGGACAACGAGAAATACATAACTCGTTTTCATGAATTGGCAAGGTTAGTTCCTTGTATGGTAGATACGGAGGAGAAATTTATCGAAAGATACTGTTATGGCTTGTCACCTGATGTCCGAAGGTTGGTAGCCGCTTTTAATCCTTTGACTCTTCAAGCGGCAGTTAGTGCAACCAACCGGATGGTGATAGACTTGAAAAGAACCACTGTTTCTTCTGTTGGAACTGAGATTGTCAAAAGAAGGAATGATCATGCCTCTAGCAGTGGTTTTGGCGATGGTGGAAATGGAAAGAGGTTTAAGACTGCTAGAAACTTTGCAGTAGTCACTCAGGATGTCACGAGGTACACTGGCCCAGATCCTAAGTGTAATAGGTGTAATCTTCATCACAGGGGAAATTGTCCTACTTGTCGCCGTTGTAAAAGGACGGGACATCTGGCAAAGTTTTGTAGGGACAAGGCACTAGGTCAATGTTACGAATGTGGGAGCGAAACCCATATGAGACCCGCTTGTCCACGACTTAATCTAAACCCGAACAACAATGCCATAGTTCCCGTGAGGAACAATGCGGGGAACAATCAAGCTAGGAATCAAGGAGGACAAGGCAGAGGTCGAGTTTTTGCTTTGGATGCTGCCGATGCACGACGTGATCCCAACGTTGTGATAGGTACATTCATACTCAATAATCATTATGTCTTTGTGTTATTCGACTCTGGTGCTGATAAAAGCTTTATATCCTTAGAATTCAAGTCTCGATTTAATATAGTAGCTATCCCCATGAAAGAAACTTATATTGTCGAATATGCAAACGGTCAAAAGTATGTTGCTAGAGATCATTTAGTAGATTTCAGTTTGACATTGTCCGGTAAAACCTTTAAAATTGATCTTATTCCCATAGAACTAGGAAGTTTTGATGTGATCGTTGGTATGGACTGGTTGTCTAGAGTTCGCGCTGATATTGATTGTTACGAGAAAGTTGTAAGAATACCTCTTCCAAATGACGAAACATTGATAGTGCAAGGAGACAAGTCAGGGAAGGAATTAATTTTAGTGTCGGCGATAAAAGCGAATAGATATTTACAAAAAGAATACCCTGCTTTTTTGGCACTAGTGGTTGAAAGGAAACCAGAGGGTAAAGGCATTCAAGATATTCTTGTAGTTAAAGATTTTCCGGAAGTATTTCCTGAAGATTTGACGGGACTTCCACCTCACAGACCAGTCGAGTTTGGAACAGACTTAGTCCATGGAGCTGCACCCGTGGCCAAGGCACCCTATCACCTTGCGCCATCAGAAATGTAAGAATTGTCCGAACAACTTCAAGAGTTGTTAGCTAAAGAGCTGATTCGTCTAAGTTCATCACCGTGGGGAGCTCCAATCATATTCGTCAAGAAGAAAGACGGCTCTATGCGCATGTGTATTGACTATAGAGAATTGAACAAGTTGACTGTCAAGAACAGGTACCCTTTACCTCGTATTGACGATTTGTTTGACCAACTGGAAGGTGCATCACATTTTTCCAAGATTGATCTCAGATCTGGGTATCATCAACTCAGAGTCAGAGAGACGGACATTCCTAAAACAGCTTTCAGAACTCGATATGGACATTATGAGTTTTTGGTTATGCCTTTTGGTTTAACCAATGCACCTGCTGTGTTCATGGACTTAATGAATAGAGTATGTCGACCATATCTAGACAAGTTTGTCATCGTGTTCATTGATGACATACTGATTTACTCAAGAACTAAAGACGAACATGAAGGTCATCTGAGGACCATTCTGCAACTGCTCAAGGATCAAGAACTGTACGCAAAGTTCTCAAAATGTGAATTCTGGATTAGGGAAGTACACTTCTTGGGTCTTGTGGTGAATGCGGATGGAATCCATGTAGATCCATCTAAGGTCGAGGCAATAAAGAAGTGGGAAGCCCCTAAGACTCCGACAGAAATCCGTCAATTTCTTGGACTGGCTGGCTATTACAGGAGATTCATTGAGAATTTCTCTAAGGTTGCTCAACCTTTGACTTTGTTAACTCATAAGACTAAGGAGTTTATTTGGCAGGATGCCCAAGAAAAGGCATTCCAGACGTTAAAAGACAGACTATGTAATGCTCTTATTCTAGCATTACCAAATGGCATTGAAAACTTTGTGGTATACTGTGACGCCTCACATCAGGGCATGGGGTGTGTACTTATGCAGGAAGGTAAGGTCATTGCTTACGCTTCTAGACAGCTCAAAATCCACGAAAAGAACTATACAACCCACGATCTCGAACTCGGAGCGGTTGTCTTCGCATTAAAAATTTGGAGACACTATTTGTATGGTACCAAGTGTACTGTATTCATGGATCACAAAAGTCTTCAGCATATCTTCGATCAGAAAATGCTAAATATGAGACAATGCCGATGGGTAGAATTACTCAGTGACTACGACTGTGAACTCAAATATCATCCCGGTAAAGCGAATGTCGTTGCTGACGCGCTAAGTCGAAAAGATAGAATTTCCCTATCTGTCATAAAAGAGCAAGTTCTTATCTTGGCTCATCATTAAGGGATAGAGTTCTGGACGATCAAAACAATGCCCTACAGCCAGGGCGTATCGAGAAAGAAGCATTGTGGAATGCTGAACGTTTATTTGAATTGGATGGCGATAGGATCCGACATGTCAAGGGCAGAGTGTGGATTCCCAAGTACAATGGGCTTAGAGAACTCTTAATGAACAAGAGTCATCGATCTAAGTATTCAATCCATCCTGGTGCTGACAAAATGTACCATGGACTAAAGGACTTTTATTGGTGGCCTGGTATGAAAAGAGATATCGCCACTTATGTCTCAAAGTGTCTAAATTGTTCAATGGTCAAGGCGGAGCACCAAAAGCCTTGTGGGCTGCTCCAACAACCCCAAATTCCTGACTGGAAATGGGAACAGATTACTATGGACTTTATTACTAAACTGCCTCGAAGCTTGAAAGGATACGATACTATTTGGGTCATTGTCGATCGATTAACGAAGTCTGCTCATTTCATTCCAATACAGGAGAATTGGAAGATAAAGAAACTGTCTCAGTTATATATTGAAAAGATCGTATCACTTCATGGCGTTCCTTTGTCTATTATCTCTGATCGAGATGGTCGTTTCATGTTAGGTCGAAAATCGACCTAGTATAATTTGTTCAGAAATAGCTGAAGCTCAGTGAAGAATACTTGTATAGAATTCTGAGGTCGCTCAGAATTAGTTCACTGAAGCTTCACTTCAGTTCAGATCAACGTATCAGAATACCGTTCAGAATGAAGTCAAAGACTGAAGTCTGAAGAATGAGAATCAGTTCAGATGTGGAGCTCAGAAAGTGATTCTACCTGATCGAAGACTGAAGCATCTCAGTGTAAAAGTACTTACACACTTTTACACTGATTACGAGGAAGACTTTTTACTTTACATATCTTTACCCGGTTAATAGATTAACTATTAAATAAAGTACAAGGTAAAGTAAAGGTTGGGAATAAGGTTTGATAAGTCACATCAACGACTTATATACCTAAACCTTAAAAGTACACATGTAAGGAATTAGCTTTAATACCTTAAATACTTCCAACCATATTTGTACGATCTGGTCCACGTCATCATGGACTTGGTCTATAAATATAAGTCTTCTCACAACTTGCAAATTGCTTGAAACCTTTGCATTGCAACTTGTGAGATATACTCTAAGTAATCCTTACGAGTATTTCCAAATCATTAGATCACTTGTATTTCTAGGTTGTTTAGATATTTACACTTGGGTGTTTATCTTTGTTCCACAACAACCTTTGTATTTCTTTATATATCAATAAATCAAATACCTTGAAAAATACATCGTGTCTCAATGCTACATACTTGATCTATACATATTATTTATATAGTTTCAGCCCTTATTGTTTCTTGCATTTACTTTCAGTATCTTTATTGTATTGTTCATCCATATCTGGATCGTATTCTGAACTGGTCTTCTTCCAGTTAGAACTACTTGCCAGTCGGGTATTAAACCATCTATATTTGGGACTCACAATTGGTATCAGAGCAGCAAGGTTGAATTATATCAATTCATTAACCTTTGATCTGCAAAGATGGTTGACCAAATGTTCAATACAGGCCCTGACCCTAATGCTAATGCTAATGCTAATGCCAATGCTAATGCTAATACTACTCCACCCCCTATCATCAACAACAATATACCATCGCATAATGTGCACGTACACTTTCCAAATAATCTTGTTCCCAAGTTTGATGGGAACAGTGAAAACTTTCAAACATGGAAAGCATGCATGCTAAAATATATTGCTGGTGTTGAAAGACATTTGACCGATATTCTCAAAGAAGGACCCTTTGTCCCCTTGAATGCCTCCACTGTTGTCAGAAATGCCGATGGGACTCCTAGGGTTTCACCCAAGGAGAAGGATCATTGGTCTGAAGAAGATCATAGGCTGGTAGACCTTGATACCAAGCTGCAAAATATGATCTTGTATGTTGTTCCTGAAACTCTTATGCCCACCCTTGTTTTACTTGAAAATTCAAAATTAATGTGGGAGGAACTCATGACACAATTTGAAGGCGCCAATGAGACAATTGTCACAAGAAAAGTTGCTTTGAATAAAAGATATGAGTCTTTTTTGCTATCCCTGGTGAAACTTTAACACAAACATACATCAGATTCACTAATCTGGTAAATCAATTGAAAGCCCTAGGTGTAACTAAAGATAAAGAAATTTTGTTGGAAAAGTTTTGTGACATCTTACCTTCTAAATGGGAAAAATTGATCTTGGTTTTGAGACAAGGAAAAACCTTACACAGTCACACTCTAGCCTCCCTGTATAGAGCCTTCAGGTACACTGAAGAGAACAAGGCTGAGAGAGCTGTGGCTGAGCAAGATGCCAAAAATCATGCTTCTACCAGTTCAGTCATGGTTCATAATTCTGAACCACATGGGACTGCTCTACTGTCTTCTGAGAGTGATCATTCTGACTCGATGAAGAAGATGGTCTCTGAAATGTTAAAAATTGGTATTTCTGGTAATGTAACTCATAGTTGTGATGAGGATGACAATGATGATCTGGTTGCCATGCTGGCTAAAACGTTCAATCGTTTTAAGGCCAAATCTAATCGATCTGGTAAACCATTTACTTCCAGCGCTTCTATTGATAAGTCTAATCTTGAATGCTTTAAGTGTGGCAAGAAAGGATATTTCATGAAGGAATGCAGATCTAGTCAGCCTTCATCATCACAATTTGCCCCTAATCATTCTATTTTTCAGAAACCTGATGACAGCTATAAGGCTAAGTACAAGAAGCTGAAAGCTCAAATAGCTCTCATGGCTCAAAACAACTCAAGCAATAATAGTTGTATGATTGCCAAGACTGAAAAATGGGAGGAATCTGATGAATCATTTGATGATGAAGAAGAAGTAAGGGATATGTGTTTCATGGCACGTGAAGATCAAGGTCATCTGGTCAAATCTGATGTTGAATCTGGTCGTTGGGTGGATATTGTCATGAAAAAGGTTAGTGACTTTGGTTTTGAAAGTGATGAGGAACAAAAACTGGACCTTTTGGTTCTTTTAGAGGCAGACATTTCTTTTGTCGAAACTGTGCGTTCAGAAAGCCTAAAAATGTTTGAAAATAATACTTCTGAACTGAACGCCAGTCAGGCCAGACTAAAAGAACTGAAAGATGTTCATTTGGCTTTAAAAAGTTAGAATTGGAAAAAGAAGAATTAAAAACCATCCTTGAAAAAGAACAAGCAATAATTAAATCTTGGATGAAAGCACCAAGGCCAGATGCTGCAATTAAAAATACTTTTGCAACTCAAAGAATAGCATATGAATCTGGTGATCTTCATTTGGCATCTATAATCACTGATTTAGATGCACTTCCAAAGGAAATAAAACCTGAAATCATTTTTCCTAAAGTTGGCAAGCAGAAAACTGTGACTGATAAGGCCCAGGAACAATCTGAGGGTAAATCTGAAACAGCTCAGACAACTGTTTCAGAAAGGAAGGCTAAAACCAAAAAGCCATCCCCTTAGACTTCATCTAAGGTTCCAAAAGGCCCAAAGAAGAAGAAAAATATCTCCCTCACTGAGTCCTCTACCTCAGATTCAGGTAAGGCTCAGGTGTCTAATGAAGAAGCTATTTTGCTTAGGTTAGAGAGTCAATTTCAGTTATTGGCTAGACAAGTGCAGAGCTGTAATGCACGTTTAAAAAATGTTGAAACCACTCCTCTTCAACCTAAACAAAATGCAAAACCTTTTTCAAAACAAATCAAGCAAAAATCTGAGAAAAAAAAGGTTGAGCCCCCCATCAAACCAACTGTTTTTGTGTCATCTGAGATTATGACTGAGATCCCCTTCGATCCTTCTGTTCCTTATCTAACAACGAAATCTGAGACTGCTAAGGGAGAGTCTAGCGAACCCATCACCAGATGGGTTCCCAAAAAGAACTAATCTTTGTGTTTGTGCAGGGAGACCGAAAGAAGAATATATGGTATCTTGACAGCGCTGCTGGCAGAACCATGAATGGTTATCAGACCCTGCTGAAGGAATACAAGGTGCAAGAGGGGCCCTTAATAACATTTGGAAATGATGAAAATGGAAAAACTGAGGGATATGGTGTTGTGAATAATGGACAAGTCAAATTCACACGTGTTGCATATGTGAACGGTTTGAAATATAACTTGATCAGTGTCAGTCAACTATGTGATGATGGCTTCAAGGTATTATTTGATATCTCACAAGGCACCATATTCAACAGGGATGGAAAGGTAGTTTTGATTGCACCAAGAAAAGGAAACATTTATATCATCGATATGAATAGTTCACCCACTGAACAATGTTTCTACACAAAGGCAGATGAAGACACAAATTGGTTGTGGCACAAGAGATTATCCCATCTGAACTTCAAGAATATTAATAAGTTGTCAAGAAAACAACTTGTTGATGGGATACCCTCAATGTCTTTCAACAAAGACAAGCCATGTCCAGGTTGTGAAATGGGTAAGCAGAAAAGAGCTTCATTCAAGACAAAACAAAGTTTTAGTATAACTGAACCTCTTCACATGCTTCACATGGACCTCTTAGGACCAGTGAATGTTCAGACAAGAGCAGGAAAGAAGTATACCCTTGTTGTTGTTGATGAATATTCAATATATTGCTGGGTAATTTTCCTCAGATCCAAGAGTGAAGCTGCTGCTGAAATCATTTCTCTCATCAAACAAATTGAACTCAAGCATAAGCGAAAAGTTTGTCAGCTCAGATTTGACAATGGCACTGAATTCAGAAATGCCACTCTGGAGTCCTTCTGCACTGAAACTGGCATATCTCAGAACTTCTCCTCAGCCCACACACTAGAGCGGAATGGTGTTGTAGAAAGAAAGAATCGCACGCTAATTGAAGCTGCTAGAAGTATACTGAATGAATCTGGTCTTCCCAAGAATTTCTGGGATGAAGCTGTTGCAACTGCTTGCTACACTCAGAACAGATCTGTCTATATCAAAAGACACAAGAAGACAGCCTATGAAGCACTCAGAAATAGAAAGCCTAATATTGGATATTTCCATGTATTTGGATGTCCAGTATACATTCTGAATGATTCCAGTCAGCTTGGAAAATTTGATGCAAAAGCTGATGAAGGGTACTTCCCAGGATATTCATCAATTCACAAGGCCTTTAGAGTCTTTAACAAGAGGCTTGAAAAGGTTTATGAGTCAATTCATGTTACCTTTGATGAATCTAATTCTGCAATCTTTAATAATTCCACTCCCATTTTATCCTACAGTAAGTTTTAAACTACCTTCTGAACTGCCTATTGGATCAGATGTACATGCTGCTTCACCTCAGATATCAGGCTCCACTGAATTACCCCAATCTGAACAATTCCATGATGCAAATCATGATCTGCAGGAGGAAGATGATGAGACTGAGGTAGTCTTTTCTGAAGCACCTCCTGAAGTATCTCAGAGGAGTTCTTGCACTGATATCATAGTTCATCCTAGTCATTACACTAAGTGGACAAGAGCACATCCAATCGAGCAAATCATTGGGGATTTCACTAGTGGGGTTCAGACCAGAAGAGCCACAAGCGATCAATGCTTAAATGTCAGCTTCTTATCTCTAATAGAACCAAAGAAGATTGACGAGGCTATGAAAGACCCTAGCTGAGTTGAAGCCATGCAAGATGAGCTTAATCAGTTTAAGAGGAACGATGTTTGGGAACTTGTTCCTTGTCCCAGTAATCTAAAGAAAGAACCAATTGGGACAAGATGGGTCTTCAGAAACAAGATGGACGAAGATGGTCACGTTATTCGAAACAAGGCAAGACTTGTTGCAAAGGGTTACTCACAAGAAGAAGGAGTAGACTTTGATGAAACTTTTGCACCAGTCGCTAGACTAGAAGCTATCAGAATTTTCTTAGCTTTTGCAGCTCATCATGAGTTCAAAGTCTATCAGATGGATGTTAAAAGTGCATTCTTGAATGGTGAATTGGAAGAAGTTGTGTATGTGTATCAACCACCAGGGTTCATAAATGAAGAAAGACCTCATTGGGTGTACAGACTTAATAAAGCTTTATATGGTCTGAGACAAGCACCTAGAGCCTGGTATGATACTCTTACTAAACATCTTCTGAAAAATGGTTTTAAAAGGGGTGCAATAGATAACACTTTATTCATATTGCATGATAAAAATGATATCTTACTTGTACAAGTTTATGTTGATGATATTGTGTTTGGGTCTACAAATAACAAAATGTGTGAACAGTTTTCTAAAATAATGTCATCTGAGTATGAAATGAGTATGATGGGCGAACTGACATATTTTCTAGGTCTTCAAGTGAAACAAACCAGTGATGGTATTTTTATAAATCAAGAAAAATATGTCAGAGACTTATATTAAAGAAATATCAATTTGATTCAGTCTCATCAAAAGATACTCCTATTTCTGCACCATTAACTTTGGACTCAGATCCTAATGGAAAACCAGTGGATCCCACAAAATATCATGGTATGGTGGGATCCCTCATGTACTTAACTGCTAGTAGACCTGATATAATGTTTGCAACATGCCTTTGTGCAAGATTTCAGTATGATCCCAGAGAAGCACACGCAAATGTTGTGAAAAGGATTTTCAGATACCTTAAAGGTGTCCCCAGACTTGGTCTTTGGTATCCCAAAGGCTCAAGTCTAGATCTAATGGGTTATTCAGATTCTGATCATGCAGGTTGTAAGATAGATAGGAAAAGTACCATAGGTGGTTGTCATTTCCTAGGTGGCAAATTGGTTAGTTGGACAAGTAAGAAACAAACTGCAGTATCACTCTCCACAGCTGAAGCTGAATATATTTCTGCAGCCAGTTGTTGCGCTCAGATTTTATGGATGAAGAACCAACTAACTGATTATGGTGTTAAGTATACAAAGACTCCAATATTTTGTGATAACACCATTGCCATTGCCATCTCTCACAATCTTGTAATGCACTCCAAAACCAAGCACATCGACCTCAGGTATCATTTTATCAGAGATCACATTATTAAAGGTGACATTGAACTTCATTTCATTCCCACTGATAAACAACTCGCTGATGTTTTTACAAAACCCTTGGATGTCAAAACGTTTAAACATCTCATCAGTGAGTTAGGTATGCTAAATTCTGTATAGCATCACCTCAGGGGGAAGTGTCAAATATTTTTATGTTTAAAAGAGTTTTTTCTCTAAGGGGTAACTTTGCTGTCAGAAAAATATTTTGTCTGAAATGCTTCAGAATTTCTGAAATGTTTTCAGAATAATTGTGTAAACTGAGATGGTTCAGATTCCTTGATTCTGATCATTCTCAGATTTTGTATATCATTTTTGAAATAAGTCTGCCCTTTATAATGTATTTTGATACTTGGTCGTTGTGTGAACACGTGAAGGTTACTGTTTAACGTTTGAAAAATGATGTTTTTGGCTGACGTGACACACAAGTTGCTCCGTAAAAGGAAAGTAATGATCACTTTTTCTTGAAAGTGTTGAAAAGTTTTGTGAAAATGTGGGGTCATAGCCGTCGTTGCATTAAATGCGGACGTGTACCCAAAAATTATTTTCGGACTTCAAACCCGATCAAAACTGATTTCATTTTAATAATATTTCATTTTTGGGTTTGAATTTCAAAATCATTTTATTTTATTTATTTTGGAAAAAGCCTTTGTATTCCATCATAAATATAAATATCCTTCCCAAAACAATTCCTTCATTTACATCCCCTTACATTTACTCTCAATCATCATTCTCTCTCTTTACTTCTTATTCCTTCATAACTTCAAAACCTTAAATTCATCTTTCACTTTCAGTTTTCCCTTGTAGATAAAATGGCTAAAGTAGTCAAATCCTTAATAGCTTTCGAATATCAACCATCTAAGGTAGTCAAGGCCAGTGCTCAATGGCCAAAAGGGTTCGATGCGTCGACCCTCAGATTTAATATGAATAACTTCATGGCCACACTAAATGCCAATGGCAAAACTCTAATGGGGAGGATAAACAAATTTCTTGAACAATCCCCTCTCCATTACGCCTTCACTGCTGATCCTTAGGTAATGTATCATCGATACTTACTTGAATTCTGGTATACTGCTACTCTTAGCAAGGATGAAAAATCCATTGCTTTTTCTTTAAAAGAAGGCACAAAGCAGTATATCCTTTCACTTGATGGGTTTCGGGAGGCCCTTCATTTGAACTACCTTCCCTCCTCTTCAGCCTATGCTAAAAGGCTTAAAGGGATTAATTTCAGGGAGGTTCTGCTGGCCACTGGTCATAATGACATGGTTGATGCAGACGGCAATCTGAAGACATCTGGACACATCTTTTGGTCTGGATTTGGAAACTGTTGGAGATATTTTTGGACTCAGATTGTCGAGTGCCTTGGAGGAAATTATGGTGGCTTGGACTAGATTTCCTTGACACAAGTAGAAATTGAGTATTACTTGTGGCATGGGATTGAGGTGGACTTTGCTGAGATACTTTTCTCTCAGCTGGTAGTAAAATTGAAAGGGAAAAGAAGTCCACATATCTCATTCCCTAGATTTCTGAGCGTTTGCTTCATAAGCATGCTTGGAAATGCGTATCATTTTGAGGGGCTTGAATCTTCAGCGACAGAGTTCTGCAGGGATCTTTCAAAGCTATCTACTTCAGATCCAGAACCAGAGGTCTCCGCTGCAATGCTTCAGGTAATAAATAAAACTGAAACAGCACGACCGGCTGGCTTAGAAAGGTCACCGAGCGGGTCGCAAAAGAATGCGAGACCCATTGGTGCACCTGGTGGTCAATTGTTGAAGTTGTTTAAAACCCCAGCAACTTCTTCTACCCAACCATCACCTCCCTCATCCATTGACCAACCTGAGGATCTCCCAAAAGATCCCTCAGGATCTCCAAAGGGCGTTTTAAAACGACGTAAATTTAAGCAGTCCTCACAGCCCAAGGACACTAGTACCGAAGCAAACCCCTCTGGATCTTCCCAACAAGAACCAGAGGAATCGAGTCTAAAGGGAAACCCACAAGCAGCCATCTCCAAAACTACTTTAGGAGGAGATGGTGAAGAGAATATTAGTGTGTCCGCCCAGCACACAATAGAGTCCGTGTCTGCACGCGCACCCACTGAAACTTCACAAATCTCACACTCTTCTACAGCACGAATTGATGAAGTCTTGGGTGTGACACCACCTGAGACTGAGATTCCAGACTCTACGGCTGATGAAGTGATTCTTGATGACGGTACGAGAATCATTAAGGCAATCCCCGTGTCTACTGTCTCTGGCGATGAAGCTATGGCTGAGCCAACCAATAAATCTGGTGACGATGCATCTGAAGTAGCAGTTGTTGAACCAGAAGCTTGTTCAGGTACCAGTGATCTGAACCAGGGCATATCTGATCAGACTGCAGTTTTAACTGACCTCTGGGATGAAGATGAGCCACCTCAAGGGAATCTCGATTCCTTTGCTGACTTTGAGTTTGATGAGGACTTACTGGAGGAGAATCAGTCTTCTGATTCTGAGCCAACCTTCAACCTCACAAACGTCCAACCTCCCCCAGAAATCCAAAATGTTGAACAACCATATCGCCAACCAGAAACTTCACATCAACACCCATATTTTCCACCCGGCTCTACACCTGCCTATGTTACATCACCACATTTTCAACCACAACTCCAACACTTACATCCACAAATTCACCAAGTGCCAAGGCCCATCAATTATGATATTGAAATTGAGAAAGAGTTGGACTCTGCTACTGAATCTGAGAGTCCAACTGAAATGCAGTTGGAAAAGGCATTGGATGGGCTTGGTAGAATTCCCTTTGTGGCTTCTATTTCTGCACAACCACCTCCTCCTTTGAGTGTAGAAGCACAGTTAGAGAAACAAAATGCCGAAGTCCAAAGCCTACTTATCAAGGTGGAGGACTTAACTAAATCTCTAACTGCCAATACTACGTCCCTGGCTAAAATGAAGGGTGCTCAGATGTTTCTTGGCACTGAGTTCACCATGGTTGCTGGGAATGAGGGACTATTAGGTGGGAAGCTAAATGAGTTGGTACATTCATGCAATAAGATAAGTATAACTATCAGAGAAGCCTTCATACTGGCCAAAAGAGATGTGCAAGCTTCAGTTGTTGCAAACTTGACATATGGTATTGAATTGTTGAAACAAGAAGTTCTGGCAGTCGGGAAGGAGGTGAATGAGTTGGTAAAAAGACCAAGTGTCAATGAGAATGAACTTGGGTCTGCTGTTGGTAGTAATGTGATTGAGAAGCTGAAGTCTGAGATTTCTCAGACTCTTGTTGATCAGATTTCAGCTTCTGTGGCTGAAAAGGTTGAGGAAGGGGTCAGAAGGATGGTCTTAGAACTTACTCAAGACACTTCAGAGAAGGTAGATAAAGCTGTTGAACAAGTTTAGAAATCTGTATCTACTCTCGAAGAAATTGTTAAAGGCCAGTCCAAGCAGTTAGAAGAAATTCTGACCCTACTTAAGAAGGAAAATGTTGTTGCTGCTCCCCCTCCTCCTTCATTCTCTGAAGAAGATAGGAAATTGCTGAAAGAACTAACTGAAAAAGAGAATCTGAACCTTAACTCATCATTCAGGTTAAGGGCTCAGTTCTCTACCATGGCAAAAGGCATTTCTGATTGCCTTCTGCAGCAGAGTTGGGAACCTCTGAAGGCCATTCAGACGGCGATTGATGTATATGCAAAGATGCCTTCTGAGGTCCCCAAAGGGGGAAATGTGCCTATTGGTCTGCTTTCAAGTACTCAGGAATTAATCGAAGCAACCAAGAAGCAAGCTCAGGTACCATCTGGTAGTGCCTCAGTTCAGGGGGAACAGGTTCAGAAATCTGAAATGCAAGCTTCTGAACCTGCTAAGAAAGATAAGGGCAAGGCCCCAGTGATGGATGAACCTTCAAAGAAAGATTCAAAGGGTTCTGGTTTGGTGGTTGGTGAAAATGTTGATGAAAAAGGTTATCCCATTCATGATCCTAATGCTGATAGCAAGAAATTAGAAACTTTGCAGAAGCAAGTTTCTAATCAATTTATTATGTGGGGTGAAAATAAGGAAAGAGAAAGGGTTCAACATCAGAAAATGGGAACCCTTGATCATATTGATGCTGAAGCTCTTGGTCTCTCACTTGAAAGATATCTGAAAATTAAAAATGATCCAAGAGTGCAGAAGGCTGTTGTTGATATGCTCGAGTATGAATATGGGGTGAATTATTCTCCCTTAGAACAAAAGCTGGACCATCTCACATTCAAAATGTCCATTGAGGACTTGGTGAAAAACAGAGAGAAAGAGATGGCAATTAAAAAGAAGGAAATTCTGGCTGGAGTTCCGAAGGTTGAAAAAGAACTGTCAAGACAACCCACAAAGCCCAAAGTGACTGGACCAAGATCATCAAGAAAAAGTATTCGTGATGCTGATCTCTCCACCTTCAAACCAATGTCTGATGATGCTATTGAGCTCCAAAGAAAGCATGAGAAGGATCAATATGAGCATTATCTGAAGCATCGATCTCATCCAGCTAAAATAGTTGATATGGAGGTAACAAAAGCTGATGGATTGAGGCTTTTTGATTTGATTGTAAAAAGAGAAGGTAGAGCAGCTGAAGAGTATAATCAAGTTTCAGTGCACGAGTTTGGGATTTCTGAGCATAGAGAGATGATCCAAATACTGAGGGGGAAGCCGAAATCTGCTTTGATTGGTGCATGGTTATCAAGGATACAACAAAAGATGCAGGCCAAGGTAGAAATTGAAGGCAGATTGTTTGGAAAGAAGGATCATTCTCCACTGAAGAGGAAACCTACTGAAGCACCTTCTGGTTCAAGACCTGCTAAGAAGTAGTTTCTTTTTCAGATTATCATGTACTTGTATAAATACCTACAAATGTAACAAACACTTCAGTTTGTATATATATGTTACATTTTGTAGCTTATAAGTAGATGATAGGTTTAAGTTAGAAAAACCACAAGTAAAATTCTGAGACATCAATGATCTATAAGATGTACTTAGAAAATTTTTACAACTTAAACAAAAACTTGCATTTCAGACTTACAAACATGTATAGATAGAAGTCTGAGATGCATGCACTATTTCAGAACAAATAGGGGGAATTTGTTAGGTCGAAAATCGACCAAGTATAATTTGTTCAGAAATAGCTGAAGCTCAGTGAAGAATACTTGTATAGAATTCTGAGGTCGCTCAGAATTAGTTCACTGAAGCTTCACTTCAGTTCAGATCAACGTATCAGAATACCGTTCAAAATGAAGTCAAAGACTGAAGTCTGAAGAATGAGAATCAGTTCAGATGTGGAGCTCAGAAACTGATTCTACCTGATCGAAGACTGAAGCATCTCAGTGTAAAAGTACTTACACACTTTTACACTGATTACGAGGAAGACTTTTTACTTTACATATCTTTACCCGGCTAATAGATTTAACTATTAATTAAAGTACAAGGTAAAGTAAAGGTTGGGAATAAGGTTTGATAAGTCACATCAACGACTTATATACCTAAACCTTAAAAGTACACATGTAAGGAATTAGCTTTAATACCTTAAATACTCCCAACCATATTTGTACGATCTGGTCCACGTCATCATGGACTTGGTCTATAAATATAAGTCTTCTCACAACTTGCAAATTGCTTGAAACCTTTGCATTGCAACTTGTGAGATATACTCTAAGTAATCCTTACAAGTATTTCCAAGTCATTAGATCACTTGTATTTCTAGGTTGTATAGATATTTACACTTGGGTGTTTATCTTTGTTCCGCAACAACCTTTGTATTTGTTTATATATCAATAAATCAAATACCTTGAAAAATACATCGTGTCTCAATGCTACATACTTGATCTATACATATTATTTATATAGTTTCAGCCCTTATTGTTTCTTGCATTTACTTTCAGTATCTTTATTGTATTGTTCATCCATATCTAAATCGTATTCTAAACTGGTCTTCTTCCAGTTAGAACTACTTGCCAGTCGGGTATTAAACCATCTATTATTTGGGACTCACATTTCACTTCACAGTCATGGAGATATTTTCAAGATGCCCTAGGCACTCAATTGCATTTGAGTACGGCTTACCACCCACAGACTGACGGACAGAGTGAACGTACCATCCAGACTTTAGAAGACATGCTTCGTGCATGTGTCATTGACTTCAAGGGTAGTTGGGATACCTTTTTGCCGTTAGCTGAATTTTCATATAATAATAGCTATCACACTAGCATCAAATGTGCTCCATATGAGGCTTTGTATGGACGGAAATGTAGATCTCCTGTCTGTTGGCTTGATGCTGGCGAACGTTGTTTGTACAAATATGGACTAGTTCAGAAGACTACCGATCAAATTGTTGAAATTAGGGCACGGCTGAAGGCGGCTCAAGATCGCCAAAAGAGTTATGCCGACTGATAAACGCTTGATTTGCATGGCTTTAATGTGTGCAAATGGCATGTTTTATGCTTGTTAATAGAAGATTAGGTCGCGTTTATGTTTGTTTAAGTGTTTCAGGCTCTAGGTGCTTATTTGGACTAATCGGGTCAAGAAACAAGTCAAACGAGCCAAGAAACAAAATCTGGAAATCTGGAAGTTTGAATTCACAAGTAGCGTACCTTACGCCCAGCAGGAGCGTAGGTTACGCCATACAAACGATCACAGAGCGTAGCTTACGCTGGTGGTAGGCGTAGCTTACGCCAGTTGAAGTGCAGAAACCAGAACTAGAAGACTGAAGACATAAGTAGCGTACCTTACGCCCAGAACAGGCGTAGGTTACGCTGGGCAAAAAGTATCTGGCGTAAATTACGCCCAGGGTGACCGTACCTTACGCCCTTAGCTGAACAATAATACGAATTTTTGGGGTTTTAATTATGTTTTGGGATATATTATCACATACGAATTAAGACTTAAGGAGACCCTAATTTATCATCCCTGGAGCAGAAAACTACCTTTCCCAAGCCCTAATATCATCATCAAATCATCATCAAATCACAAGATCATGGAGATGACAATCCAAATTGAAGATTCATTGATGAAGATGATAGGCTAATTCTCTTTAGATCATTCTCATGTGAACAATTATGTAAGATAATTGTATTCAACCTTTCTTATATTCAAGTTGGATTAGATGTTTAATTCTTAATTGTGTTTTGCATCTAAGGTTGTTTGGTTTGAATGAATGATTATTTGTTTATAACTTTGAATGAATTTCATCTATCTTTTGATTTCAATTTCTTGTTAATCATTAATTATTGGAATAATCGCTTATGAAATTGTAATCTTGCTAATGGATAAATAATTTAGTTGTGTCAATTACTCGGTTTTCATTATCGTGAATCATCACAACCTAATCAATTAGTCCTTAACATTCATTCATTCCAAGCTTTATAACGAATCATGTCTATGTGCTTTCCAACGAATATAAGTTAGGTTATACTTTTGAAAGCATAATTGGGATCGTGAGAATGCTCTACCCTTTTTATTATTGAATTCTATTGTTAAGTTTCAATCATTTTTAGTTTTAATCAAATCAATCCAACAATCAATTTTAAGTTTATGCCTAGTTTAATCAAGTTTGTAAATTGTTCAACACTTTCCCATGATTCCCTGAGGATACGATACTCGACTTACCCATACTAGTTATTGGTATTTAGTTTATATTTTTGATCGGTCCAACGACAACGATCAAATTTTGGCGCCGCTGCCGGGGAATCGGTGTGCAAAGTGTTAAAAAAAAAAATCAAAAAAAAAAAAAAAAAAAAAAAAAAAAAAAAAAAAACCCCCCCCCCCCCCCCCCCCCCCCCCCCCCCCAAAAATAAAGTGTTGAAATTTTGTTTTCAATTAGTTTACTTAAAATTTTCAGAAAAATCCAAAAATATTTAGTTTTGTTTTGTTTTGTTTCAGTTCTTGTTTGTTTCATTTTTCATTCTTGTAGTTCAGTATTATACAAGGTGTGTTGATTGTGCAGATATCAAGTAGTGTATGCATAAGAGGTATTCCAAGAATACATCACCTTTGTTGTTTGATCCGGAAATTGAGAAAACAGCTAGAAGGAATCGGATACTTCATCGTGTAAACATGGGTGATCAACCAGATCAACAACCAACCATCCAACCCACCATAACTCCACAAGAAACCAACCCTGAACCAAATAACCAAAATCAAACTCCACCACGAAACCCACCCCCATCAATAAGGAGTGCTTACACAACTCCAAACCGACCTAGAACACCAACTCATATTGGAGATGCATCACGGGATGCGGATGGGTCGTTTTATGATAGGATCCATGATAGGGTGAATCATTGGGATGACGGGAGGTTTGATAATAATTCGGATGGGTATGATTGGAACCATGGGAGAGACTATGAGCAACCACAAAACCTTCAATATCCTCAATACAACCAACCCCAATATAACCAACCTCAATACATAAACCAAGGACCAAGAGTTCTTCCTCAAGGTCCACCACCTCGCCTTAACCATCGTGTAGCTCAACCAAATTACCAAGGTCAGCCAAATTACCAACCACATAACCGGGCCATGCCAAATATGAACTATCAACCTCCACCACAAGGAGTTGATAGTCATTTTCGACCCGCCATAGCCGTTAATGCTTCACCTATAGTTCCACCGGTTTTGAGAAGTAGAGCATTTGAGGTTAGACCTCAATGTTTGAGTATTTTGCCAAGTTTTCATGGGATGGTGGCGGAAGAGCCTTATTTGCACTTGTCGGAGTTTGAGGCGATTTGTGGTACTATAGGAGGCCAAGGATTTTCACCGGATGAGGTTAAGCTAGTTTTTTTTCAGTTCACTTTGAAGGATAAGGCAAAGCAATGGTTCTTGACATTGCCATCGGGTAGTATCTTTTCATGGGCTGAAATGCAACAACAATTTTTGGATGAATACTACACCATGCAAAAGACGAGTGATGCAAGGAATCCAATAAGGACTTTTCAGCAACAATCGGGTGAAACATTCTACGAAGCTTTTAAGAGGTTTAATGAGTTATTGAGAGTATGTCCTCATCATGGGATTGCCAAATGGGAGTTGATTACGGCTTTCTATGATGGTTTGCAATCGGAAGAAAAGAGGGATGTGAATTCGATTAGCAATGGCACTTTCTTGACTAATCCCGAAGATGTTGATTGGGAGTTCTTAGAAAAGATGAGTGTGAACTCAAAAAGGCAAGCACAATCAAATAGGAGAGCAAGACGTCCAATAGCCTCTTCATCAACTAGTGATCAAGCTATAAAAGATAGACTTGAAGCATTGGAGCAAAAGTTTGTTAAGTTGGGGAAGGCTGAAAATCGGGGTGTTTATCAAGTATCTCAAGACTATCTAATTTGTGAAAGGTGTGATGAGTTGGGACATTCGGTTTTGCAATGCCCATTAGGCTTGGATCAAGTTGAAGAAGTGAATCAAGTGTATGGAGAAAAGAAGCAATATGACATGAACTCCAACACTTATCATCTGGGGATGAGAAATCATCCAAACTTTAGATATGGCAATTCTTCAAACCAACTCAACCCGAACTTTCAAGGAAATAACCTAAACAATGGGGCACCATCTCAACTATTACAAGGCCAAAATTACAACGAAGGAAATTACCAAGGTGGTCAAAATCAGGGAGGATTCAATAGAGGCTACTCAAGGAACTACCAACAAGGTAATAATCAAGGAGGGTCTTCGGGGGGTAATGATGTGTCAACTCAGGAGATTATGGATTACTTGAAAGAGATGGATAGAAAGAATGAGATTCAGGAGAAGACGGTTGCGTCTTTGCAAAAGCAAGTTGGGAAATTGGCGGAGGATGTGGCATCAATGAGAAAGGAGCCGGGAAAGCTACCAAGTGATACCAAGATCAATCCACAACATCAAAGTGGCGATTCCAAGAAGGTCAAGAACGTGGAGATCAACAATGTAAGTACTCTTCGTAGTGGTAAGATTTATGATAATCATGTTGTCCCTTCACCACCATTTGTTGATGGTGTGGTGGAGGATGTTGATGAGAATGAAGATAGTGAGCATGAACCGGAAATTGTTTTACCAAAACCAAATAAAAAAATGTCTTTCAAAGAGGTAGGAAACAATAGGTCTAATGGCAATTTTTCTGAAAAACAAGGAAAGGATATGGAGGGTAATACCATTCTTTTTCCTTTGGCTTTAATTGATCCAAAGCTTAGACCTACACTTAAGAAAAGAGGTCCCTATGAGGAAGAAATGTGGGAAATTTTCAAACAAGTTAAAATCAATATACCTCTTATTGACATAATCAAGCAAGTTCCGGCTTATGCTAAGTATCTTAAGGAGTTGTGTACCCAAAAACGGCATCATAAGCTTCCAAAGGAAATTGTTTTAAATGAGGAAGTTAGTGCCGTTGTGATGGGTATACTCCCACCTAAACTCCAAGATCCGGCAGCGCCTTTAATTACTATTCAAGTTGGTGATTTCAAAATGAACAAGGCACTTTTGGATATGGGGGCGGGTGTGAGCATTCTTCCGGGAAGTTTGTATGACCAATATGACTTTGGACCGTTGGAAAAAGTCGACACCACCTTGGTGATGGCTGATTTGTCCCTTAAACTTCCTAGAGGAATTGTCCGAGATGTGATTGTTAAGGTAGAGGACTTCTATTACCCCATAGACTTTTTGGTACTTGATTTTGCACCAAGCGGTAATGTTAGGCAGCCCAATGTCATCATGGGTAGACCCTTTTTGGCCACCGCTAATGCATTAATTGATTGTAGAAGGGGTATGGTTGAAATGACTTTTGGCAACCGAAAGATAAGATTGAATGTTTTTGCTAGTGTTCCTAACCCCGTAGTTAGTGACGAATGCTTTATGGCGAACGTCATTGATGAGTGCATTCCTAATGAAAATGAGGAAGACACACAGGAGAATTGTGCTTTGGTTGACAGGTTAATCTTGGAGCATAGTGAAACATTGAAGAAGGAAGAAAAGGATTGGGAGATTATGGCCATTCAAGAAGGTAGACCACCATGGACTCATTTAGTGGAAAGTCTACCGGATCATATTGATCCTCATCTCAAGCCATCCATTCAAAGTCCACCACAATTTGAGTTGAAAGAGCTCCCATCTCATTTGAAGTATGCATTTTTGGGAGATGAACAAACTTTGCCGGTGATCATTGCATCAAATTTGGAAGAAATGCAAGAAAGAGCATTACTTAAGGTGCTCAAGGAATACAAGGCGGCCATTGGATGGACAATTGCCGATTTGAAAGGCATTAGTCCATCAATTGTGATGCATAAGATAATCACCGATTCTGAAGCAAAGCCTTCACGTGATGCTCAAAGGAGATTGAATCCTCATATGCGTGAAGTGGTGAAGAAAGAGGTGCTAAAGTGGTTGAATGCTGGAATTATTTACCCAATTTTGGATAGTACATGGGTAAGTCCAACACAAACGGTACCTAAGAAAGCTGGAATTCAAGTGGTGAAAGGAGATAGTGGCGAGCAAATTGCGACCCGACCCATCACCGGGTGGAGGGTATGCATTGACTACCGGAAGTTGAACACCGCTACTTCCAAGGATCATTTACCACTTCCATTCATAGACCAAATCATCGAAAAGCTTGCAGGTCAGCAATTTTATTGTTTTCTAGATGGTTATTCAGGTTACAACCAAATTGCTATTCATCCCGATGACCAACATAAGACCACATTTACATGTCCCTATGGAACTTTTGCCTTTAGGCGAATGCCATTCGGGTTATGTAATGCTCCAGCTACCTTCCAAAGGTGCATGATGAGTATCTTTTCGGATATGGTCGGTGATTCCTTAGAGATTTTTATGGATGACTTTTCAAATTTTGGTCAAACCTTTGATAATTGTCTTAATGAGCTAACCAAAGTTTTGAAAAGATGTGTTGAAACGAATTTGGTCTTAAGTTGGGAAAAGAGCCACTTTATGGTTCAAGAGGGGACGGTTTTGGGTCATGTGATTTCAAAGAAAGGCATGGAAGTTGATCGGGCCAAAATCAAAGTGATTTCTACTTTACCTCCCCCGACCAATGTTAAGGGTGTCCGTTCTTTTCTTGGACACGTCGGGTTCTATAGAAGGTTCATAAAAGGATTTAGTGTCATTACCAAACCATTGTGTAATTTGTTGTTGAAAGATGTGTCATTTGTGTTTGATAATGAATGTTTAAAAGCTTTTGAAACCTTGAAAGAGAAATTGGTTGAAGCCCCCATTTTGCAATCACCTAATTGGTCCATGTCATTTGAAATCATGTGTGATGCAAGTGACTTTGCCATTGGGGCTGTTTTGGGACAACGGGTGGACAAGAAACCCGTTGTGATTTATTATGCAAGCAAGACTTTATCGGATGCCCAATTGAATTATACCACCACCGAAAAGGAATTGCTTGCGGTTGTTTATGCTCTTGACAAGTTTCATTCTTATATTTGTGGTAGCAAAGTGATTGTGTACACAGATCATAGCGCGGTTAAGCATTTGATGGAAAAGAAGGATGCAAAGCCACGGCTAATTAGATGGGTCTTGCTACTACAAGAGTTTGACTTGGAAATCCGAGACAAGAAGGGAAGTGAGAATGTGGTGGCAGACCACTTGTCAAGAATTCAAGCTATGGATGATGATTCAACCAAGGAGATTAATGAGACGTTTCCGGATGAACATTTACTAACCATTTCTGTTGTTCCTTGGTATGCAAATATTGTCAACTTTTTGTC
>CM067167.1:180401760-180445230 GCA_034093135.1 Erigeron breviscapus
TTAACTTATGTCTTTACTGTTCTTTCTTTCTTTCTCTTATCAAAACATACTTTTCTTTTAAAACAAAAGTATGACTGTTGTACCCACTCTTGTGAATACACGTGACTTTGGTTATGTGTCAATTCCTCCAAGATTTGAGCCTGATGACTTTGGATCTTGGAAGGAAAGAATGCTACTACACATCGTGGGTGTAGAACAATACCTTATGTCCATACTGACCAAAGGTCCATACGTACCCACTCTGGTACAAAGAACACCAGGAGCAACTGCTGATGCTCCTGAGATTGTGATTGACATGGTCAAACCAGAGGTACAGTGGACCGATGATGAGCGGAGGCTAGTAAATCTAGATGCTAGACTCAAAAACATGATTGTCAGCACTCTTCCCACTGACATCATGAAACTCGTCATCAAATATCCCACTTCTAAACAAGTCTGGGAAAGATTGTGCAGCATGTATGAAGGTACTGCTGACACAATTGCTACTAAAAGAATTGATCTTAAACGAGCTTATGAAATTTCTTTTCTTTACCTGATGAACGTCTTGACAGCACTTATACCCGATTCAAAGGGTTGCTGAATGATATGACGAATATGGGCATAACCCATGACACTTTTGAAGTGTGCCACAAGTTTATTGATAGTCTACCTATCAAGTGGCAAGGGTTAAGACAAATTTTAAGAACCACCAAGCAGCTTCAGACTCTTGACTTAGAGTCTCTCTTTGGTATGCTTCAATTTGAAGAGAGAGCACTTGCTCAAAACTTAAGAGCTGCTGCTGAATGCACGACGAAGTGCTGGTCCTCTTCTTCTTCTTCTGCTTATTCTGTTACTGACCCCCTTGCCCTTGTCTCTGCTGAGCCTATTAATCTTAATATTGGTGCCAGCCCCTCTAATCTTCCACCCCCTATTCAATCTCTTGTTATGATCTCGATGCTGAAGAGAAACAAGAGATGTTCAGCGACTTTATGGATTTTGCCATAGTCGCTGGTACTCAGTAAATGGAACAACCGTAAGTCGGTTGCTCCATACAAGCCTCCTGTTGACAAAACTCAAGAGGAGTGCTGGAGATGTGGTAGAAAGGGACACTACCAAAAGGAGTGCAGAGTTGCTATACCAACTCCTGCTGCTCCTAACACTAACCCTTCCAAACATGCTGATGAGTACATGAACAAGTACTACCAGCTCAAGGCAAAAGTGGCCGAAATGGAGGAGGCCAAAACACCAGCAAAAGGACTGGTCGCTGAAGAGCATGACTGGGCTGAATCAGATGACTCAGACAGTGAGGAGTACGTTGATGCCATGTGCCTAATGGCACTTGCTGATGGCGATGCAATGACAAAAGACCAAGTCTCCTCCAGTCAGTGGGTTAACGTCACCATCAAAAAGGTATGTGCTCACTCTGCAGCATCTGACGAGGAAAAATCAAAAATCTTTGAGTCCTTATCATGTGATATTCAGTTTGTAGAATCCATACGAGCTGAACTTCAATCTAAACTTGACTCTGTCTGCTTAGAGTTAAGTGAAAATCTGAAAAACTCAATGAGCTGAGGAATGTTCATGTTGAACTCCAATCTCATGAGTTGCTGGCACAAAGACTTCAAGTTGAGAATGAAAAACTCAAGCTTGAAGTCATAAACCTAAAGAAGATTGTGACATCTTGGTCAAAAGCTTCTAGGTTTCATCATAAGTGCTTAAATGAACAAGTCCCTGCTCAAGTTCAGGCAGTCATAGGCGGTGACTTTGAGGCCGCTGCCACACTCTCTGACTTGTTCGCTGATGATGTGAAACCTGAAATTTCCATCCCTCCGTCAGCAGTTATGTCTCCTGAGGAAATGAAGAAATGGTACTTCATTAGAGGTCTTAATGATTACCACACTGAAATGGAAGCTGGTTCTACCTCTTCTACCTCCAGCGACCCATTTCCCCCTGCTGAGGCAAATGGTGCAATGCTCTTCAGCAAGCACTAGTAACCCCTATCATCATCTTCCCATTATTGGCATGATGCCAAATGAAGGAGGGTTCAATACTCTTCTGGGGAGTCCTTTTTCAACTACTCTTCTGGGGAGTCCTTTGAAGGTGACATTTCCAGTGATGGTTTCAAACCTGTCGCTCCTCAGCAGCTTACTATCAAAGCTACTGAACCCTTCAAAAGAAGTAAGGTCGCTGTCCCATATGACTATAGCACGCCTCAGCGAGCTAATCCGGTCAATCAGCAACCTCAACAATTGTCTTCAACCCTCTTCTTCTATCTTCTCAGAAAGCTCCTGCCCATGCTGACAGTAAAGCTGATCAGCATGAGCGTCTCATGAAAAGACGTGTTCAGGTTAGGCGATGCTCGGTATCAGCAAGTAGGACCTTCTCAGGTCAAACCTACTGATAGGCAGCTCCATCAGCAGGCACCCCAATCTATGCCTGCTCCTTCTAAGATGAGGCACAGTACTCCTCAAAGAGAAAGAATATCTCATTCTCAAAATAGGTCTACAACTCCTCAGAGAGGATACTTGCCACATCAGCAAGTAAGACCTGTCACTCCTCAAAGAGGACACTTGCCACATCAGCAAGTGAGATCCACTACTCCAAAAAGGGAGTATCTACCTCATAGGCAAATGAGGTCATCAACTCCAAATCAGCAACTAAGAGCTATCACTCCTAAAAGAGTACATCAGTCTCAACAGCAGGGTCCCTCTTCTCATCCTGCTGTCAAGCAAGCATGGAGTGTAGTTAAAGGATCACAAAATCCCTCTACCTCTCAATCTCAGGAACAAAATGGTAAGTCCATTTTGGGTCCTGCTCCTAAGATGCCTCAGCTGACACTTAAGCATAAGCATAAGTCCAAGCAAAGGAACAAGGCATCTTCTTCTTCTTCTGAGCCTCAAATTAACGAGCTTACTCAGCGAGTTAATGATCTTTCTTCTCAGAAGGAATTTTTCTTCAAAACCAAAAAGGCAGCACATCTGGTAAAAAAATGCTACCTATGTGGCAGCAGAGGTCATGTTTCCTCTGATTGTGATAAAGATAGCTCCAGGGATGCTCCTGAAGTTGTCATTCAACCAATCCTCCTTCCTCAACTGCTGCTTCCTCCTTCACTATGGTAAGCGAGAGCCCCCTCTCTGCTGAGCTTGAAAACAGTGTAGGAGATGCAACTGTTCTCACTGAGGAAAACATTGCTGACTTCATTTCAGCCCAACATGTATCCATTCCTCACTCACAAAGGGTTATTACCAATGAGTTTGGTGAACCAGCTATCATAGTTGAGTTCAGTGATACAAATGTTGTCAGCAACATGATCTTTCTTGATAGTGGCAGCACCACTACACCATTCGATGGTGATCAAGAATCTTATGGCACCTTTCCTGTTGATTCTCTACCTCCTTACCCTTCTACACAAGCTGAAGATGAAAACTCTGAAGCTATTCCTGCTGACCTTGCTGTCAGCGAGTACCATGAATCCATCTAAATCCTTCTGTTATATCCATGTAGGGCTCGCTAGGAAAAGGAGTGTGGTACTTGGACAGTGGCTGTTCAAAACACATGACTGGCTCTAAGACCCTGCTGGATAACTACGTAGAGGCTGCTGGCCCTACTGTAGTGTTTGGTGATAACTCCACTGGACAAACTGAAGGTTATGGACATCTCTCAAATGGTCTCATCAAGTTCACCAAGGTTGCTTATGTAAATGGTTTGAAACATAACCTTATCAGCATAAGTCAACTATGTGATGCTGACTACAAAGTGATCCTTGATAAGCATCAAGGCATTGTTGTCAATATAAACAAGGAAGTCGTGTTGGTTGCTCCTAGAAAACGAGATGTCTATCTTGTTGACTTCACTCTGGTCAAGACTGACAGTGAGACTTGTTTCTTTGCTAAGTCAGCGAACTAAATTGGTTGTGGCACAAGCGTATGTCGCATGTGAATTTCAAAACAATCAACTCTCTGGCCAAAAAGAACCTTGTTCGTGGCCTTCCTCATCTTTATTTTGAAAAAGATAGACTTTGTGGTGTCTGTGAAAAAGGTAAAAGCCATAGATCTACCTTCAAAACTAAGCAAGCCAATTCTATCTCTGGCTGCTTTCATCTTCTTCACATGGACCTTTTTGGTCCAGTGAATGTCCAAAGTCTAAAGGGTAGCAGATACACTTAAGTTATTGTGGATGAATATTCACAATATACTTGGACCATCTTTCTCCGCTCCAAGAGTGATGCTGCTGAAGAGATTATCAATTTCATTAAGAAAATGGAGAATCTCAACAGCATAAGGGTTAAAGAACTCAGAAGCGATCATGGTACTGAGTTCAGAAACCACACTCTTGAATCTTTTTGTGCTGATCAAGGGATCTCACAAAACTTCTCTTCTACTAGAACTCCTGAGCAAAATGGTGTTGCTGAAAGAAGAAATAGAACACTAATTGAAGCAGCACGCACCATGCTCAGTGAATCATGTCTGCCTAGTAAATTCTGGGCAGAAGCTGTCAGCACTGCTTGTCATACTCAAAATAGATGCCTCATTGTTAAAAGGCATGATAAGACAGCATATGAGGTTTTGAAAGGAAAGAAAACTCAAATAAATTATTTCCATGTCTTTGGATATCCTGCTTTCATTCTTAATAACAAGGACCACTTAGGTAAATTTGATCCAAAAGCTGATGATGGCTACTTTCTTGGCTATTCTTCTATCAGCAAGGCTTCAGAGTATTCAATACTCGCCTTCAAAAGGTAGATGAATCCATTCATGTCACTTTTGATGAAAGTTCATCTGCCCTTAAGGACATTCAACCTTCTTCATCTGAAGTCATTTTCAATGAGCTCGCTGATCCTCTTACTGAGGAAGCTGACTCATTTGTTGATGCTTCCTGCTCGTTGCCTGAAAATAATCAGCATGCTACTCAGGATAATTCAGCTGATGCTGAACAAAAGCAAGTTGCTGCTCATATCTACTCGATTGAGCCAGTTGAGCCTATCTTAAGATCAATCCATGCTGCCTCAGCCAAACCTAGATCACTGGCTGATGACGAGCATGCTGATGATTCTGCTGAGGAGGAGTTTCATGATGTATCAGCTAATGCTGATGATATGGAGTCAGCTGATGACTCCAACATCAATGATAACTCAACTCAGTCGAATGGCTCAACTGATCACACACCCACTGAACCCATTCTTACCATTGACTTCTCTTCTTACAATGATCTCTCTTCTATTCCCATCTCTCAGTCTTCCGCTGACACTCAACTAGGTTCATCAAGTGTTCCAGCACTTCGATGGACATCTAGTCATCTAGCTCACCAAGTCATTGGTGATCCTTCTCAAGGGATCATTACTCGATCAGCGACAAGAAACACTTGTCTCTATGTCAACTTCTTGTCTATGATCACTCCCAAGAATATAAGAGAAGCAATGGCTGACCCTTCTTGGGTTGATGCCATGCAAGAAGAACTTACACAATTTCAAAGACAGCATGTCTGGTTTTTGGTTCCTCTACCTGCTGGCAAAGACCCATTGGAACTAAATGGGTTTATAGGAACAAAATGGACGAAGATGGTGTTGTTACCCGTAACAAGGCTAGGCTGGTTGCACAAGGATACCTTCAAGAAGAAGGTGTCGATTACGATGAAACATTTGCACCAGTGGCCCGTCTAGAAGCAATTCGCTTATTCTTGGCACATGCTGCTTACAGAAACTTCACTGTATATCAAATGGATGTAAAGAGTGCTTTCCTAAATGGAAAACTCGATGAGGAAGTTTATGTTAAGCAGCCACCTGGTTTTGAAGATCCAGCCAAGCCACACCATGTCTATCGTCTTTATAAGGCACTCTATGGTCTTAAACAGGCTCCTAGAGCCTGGTATGACACTCTTTCTGAATTTCTTCTCTCTAATAAGTTTCAGCGAGGGTCCATTGACAGCACCCTCTTTATCTATAAAAAGGGTGCTGATGTTCTTTATGTCAGATATATGTGGATGACATCATTTTTTGATCCTCCAACAAGAAACTTTGCACCAAGTTCAGCTCACTGATGTCCTCTCATTTTGAGATGAGCATGATGGGTGAGCTGACCTTCTTTCTTGGTCTTCAAATTCGCCAACTCTCAAATGGCATTTTTATCAATCAGGAGAAGTATATTCGAGACATGCTGGCTAAGTTTGACATGTCCAATATCACTCCTAAAGCCACTCCTATGTCTCCACCAAATAATCTCCATGCTGATCCTGATGGTAAGCATGTGAACCCCACTCACTATCGGGGAATGATTGGCTCGCTGATGTATCTCACAGCGAGTCGTCCTGATATCATGTTTGCTACTTGCTTATGTGCAAGATACCAAGCGTCTCCTAGGGAATCCCATCTTCTCGCTGTCAAGAGAATCTTTAAGTATCTAAAAGGTACTTCCTCGCTGGGTCTTTGGTATCCCAAAGATTCTAGTTTTGACCTTGTTGCATACTCTGACTCTGACTATGCTGGTTGCATGTTAGATAGGAAAAGCACCAGTGGAGGATGTCAACTGTTGGGGGGGAAGCTGACTAGTTGGTCTAGTAAAAAACAGCACACAGTGTCCATCTCCATTGCTGAAGCAGAGTATGTATCAACAGCGAGTTGTTGTGCACAAGTCCTCTGGATGAAAAACCAACTCGCTGACTATGACTAGATTTTCTAAGATTCCCATTATGTGTGATAATACAAGTGCAATTGCTATCACACACAACCCTGTTCAGCATTCCAAGACTAAACACATTGACATTAGGTACCACTTTATTCGCAACCATGTCATGAAAGGGGATGTTGAAATTTACTTCATCCCCACCGATGACCAACTTGCTGACATATTCACTAAACCTTTAGATGAAACCAGATTTAAGTATCTGGTCAGCAAGTTGGGAATGCTGAATGGAGAGTCAGCGACATGACATGTCATGTCTGCTGAAGTTAATCAGCGAGTTTAAGTTTGTCTTGCTCGCTGAACTTAAAAGTAATGGAGAGCTTAAAATCTTCATCTAGTCCAGCAGCAAACGGCTCTGGTAAAGACTTATCAAATCCGTTTATCCCTGTTGCTTTGGGAAAAAGAAAAATAAAAGCAATGAAGAGCTAAAAGTCTTCATCTAGTCCAGCAGCAAACGGCTCTGGTAAAGACTTATCAAATCCATTTATCCCTGTTGCTGTGGGAAAAAGCAAAATAAAAGCAATGAAGAGCTAAAAGTCTTCATCTAGTCCAGCAGCAAACGGCTCTGGTAAAGACCTATCAAATCCGTTTATCCCTGTTGCTTTGGGAAAAAGCAAAATAAAAGCAATGAAGAGCTAAAAGTCTTCATCTAGTCCAGCAGCAAACAACTCTGGTAAAGACTTATCAAATCCGTTAATAGCTGACAGTTTGCTAAAAATTGTACTCTTTATTCATCAGCGGCCAACATTAGTTGTGAAGTCCCTGACTGTGTTAGAAATCCAAAAATAGTGATAAATTGTAATTAAGATTAGAAGACATTCTTGTGTTAAGTCATAGATAAATGATTACTAAGGTTGAGGGGCTAATTGTGATAATTAGCATAGTTGTATTGTTAGACTATATATAGCCCTCATACCTTAGAAATCATAAACAACAACAACAACAACAACAACAACAACCAACACTTCATTCTTTACACACATTAATCCCAATCTTTCAGTTGAATCGATCATTCTCTCTCAAAACACACACACACACACCAAGAACACACACTATCAAACCGCCATTGTTGAATCGAATTCAGTGATAAAATCGTGTTATAACAGATTGACATTTTGTATATAAGGTAACCAAATTTTCTAAATTGTTAGTGGATATACTTCAATCTCAACCATTTTAACGTGTGAGCATATCCACCATGTATCTTTATTAATATTTTATTAGAATTTCAAACGTTACCTCGATTTCCTCCCTAATGGGCAACTTGTACAGTCTATATGCCGTAACCACTCGAGTACCTTTGAAATCGTGGTACAAGTTGTCACATCAAGTTACTTTTATACGTTACTCACATATGTACATATAACGTATTTTTATATATATATATATTCGTATATTGCAATTATTTTACACGAAAAAATGCCCTTTGCTAGCAGTTTTTAATTAATTATATACGTATATTTATTTATTACGTATGAGAGAGAATGTGTTGACGGTTACCTTTTGCAGAAGTGAGGGTCCACAACCATACCTCATATATACCCTCATTCTTCTCCTTTCCATCTTTTATGCTTCCATTTTCTTTCATTTCTCTTTCACATTCATATTCTCTCTCAAAATCTCTAAAATCCTCTCATTTTCCTTAACTGTTCATCTTCTTCCTCATATCTCTATCAATGGCTTCCTCATCTGAACCTCAAACTTCTAACCAAGAAACTACTGAAAACCAACCCCAACTTCAAACCCAGAATCCTCCACCTGCAAACCAACCGGAATCACCCACTCACATTGAGTTGTCTGCCGAGGATCTTGCAACTCAAGAAGCTCTCAAAAAGGTTCCTCTTTATATGCACTCCAAAATCTTTGACCCATAACCCATTACTCCTTCTTCTAAAGTCATTTTCCAAGCACAAAAAATTGCCATCAAATCAAATAACCATCTTGATTCGCTAGAAGTGCCTTCTGGGGTTAAAGGGTATCAACAAATGCTTGATTTTATAAAAGCATATCCGGTTAAGAATGCTATCTATTCTGACCCTGAGGACATGTATGTCTATCTTCTTAGAGAATTTTGGTGGACATGTGACTACCAGGTAGGAATTGATGCTATCTCTGGTACTGTGATGAAGAAGTAGCACACTATCTCAATCACACCCAAGATCATTCGAGCTGCTCCTTGTCTCCCTGATCAAACTGAAGAAAAACCATTTTTTGATCCAGCAACTGCTGAACAGTGGAAGGAATGGTTGCCTTCCATTGGATATGGAACCGATTTGGCTAATCCTGAGCCAGTACCCAGCAATCCCACTAAGAAACATCTCCCTGGTGTTTGGAGATTACTTTTTGCACACGTCATTCAATGTTTGGGAGGCAATTCTGGATCGTATGATCAAGCAACATCTACCAACATGCAAATCATTCATGCTCTGGCAATTGGAAGGTTTATTGATTTTGCTTCAGTCATATTCGAGGACTAGAAGACAAAGGTTCAAGCCAGCAACCGATCACATACAACTCCTTTTACCAGATTCTTGTCACTGATATTCAAACAAGCGCTGAAGGACAAATATAACCAATTTGGTGCTACTGTATGCAAACCACCAAGAATTGGTCCTTCTGTGTATAAGCAGCCAGCCTGTGATCCTGAATTCTTTGACAGCAAATTCGCTGCTCTCACTCCCCAGATGAAACATGTACTATTCTCATCTTATCCTTCTATCTACAAGAAAGTTGGTACTAGTGGATCAGCATCACAACCTCCTGTGACTGCTGGCTCACTCTCTGAAAACCCCTCTGGAGCTGGTTCGCTGGTAAACCCCCCAGCAACCTCCAAAGCTCCCAAACAAACCAAAAAGTCTAAAGTTAAAACAAAAACATCTACTTCCACTTCACCTCCTGCTGCTGTCCCAAAACAGAAGCAACGAGTATCAAAGGGCTTAACCACTAAGGTTAGGGAGTCCTCACAGCCCAAGGACATTAGTGAACCAGCCAACCCATCAGCATCCTCCAAATAGGGTGCTGACGAGACAAAAGGGCCTCACAAGCAGCCACCTCAAATTTCTGTAGGAGAGGTTGGTGAAGATCAAGGGTCACCCCAGCCCTCTAGAGTTGAGTCCACCGTACAAACTATTCCATCTTCTTCTCAACCCTTTGAGTCGTTGTCAGCAGCCAGATCACAGGTGATGCTAGAGACAACACATTCTACGGCCGATGATGGTTTGGTGCTACAACACACTGAACCAGAGGCACCCATATCTCCAAACCCTTTAAATTTTTCTGTTTCAGAAACTGTTTCGACAGGGACTGAAACACTGCCAGCGGCTGCCAGAGTTGCCACTACTACAATGTTCACTGATGATTGTGGGGCTCTGGATGCCTTGTGTAACTATGAAGGTAGAGATGAGGGTGAAAATGATGATGTTGATTATGAGGGCAGATTTGATACAGAAGTCGCTGGTGGTGAAAGGGAAACAGATGAAGTGGTTCATAATGATGAAATGGTTGTTGTTGATGGTGAAAATGTGGATGCTGGTGGTAAAAATGTACAAACTATTGATGAAAATGTTGAAGGAAATGCAGATGCTGGAAATGTTGTAGTTATCTCTAGTGAAAATGTTGAAACAATTGATGATGTTGTGGAGATGGTTGATGTGGAAAATGGTGAATCCACTGAAGATGATGAGTATGATTTGGAGGGACTGAATGCTGATGACTTTGATGTGGTGGCACCCACTGAGGAACAAACCAGTGACATGGACACAGAAACTGCAACCATTGCTCAAGTCCATGTTGCTACAGAATCAACAAGTGCTGAGGAACATATCATTCCTGTTCAGATTCCTCTATCTGCTAGTGAAAGATTAGAAAAGGTTGAAAAAGGTCTTGTTGATCTTACAAAGGCTGCTGAACAATCGGTCGAAATAAAAGATAAAGAAGATGATCAGCTAGTGAAAACTCTAACTACCTGGTATAAGAAACAAGAAGCCAACAGCCAGGATATTGAAATTATCAAGTCCAATACTGAAACACTGGCTAATAATCAAACAAGAGCCTACCTGCTGGCTCACAATGTAATAAATCGTGATCAGCAGGTTCTCAAGGCAAAGGCTACAACCATTCAGAAAGCTGTCAGTTTGTAGTCCCAACTCTCTGATGGTTTAACCCAAATGTAAAATACAACAAGTCTAATAAGCACTAGATTGGACTAGTATTACTTGAATATAAATGCAAGTATATAAACAAAGTAATACAAGACTAAAAGCAATAAAATAAAGGTGGAACACAATGTAATATTTTCAAGTGTATTTTATTTATGATGTTAAATAAAATACAAGGTTGTGCGGAATCAAGATAATACAAATATGTAAGTATCCTAACAACCTATGAATTACAAATGATCTATATTTGCCAAATAACTCTTTTAGATCGAGATACTTAAAGTTGTGAAGTATCCCTGTTTAAGATCGAGAGTATTTAGACAAATTCACATTTAATGCTAAAAGTAATTTTAACAAGGAAATGACTTTGTATTTATAGGCAAACAAATTCACCACTGAATTTGTGCCGTACAAATATGGTTGCATGCATTTAATGAACCGACAAGGTCATTAAATGCATTGGTTAAGGTACAAGGATAAAGTGTAACACCCGTCATTTAAAAATATGGGTTTTCAAAAACTTTCACCTAACGGTGTCAAATTGCGGAAGAAAAGACTTTAAAAGTCAAAACCGATAAAAAACTGTTCGGTTTCTACGTTTAGTTGGTGTTACATGCAATACCATCAAAAGTTTAAAATGAAAACCCAACGGTTGCCCAACACAAAACAACCGTTCAACAATACTACATAAATTCGACATCAAGTACGAAATGTAAATAAATGTCTAAAGAGACAATCGTCTATGGGTAGCTAAGTCCTTCTGCATGCATCTACCCAACTCTCACTCTTATTCCTGCATCAACTAGTCCTTCAAGCTAAACCTGAGGGAACAACCACATTTAAGAAACAAGTGTTAGCTACGAATTAGCTAAGTAAGATAACACTATGTTATTAAAACATTTGTCCAATTAAAACAATCTTCATTATTAGACAAGTTTATTTAGGCACAACACACATCACACGTTCACACATAACTGCATATCAACTTCATATCAATTAGGGCGAATCCCCTAAATGTGCCTATCCTTCATTTTATACACACATATCTTCGTTAACTGCATACAAGTGTAACATAAGTCACACCCGACTAGATGCTTCACCAAAAGGCGAGTCACACTTCGTCGTTAAGGAATGGACAAGCCAATCCAAGAGTAATCCGTATGTGGAGGTTGGTCAAACCCCTCGTATTACTCGCCCTGCATTATAATGACCATGTTGCAAGGAGCCACCCAAGCAACAACTACGTCAACGCACTCGTCCGGCTAAGACTAGTACGGGTTAAGCTTAACACTTTCCCTGCATTATATTTACGAGCTCGGTTTCACACATATGGTTTAGGTAACACACATTCCTAAACCGTCACACACATATAGTCTAGGTAACCACATTCCTAGACATTCACACACTTTATCTTCATTACGTTTGGATCCTTAAACGTGCAAGTGACATGGCAACCTACTAAGTCTAGTGAGCTAGGTGTATAAGCCATGTAAGCATGCATATATCACACATCAACTTCATTTCTACATTTCATGCATAATGAGATACTTCGTCATACTACATAAACTGCATAACAATACACTACATTAAGCAATACTTCATTTCACTACATTAGGGACTGCATTTCAGGTCTCATGGTCAACTACATAACCCATAATACCTCCCGTGTAACCCCATATGCCCACATGCAATATAAAGATACCAAATGGAAGTATTTATGATTTGAAACCAACTTTTCGTTGAATCCCCAGCGTGTCAAAGTAGTGTATCTTACCTCGGCGTAGTTCACAACAATCACAACTAGTCACGTGTTGTTAAAACTATTATAATTCGTGTTGTATTGCGGAAGTAAGGTAATCAACAATGGTGGAAAGTGTGTGTGTTAGTGTGTGTTCTTGAGAGAGAAAGATGTGTGTGTGGGAAGCAGGAATGATTGATTATCATAAGTGTGTAAAAAGCTTTTAAAATTTGAAGGCTTGAGGGGTATTTATACTCTAAGTATATTACAAAAACTCCCCCTCAACCTTACATTATATACATAAAATACAATGTTAGAAATACAACTAAGCACTATTTTATATTTCTAACATTCTCCCCCTTAGTGCTTGGTTGTCCATCATCACTTTCTATGTTGTCTCCTCCTCTTGTTTGCACGTCTTTGCTTGTTCTTTCTTTTCTTGTCGTGCAGCATTTGAGGTTGATGGCTTGTCAATCTTTGAACTCCAGAAGGCTCTCTTCTTATAACTGTTCCATGAATCATTCCAAAACTTCTTAGGGATGAAGTGCCAATTATCACCTACAGGACGTTCATCTGGCAATTTGATATTATCTTGAAAGTTTACAGGAGGAATGTTATGAGGACCACGTTCATGACTAGGATTCTAAAGAACCCATGAACCTGTCTTGGTGTGAATGATTCCTTCTTGAGGCTTGGGAGTTCTTGTGACAATGAGATCTCTAATCTTTTGACGCATATCAAGAGTATCTTTGATACATCTTATATGATCTTCTCTTTGAGACTTGATTTGTTCATCTTCTTCATTGTCAGAATCTTCATCTATTGCATTCAGAATTGATTGACAATATTTCAAGGTACCATCTGAATATTTGGGAAAATCAGAGGCACGAATGAAGATCTTTTTCTTCAGTCGATTAATGAAGACAAATCCATCCAAATTTTCAATTGGATCTCCAATCATATATGAATCTAGCTCATAACCTCTGGCTCTTTGGTTTGGTTTTGTAAGGTTAATCTGCTAGTTCTTCTTTCTAATCCAATCTGAAAGTCATTGAACTCATAAAATCTGATCAATGCTTGAATATGACTTTTCAATGCTTCGTAGGCTAGAAGTTGATCTGGAGTCTTGATGATCAGATAGGCATATTGATTGTAGAGAAATAAGATGTCTGAGATTGTCATATGTTGAAAAGATTCTTCTTGAACAACATAGATATTGCCATCTGCTCGACGAACTCTGAATCGAACAAGTCTAAGATTGTGGGTTTTGAGAGGAGTAAACAACTGAAGGACTTTAGTGATTGGAATTTGAAATTGCTGATACCACCATTCAGCTCTTACAGAACTTTCAGCATTCATTAGCTCCATATATGCATCTCTTTGACCTTGATGTCTGAACAGAAGAATGCTCTTAATCGGTTCAAGGTCATGTTGAGTCTTTCACTTGGTGAGCAATAGATTTGAAAGGCTCTTTCTTCAAGATATCTTGCTCTACACACAATTTCTTCAGGTCTTGTGCTCAAATCCAAGATTTGTTCATAATTCTCAGCAAAATAGCCCTCATTGATCTGCCATATCTTATTTCTTGAGATCCTTGGATGTCTAATTCCTTGTCCAAGTTCATTGGGAGTCTCAAGATTTTCTGTGTTTCTGAGATGATAAACTATCTCTTCAAAGATATCTTCTCCATATTCTTCTTGAACTACACTTGCTGGAGCATCATCAGGTTTATCAGAATCAGACTCATCATCATTACCATTTCTGGTTGAAATGGATCAGGATCACTTGACTCATCAGAACTTGATGTGGAAGAATAATAATGGGAAATATTTCTGATGAGTGGAGGTAAATCATCCGAATCTTCTTGAATTTGAGTTCCTCCTTGAGTTTTAGTAACAACTTCTTGAACAGTTTCTTGACCATCTTGAGCTTGTGTCTCATGACCCTCTCTAATATCTCTCATATTCTCCCCCTCGGGTTGATCATCAGGTTCTTGATCATCCCGACGCCTTGAGATATTAGCCAGTCGACATTGTTGATCAAGCTCAATGACTCGCTTTTGAAGAGCTTCAATTTGAGTCTGTTGTTCCTGTTATGTACTTTGAAAAGACAAATATGCAAGAAGTGATTGAAAAATAGATCTTTTATGCGAAGAAAGATGGGGTTCTTCTGATCTCAACCGATTCATGAGAGCAACAATTAGAGTATCGGTAGAAAACCCACTGGTGGCAATTCTGTTTGGTGAGCAATCGCTTAAGTATTCGGATGAATCAGATGATTCAGAAGAAGAGCTGGAAGAATGATGTGGTGAATTTGGATCAGGAAATGATTGTGATAGTGGTGTTGGTGGTATGGTTGTTGTTGTTGTTGTAATATGTGGGGGTGTTGGTGTTGTTTGTGTTGGTGTTGGAGTCTCTTCTGGAGAACGAATGTGTAAAGCACCTCCAGTAAGCAATCTAGGTGATTGAGATGATGTTTGAGATGCAGGAAGTTTACCAGTGATAGTGTTTCTCGAGATAAGTAGCTCACTTCTTTGTCCTTCTTCAATACCTTCAACAAAATGAGTAATTAATCTTTGAGCCTCGGGTGGTAATGGAATATCAGAAATTGGCACATCAGTAGTCTCAAGTGATTCTACTAAGTGACCTGAAGACATCATGACTGTCTCAGGATTTCCTGTTGGTTCAAAAGTATGAGCAACAGTTGATGATTCGGCTTTGCAACCAGAATCTTTTGAAAATGGATATAAATAACACCGAAGTCACTTAGACGAACCGTTAAGCCCATAGCACGAAGAGCTGATGCAACAGTTTGAGCTCGTAAGAATTCAGACTGTCGCACAACTAGGGCACCTTCGTTCAAAGCTGGCGTGATGTTAGCAATGGAAGGATTTCCAAACAATCTTCGAAAGGGCACAAGAGCCGATCTCTCTATGTTTGTTCCGGCAGCATCACTTAGATGTGCAAATGGTATCACAATTGGTGTCCTAAGGGTACTAGACACACGTGCAGAAACGAAATTCAAGAGAGGGGCAGGTGTCTCTTTTGCTTCAACATTCACAGACTCTGAAGGAGAATGGAATGGAGTACGTGGTTTTTGCCCGTGCAAAAATGAGACGTTAGTCTGTAGAGAGACTTCCGAATGGCTTATGGAGGTTTGTTCATGCGAGAGTTGGGAGCTCTCGTCTTCTACCCTACGGCGAACCCGGCGTAGATATTGGTTTGAGACTAATTGGAGGCCAACGTTTTCTTTTTGCCTTTCACCTATCCCGGACCTCTCAACCTCTCTGGTATTTTCAACCCTCCCTCATTCCTTCCTTGTTCCTCCGGGATGTCTATGACATCATCAGCAAACTGATTTGCATCATCATCAGATGCATCATTATCAGAAGTAATCGTATCTTCTGTTTCGGGTTCTTGAAATCGGTCATACTCAAAGCGAGATCTTTTAAAAGTTTTCTTAATGTTTACTGGAATTGATTTCTTTCTGCTCTGAGTATAAGTTGGTGGAGGAGATCGAACAAAGGATGATGAAGGTATGGTTGAGATAGATTGAGGTATGATTGGTTGTTCAGGTGTTGTAATTTCCGGAAGTGGTGAAGATTGATTAATTGGTGTTTGAGGTAATTTGGGTGAAGATGGAGATGATGGTTTTTGAGGTGATGGTGTTCTGGGTGATCAGATTAAATTGATTGTTTTAGGGAGTGGTGATCGGATTGGTCTTTGAGACCCAGAAACAGATATTGTTTCCTCAGAAGATCTTGGAGAAGAAGTTTCAGCTGTAGCTTTACTTTTGAGTTTCTTTGATGAACTCTTCTTCTTCTTCTTCTTTTGATGCACTTGTTTACTCAATCGTAACACAAACATTTCTCCTTTTTGTTTCTTTCTTTTTGGCTTACTGGAACTGGATTCACCCTCACGCTCTTTTCTTTTACTACTTGACCCCTCACCAGGTGTCCTATGTACAGCTTGGGTAGGAACCGGGAGGCTTTCCGGTCCCAGTGCTGTTCTAATCCAGTCCAGATAAGCAATCTTATCATCATCAGAATCTGAAACCATATCTAATAGAAATGATGGAATCAGGAAAGTATAGTTAGCAGTTCCTGAATCTCTAACATACTTATAAAAGTGTATGGTCACTTGGCTGCTGCTGGAAGCCTTGGAATGCTTCTTTCCCGTCTGACTGCACTGTAGACAATTGCTGTGAGAAATCTTATGAATGGAATATACTTCTTGGGAGCAGAGACTTTGCCATTTACTAATACTATCAATTGATCCCACAGAAGTTGAGCAATGTCATAGTGTCTGTTGAAGACAACACCATAGAAAATGTGCAGCATTGGCTGTGTCAGATTGTCCATCCCTCTTGTGTATGGAGTTAAGCAGTTGCTTAGGATGGAATACACATAATACCACATCTTTGGTAGATTCTTTAATTTGAAATCTCTTGTTTTGGTTAAAGGACCTTCATATCCAATAGAAATCAAGGCAGCAAACATCTCCTCATTGGACTCAAACATATCATAATCAACATGTCCATTGAAGTTTGCTTCAGAAAGTCTTAAAATTCTTCGGAAATCATCAAGATTGAATTCAAACTCATATCTTCTATCTCCAGAATTCAATTGATATTGGAAATAACCTTGGCGACGAAGATCAGGTGATTTGGATTTAGCTTTGGCTCTTGGATTTGTTGGATCTTGAGGTTGAACAAAGATAATGGATCTCCACATATCAAAAAGATAGACTTCAGCTAAGTCTTGTTCAACGGTAAGTACATATGTGAGAGGGTGATTATGAAGAATTCTTGGAACAATTTGAAAGCCGGGAGCCATGAAAGGATCAAACAATGCTCTGTTATTTCTCATGTTCCTTGTGTTTCTGGCAATAAGAATTTCTTCAATCGATTCATTTAGAGCAACCTCTTCATCATGTTCAATAACTTCTTGATGATCCATTTTTATTTTTCTGATTTAAGACATAAAAGAGTTTAACGCACACATAAAACAAAGTTTGAACAGCAAATAATAAGATTCAAACAGGTGATTTATATAAGATACAAAGAGGTTCACAAAGGCGATCAACTCAGTGTATTTTATATAAATAACTTGTTATGAGAAAATGAACATAGAACAGTCAAATACATATTTCCATATATAAACTTACAAAGAAGTTCACAAAGGCGATCAATTCTCTGTACTTTTATATATTTTCATGTGTACATGACTTGAAAAATAGGTAAAATCATATAAGTACAAGATATTTGAAAATAGTAAGGAAGTACACAAAGGCGTTCAATTCCCCGTATTTCAAATATATTGTGATTATATGATAATACAAAGCACTTTGTCACACCACACAAATTTTAAAAAAATTGGAAAGAATAAAAAAATTTTAAGAAATTTTTTTTTCTAAGTATAGACAGCTAGGACGATCTTGATGAGATCGTCCTGAGGTTGAACTCAGTTTGGAAAACAAAACGATCATAAGAAAGATCATCTCAACATTTGTTTTGTTGAAAAAGTTTAAGGACAAAATGGGACGATCTTGTATAAGATCGTCTTAAAGTTTTATTACTTGAAAGAAAAATATTGAAGTGAAGGAAAATGGGACGATCTTGTATAAGATCGTCTTAAAGTTTTATTACTTGAAAGAAAAATATTGAAGTGAAGGAAAATGGGACGATCTTGTATAAGATCGTTTTAAAAACAATTCTAACACTTTGAAATATAAAGTGAAATCATCTCAATGATTTCCCCTTAAATTTAAAAGTATTAGTTTTGAGCAAACCGATCTCTTACGAGTTCAGTTACCCATTCATTTGTTTTTCAAATCAATTCATCAACCACACAGCGTACAGACCCTATAACGATCCTGACAAGATCGTCCTGGTCTTGGTCTCAAGGGTTACATGGCAAACAAATAGATGGAACTAAGACGGTCTTTGGCAAGATCGTCTTATTTCCAAGTCGTTCTGGAACCAAGACGGTCTTGGGCAAGATCGTCTTAGAAACAAAATGACTTGAAATTACGAAGACTTTGCCAAAGTCGTTTTATTTCCAACCAGGTTTCACATAACACAACATGATTCATTTTTACATCTAAGCATAACTAAATATTTATATGAATCACTGTAAGTAAACTTTTACTACTCCAATCACTTAAATCAAGAAAAATAACCTAGAACAAATCGAAGATCGTCTTAGGTCATCTTCTCCACAAAACAAAATGAGTTGCAGGTTTTTGAATTTTCGAAACCACAATACTAAGCATTTAAACATGTAATAATCATACACATATAACCTAAACATGCTTCTAAATCAATCCAACAATACAGAATCATTACCAGTAGCTCAAAATTCAAGAAATAAAAAAATAAGTTCTTCATTTAAGTTCGGATTCTTACTTGAATAAGTGATCAGAAGACAATGTTGTTATGGAATAAAATGCTCAGTATGAAATCACCAACAAAACCCTTATCTTGTTTCAATGATCAGCCAAAAGTTGTATTTGAAGTGATTTGAGAGTTTTTTATGGGAAACTGGGATATGATAAAGAAATGGAAAAAAGAAAGAAAAAAAATTAGTTTCCCTCCTCCTTAAGGAATAGGAAACCGATTTGGTTGGGTCGGGTGGGTCATGGGCTTATTGAAATTGGGCCTTTTTTTTTTTTTATTTTTTTTTAAATTTGGGCTTATGTTTTGTTTTATCATACCAATAATAATAAAAGAAACTTTTATTTAACCAGAACAAAAACAGAACACTTGACAAAAACAATTTTTATTTTTATGAAATTTTTTTTTTTTAAATTTTATATTTGGTTTTTCTAATATAAACAATGAGTTTCTCTTCAAATAGTGCAAATACACAAACTCCCCCTAGATTCATGAATTATCCTTTTTCTCCCCCTCAAACATTGCATGATATTTAAGCACATTGCACATAGGGATAGCATCAATGTTTGACAGATAATGAATGAGAGAGAAAGAGATGAAGGATTTGTACGAAACATGTAGAGGCAAGTAAGTGCATTGGTAATGAGCACTTATTTGAGATTGTTTCTTGAAAAGAAACTCATTCCAGGATCATGTGTTGAACAGTATCCGAGATTGGAATACTAAACACAGACCTTTATTACCTGCAAAATACAATCAAGGTTTTCTAGGTACCCACCTTTGAATGGGTCCTTTTGGGTTAGTGGAATCATTCAAAGTATACAGATGAGGTTTTCGAACAAGAGGTTTATTCTTAAGATTCATTACAATCCCATTGGAATCAACAATCAAAGGTTTAGAAATCTCAGTTAAAGATTTAGACTTTCTTACAGACCATGGTTTAGCTGAATTACCCAAATTTGAATCAAATTTCCTATCAGGAACTTTCTTCTTGTAATCATTAGCTATCCAACTTCTTCTAACTGGTGATTTATCAGACACTTGTGTTTTAGCATAGCTAGTAGATTTTTTCAATGATGATTTAAAAATCCACTTATGGTTACTAGCTAAGCTCTTCTCTCCTTTATCAGATAACTTCTTAGATTCAGTTCGAGGAGTTAAAAACACATTCTGATTTTTGCTTTGCTTGGTGGAGGTTTTGATATTCTGTTTCTTTTGAGTTGCAACAGTGAACCAACCATACTGATCTCTATAACTAGTTATACCATTAGATGTATCTTTTATCAACAAATCTTGGCTAGTTTTAGACATCTTAGTAAGACAACTAGATTGAGAGATAGCTTTAGAAGCAGAGGTTCTAGAAACAGATGAAATATCAACTTTAAGCTTTGAGTTAGTAGAAATTGCTTTCTTACCTTTGACGGCTGGGGCATGCTGACCTTTGAGTGTATAAAATGAAGTTGGAGCAAACTTAGATTTAGATTCCTTGTTTGATTTAGGCTTTCTGGGTGAGAGTTTTTCAAGCTCTTTTTCAACTTCTGGTGCAAAAACATGATCAGTTTCCATAAACTTATCAAATTCTTCAACAGAAAGATCTGGAAAAATAAATTGTAATTCTTTTGATTGAACTTCTGGTTTAAAAACAGTTTTGTTAGTCAATTTTTCAATCAATGCTTTTGCTTTAGCCTTAAGATCAGTAGGGATCTCAATCTTTTGCTCTAAGTTCATTTTATTTTGGTCAACAGGGGTGATTACAGGAGTATTAAAAGAAAGTATTTTCTTGACAGAAGCAAGATGTTTAGCTTTTAAAGCTTGAACTTTCTCTTCAACATGGAAGAATGATGATAGCATTGAGGTTGACATATCATGAATCTCTTGAGGAGAGATGCTATGACCCTGCATATCTTTGTTAAAATTCTCACTCTCATTGGATGGAGTGGAGCAATCAACAAAAGTTTGATTATGTTCCATTTGAGTCGGGGTGGTCTCACTTACCTTTGAAGACTGATTTTGAGTTTTCAGATGTTCAATGACTTGGTGTTGAGACTCAATCTGTTGTTTAAACCTTCAATTTCTTTTTCCAATATGGTAGTTGGAATGTAAAATCTTTCTGAGATTGGTTTTGAACAATCTTGTTGAGACTCATTTTCAGGAATTGAAATACTGTCTATTTCTTCTAACTCATATATGGATCTTTTATGAGTTTTCTTGTATGTGTCATTAATAGCAACATAATCAATCTGAAAACTGTTTGGTTTTTGTCTTTCAACATCATCTGACTCAAAGTCATCCTCAGATGGTCTGATGAACTCTTGAATCATGCCAAATCTAAGACATTTTCCATCATAAAGTGGACCAAGGTCTTCTTTTTGGACTTTTTCTAAATGTGCTGGATTCTCATAACCCAAACCAAGAAGAAGTTCTGATCTATCAATCTTCGATTTATTGTAATAAGCAGTGAAATTCAGAAGAGGATTTTGTTCAATTTATAGATTTTTTCTTGATAAAACAAAATGTTTGTTTTCAAATCCTCAACTTGTTTTTGAAGAATCTCAATTTCAACTCCTTTGAGAAAACAAGTACTGTTTAGATCAGAAATCTGTCTTTCATGTTTTTCACAGTTGGGTCTAAAATCTTTCATTTTATTTGTGAGAAACTTAACATCAGCTTGTCTTGCATTTGCTCTTATCCATTCATTGGTTTTCTCAAGCTTTAAGGTCTTAATGGTTTGCTTGAGTGAATGGACAGTCTTTTCAAGGTCTTGACATTTGTTGGTCAAATGAGCATTGGGTGAAACAACTTGAGAACTGTTACTTGACAAATGCATTTCTTTTAAAGAATCATAGTTCACTTTGAGAGCTTCATGAGCTATTGAGAGTTCTGAAAAATCTTCATTAAGTTTATCAAACTCTTGTTTAGCCATTTTCAAATTGTTTTTCAAAGTAAGATTTTGCTTTGTCAAGAATCAGCAGTTGTTTGGACAGACAAGTAATCATCTTTGGAGATGAATTCTACCTCACTTGTTGTTGTTTGTGAAGTATTTTGTGAAATATTGGTTGTTGAAGTGACAGATGTCATTAAGCATGTGAGATCTTCAGAATCAGCATCAATATCCCCGAATAGCCATGGTTTCATCTTTTGTTGTTTGGCTAAGAAATTCTTTCTGATCTCAAGCTCTGAATTCTTCATTGTTGTCATTGAAATGAATGAATAAAAATTTGTAATTGTTTTTGTTGTTTTTGATTTAAAAAAATGATACGATCTCGAGGAGATCGTCTTGAAAATTTGGAACTTAGAACGATCTTTAAGGAGATCGTCTTAGACACTTGTTGAAAATATTCTAAGTAAGAGTGAAGAAATGGTAGGACGATCTTGAGAGAAGATCGTCTTAAGAAAATTTAATGATGAAAAGTAAGACGGTCTTGGTTGAAGATCGTCTTAACAACTGGTTAAGAAAAGGTAAGACGGTCTTGATTGAAGATCGTCTTAAGAATTTGTTAAGGAAAGAAATAAGACGGTCTTGTTTGAAGATCGTCTTAAGAATTTGGATGAGTGAAAAATTTTCTAAGTATAGAAAATGTTGGAAATTTATTGTTTGAGCAAAACCAATCTCAAAGAGATTAGTTACCCAATGAAGTGTGTGATTCCCAATCACAACAACTTCAAGTGCTTAACCCACAACACACAGTTCACACAGAACCAAAAAATGTTAGAACGATCTTGAGAAGATCGTCTTAACACCAAAACAAGGTAAGCACTAGGACGATCTTGAAGGAGATCGTCTTAGCAAGATCGTTTTAGAATCAATCAGCAAGAACAGCAGAAAAGACAAAATAGTCGAGAATTTCACTATTTTGCTTGTAATTTACTCAATTTTGAGAATTAAAACTCAATTCAAACCCAGAAATGCTCAGAATATGATCGCGCACAACCCTAGAAACAATTCCATTGCTTAAATCAACTCAAACTGATAATTCAAAATCTCATCAACTTTCCAAAAAATTTGGATTTTGATCAATACTGTGAATTGGATTCTGAACTTGACAGGATGTTTTTAGAGGTGATTTAGAATGTATCTGTGAACAAAAACAGGAAAAAATTGAGTGAAAATTGATGGTGAATTGGTGAAGATTAGTGATGGTTAAAACGGTTATGGTGATGAACACGAATTCTCAATTTTGAACAAAATTTGCACCAATCTGCTTGAAATTTGTTCTGGATCGTCAACAGATTGTTGTTTTGCTCTGATACCACTTGTTAAAACTATTATAATTCGTGTTGTATTGCGGAAGTAAGGTAATCAACAATGGTGGAAAGTGTGTGTGTTAGTGTGTGTTCTTGAGAGAGAAAGATGTGTGTGTGGGAAGCAGGAATGATTGATTATCATAAGTGTGTAAAAGGCTTTTAAAATTTGAAGGCTTGAGGGGTATTTATACTCTAAGTATATTACAAAAACTCCCCCTCAACCTTACATTATATACATAAAATACAATGTTTAGAAATACAACTAAGCACTATTTTATATTTCTAACAGTAAAGCAACTATGCTCGTCTACCTATAATTAGTAAACGATTATTAGACAACTACATACTCACGTCATTAAGGTCAATAACTAGACCCACACACATTAACGACTCACTTTAGTTTCAGGTCTAATCTACATGTCAAACGACGTTATGGTTCAAAACTAACTTTTCTGAAAACTGGTGAGTTGCGCCGCAGCTCAAGCCTCCAGTTGCGCCGCAACACAATAAGTTGCGCCGCAACTTATCTTTCTGGAATTGAGTTGCGCCGCAACTTATCTTTCTGGAATTGAGTTGCGCCGCAACTATGAGTTGCGCCGCAACTCGATGCGATTCTGCACAAAGTTGGTCGATTACACCCCAAACCAGATCCAAATGCCTCTAAATCAAATACATGACTTTCACACATCAAAATCCTTCATATTCAAATCATTATAAAGTATTTCAACCATTACTTACACCATATATGACTTTAATCCATCAAAACCACCATTAATCTTCGTTAAACGATTCCCCCATATTCCAATAATTATTCCTAATGACTCATATAATCAAAAGGACCAGAAATCAAGGAAATATTACCTTCTATACACGAAGATCACACTAGAGATGCAAAACACTTGATTAAACGCACCCGAATCACACGTTGGAAGGCTTTTCGGCTTGCAATTGATGGAGGAATGCTATGGGGTGGCTTAGGGCTTGTTTAGAGAATGTAATGGCTGCAAATTATGATCTAGTGACACCCTCTAATTCCCTAATCCCGTTTTTGACTTTGCCTCCATGTCAAAACTAGCCCCTAAGCTTCCTAATGCTTCATTATTGGTCACAAACTACTTTATTGACCATATACATCATTAATCCTTCATTAAATGTCACTACATGGACATTAACCTTCATATTACACACATTTATACTACATTAACATTTAGGCTTTCAAGCCTCACACATATCACACATTAACTACATATAAGCATTAAATCTAAAATAGACTTAACGACACACACAATATTGACCTAACGGCATTAGTCAACTAGTAAAGAAAAGTTTGGGATGTTACAATTACCTCCCCCTTAAGAGGATTCCGTCCCGGAATCTCATCATTAAGGAACAACTCGGGATATTTCTCCTTCACCACTGCTTCAGTTTCCTAACTCAAGCTTTCTCCATGATTATGCTTCCACTTTATCAAGACAAGATCTATCACCTTTCTGCGTAACTTCTTTTGCTTTCTTCCAAGTATCGCCACCGGTTCATCAACCATTCTCTTCATTGGGTCAATGCTCACGTCTTGAATTGGAATCACACTTGACTCCTCGGCTAGACACTTCCTTAGGTAGGATACATGGAAAGTGTTGTGAATTCCTTCCAATTCTGGAGACAATTCCAACTGATAAGCTAGATCTTTTATGCGTTTCAACACTTTGAAAGGTCCAATAAATCTTGGACTCAACTTGCCCTTCTTTCCAAACCGGATAACTCCTTTCCATGGCGACACTTTCAGCATCACTAAGTCACCTACACTAAACTCCATTGGTCTCCTTTTCTTATCGGCATAAGTTTTCTGCCTTTCTCTAGCCACACGTAAAGCTTCTTTAGCCACATTGACTTTTTCAGCCGTAACTTCAACAATTTCAGGACCGGTTAACTGCTTTTCACCGGGTTCCATCCAACAACTTGGAGTCCTGCATTTCCTTCCATACAACATTTCAAATGGTGGCATATCAATACTAGCATGGTGACTATTATTATAAGCAAATTCAATCAACTTCAAGTGATCATCCCATGCTCCACCATATTCAAGTACACACGTTCTCAACATATCCTCCAAGGTTTGAATGGTTCTCTCACTTTGCCCATCGGTTTGAGGATGATAGGCGGTACTCAAATTTATTCTACTACCCAACTCCCGTTGAAGACCCTTCCGAAAATTGGACACAAACCTAGAGTCTCGATCCGAAACAATAGACAAAGGAACCCCATGCTTCGACACTACTTCATCAATGTAAATCTTTGCCATCTTCGTTAGAGGCACATCTTGTCGGGTAGCTAGAAAATGAGCACTCTTCGTCAATCTATCTACAATCACCCATATCATATCATTCCCTTTCGGCGTTTTAGGTAGCTTCGTTACAAATTCCATGGTAATATGATCCCATTTCCACTCGGGAATGTCTAATTGATGCAACAAACCATACGGCTTTTGATGGTCCGTTTTCACACGTGCACACGTCAAACACTTTGCTACAAAATGCTACTTCTTAACCTTATATGATAACCGGAATCTATCTTTGAAAAATATCAAGCACCATGTAGTTGATCAAAGAGATCATCAATTCGTGGGAGAGGGTATTTATTCTTAACCGTTCGCTTATTCAGCTCACGGTAGTCTATGCACATGCGCATAGATCCATCCTTCTTTTTAACAAAGAGAACCGGAGCTCCCCAAGGCGAGGAACTAGGTTGTATGAAACCTTTGTCAAGCAATTCCTGAAGTTGGGACATTAACTCTTTCATTTCTGTAGGAGCTAATCGGTAAGGTGCTTTAGCAACAGGTGTAGCACCGGGAATAAGATCTATCTGAAAAGTAACTTCACGATCGGGAGGAATACCGGGAAGATCCTCGGGAAACACATCGGGAAAATCGGATACTACATCAACACTAGCAATAGAAGGCTTCTCCTTTATTACATCAATAACATAGGCCAAGAAATGACTCTTATTCTTCCTTATACATTTAATAGCCTTCATCATACTAATGATCTTTATCCCCCCCTCTCTTCTTATCTCCATAAACCGTTACCACATTACCATCGGATGTAGGAAACCGAATAATCTTTTTGGGAACACAAAATACTAGCTTCATTTCTAGACAACCAATCCATACCAATCACTACATCAAAACCGGCTAAGGTAGTAGGCAATAACTGGACCGGAAACAAACGACCTTCAATTTCAATGTCACAATCATCATATCCCACACGTATATCACTAACCATACCATTAGCAATCTCTACCTCTATCGAGCAATCTAAAGGGGTAGTGACTCTTTCTAGCTTAGGAGCAAATAAAGTAGACACAAATGACCTATTTGCACCCGAATCAAATAAAATAGAGGCAGGTTTTGAATTAACAAGGAAAGTACCACTTACCACCTCGTCGTTGTTCTTAGCATCATCACAGTCATCTGCAAGGCTCTCACTTTTGTTGCTGAAGTGGCTGCTTTCTTCCCGTCATTCTTCATTTGTGGGCAATCGGCAATAAGATGACCCGTTTCTTGACACTTGTAGCAACGAGTCTTGTCCCTACATTCTGTTGCAAGATGTCCCGACTTCCCACACTTATGACACCTTCTTGTCTTGTCAGAACATTGACCTTCATGAACATTCTTGCAAAAAGCACACCAAGACCCATTCTTCTTTTTATCTTTGTCACCACTTGAGCTAGAATTCCCACGGAACTTCTTCTTCTTATTGTTGTTGTTAGATGACCAATTTGACCTTCTTTTGAACCCTGCTTTCTTGTCATCAACTTTCTCCACTACTTTCTCGCCTTTGAAATCATCATCCAACCTCTTTGACTCCTTAATAGCCGCCGACAAAGTCACATGTTGTCTACATAATCCACGATAACTAGCGGGGAGACCATCACAATAAGCCTCAATTTGGTCCTCCTGCCTTCGAACCAAGTGCCCAACAAACTTCAACTTCTCCATAAATGAATGTGCATATTCAGAAATTGCACCGGGTTTCGCAACCAATGATCTAAACTCCTTTTCAATCAACCTTAACTCACGAGTTCCCACATACTCCTCTAGAAACTTCTCCTTAAATGTTCCCCAAGGCATAACTGCAAGTACCTCAGGGGCCATAGAAACTGTAGTAGCTGAAGTCCCAAATATAAAGACGAATGACTAAACCCGACTGGCAAGTACAACTAATCTTGATGGACAAGTTTAGTTTACGATCCAGATATGGATAACAAGAAACAAATGACAATATGAATTAATGCAAGAACAAATGGCAGAAACTATATAAAGATATATGTAAATATAATCAAGTATGTAGCATTGAGACACGTTGTTTTCTAATGTATTTGATTTATTGATATAAACAAATACAAGGATTGTTGCGGAACAAAGATAAACACCAAAGTGTAAATATCTAAACAATCCCGAAATACAAGTGATCAAGATGACTTGGAAATACTCGTAAGTTTTGCTTAGAGTATATCTCACAAGTTGCAATGCAATAGTTCTAGCATTTTGCAAGTTGTGAGAAGACTTTGTATTTATAGACAAAGTTCATGATGACATGGACAATGTCGTACAAATGTGGTTGTGAGCATTTAAGGAATTAAGCCATAATTCCTTACATGCTGCACAAGGAAGAGTATATAAGTCACTTGATGTGACTTATAGTACTAGGTTCCTAACCTACTTTGTACCTTTTATTAATAGATAATTCTATTAACTGGATAAAGGTGTAAAGTAAAAGTCTTCCTCGTAATCAGTGTAAAGTGTTGTAAGTACTTTATCACTGAGATGCTTCAGTCTTCGATCTGGTAGAATCACTCTGATGCTCGCTTCTGAGATGATTCTCTTCTCCAGACTTCAGTCTTTGACTTCATTCTGAATGGTATTCTGATACGTAGATCTGAACTGAAGTGAAGCTTCAGTGAAGGAGTTCTGAATTCTGAGGCATCTCAGAATTCTGAAGTAAAGCCTTCACTAAACTTCAAGCTATTTCTGAACAAATTATACATGGTCGATTCTCGACCTAACAAATTCCCCCTATTTGTTCTGAAATAGTGCATGCATCTCAGACTTCTATCTATACATGTTTGTAAGTCTGAAATGCAAGTTTTTTGTTTAAGTTGTAAAAATTTCTTAAGTACATCTTATAGATCATTGATGTCTCAGAATTTTACTTGTGTTTTTCTAACTTAAACCTATCATCTACTTATTTGTCACAATTGCAACTTTATATATTACAAACTGAAAATGGAAGTTACAAATGTAAATATTTACAAGTACATGATAATTCTGAATAGAAAACTACTTCTTGGCAGGCCTTGAACCAGAAGGTGCCTCAGTAGGTTTTCTCTTCAGTGGAGAATGATCCTTTTTGCCAAATAGCCTTGCTTCAATTTCCACCTTGGCTTGCATCTTCTGCTGAATCCTTGCTAACCATGCACCAGTCAAGGCAGACTTAGGCTTTCCTTTAAGAACTTGGATCATCTCCCTGTGCTCAGATATGCCGAATTCATGAACTGAAACCTGGGAGTATTCTTCAGTAGCCCTTCCTTCTCTCTTCACAACCAAATCGAACAGCTTCAATCCATCAGCCTTAACAACATCAATATCAACAATTCTGGCATGATGTGATCGATGAGTCATGTAATGATCATACTGGTCCTTCTCATGTTTTCTTTGGAGCTCAGCAGCATCATCAGAAATTGGTTTGAATGAAGTATGGACAACATCACGAGAATCTTTCTTTGGAGTCCTTGTTCCAGTTCTGGGCTTTGTTGGTGGCCTGAACAACTCCCTCTCCACATACTGAACTCCATCCAGAATCTCCTTCTTCTTTCTAGCCATCTCCATTTCTCTATTTTTTACTAAATCTTGAATGGACATTTTGAAGGTTAGATGATCCAGCTTTTGTTCCAGTGGAGAGTAGTTCACCCCATACTCATAATCTAACATATCTTTCACAGCTTTCTGCACTCTTGGGTCATGTTTGATTTTCTGAAATCGTTCAAGAGATAGACCCAGAGATGCAGCATCAATATGATCTAGGGTTCCCATGCTTTGGTGCTGAACCCTTTCCCTTTCTTTGTTTTGACTCCACATTATGAATTGGTTAGAGACTTGCTTCTGCAGAGTCTCCAACTTCTTGCTATCAGCGTTAGGATCGTGGAGTGGATAACCTTGTTCATCCACATTTTCTCCAACAACCAGTCCAGTATCCTTACCAACCTTCTTTGGTTCCTCAGCTTCCTTGGCCTTGCCCTTTCCTTTATCTTTCTTTTCAGCACCAGAGGCCTGAACTTGTTCCCCCTGAACTGAGGCACTTTCAGAAGGCACCTCAGCTTGCTTCTTGGTTGCATGAATCATTTCTTGTGTACTGGCCAGCAACCCAAGAGGCACACCACTTCCCCCTTTGGAAATCTCTGCAGGCATTTTAGCATAAAGGTCCAGAGTAGTTTTAAGTGCCTGCAAAGGTTTCCAACTTTGTTGCTCTAGACACTCACATATGCCCTTAGCCATGGTAGCAAACTGAGACTTTAGTCTAAATGAAGAACTAAGGTTCAGTGCTTCTTGATCTTTCAATTCTTTGAGCATCTTGCGATCTTCATCAGTGAAGGATGCAGGGGGAGGAGGAGCAGTGACAGGTTCTTTCTTCAAAAGAGTCAAGATTTCTTCCAATTGTTTAGACTGATTCTGAACTGCACCTTCAAGTATGGAAACTGAGCTTTTTACATCATTAACTGCTCTTTCCACTTTATCATTTGTGTTCTTGGTCAGTTCAGCAATCATCAACCTAACTTCTTCACCAACTTTCTGAGCAACAGAATCTGAAATCTGAGCAGCTAAGTTCTGAGAGAGCTCAGACTTCAGATTTTCCACAATATTTGCACTGACAGAAGCCCCAAGTTCTTTTTCATTAATGCTTGGCTTCTGAACCAGCTCATGTACCTCATTACCAACAACCATGACCTCTTGCTTCAACAATTCAACCCCAGATGTTAAGTTCGCAACAACAGAAGCTTGAACATCTCTTTTAGTCAATCTAAAGGCTTCTCTGATTGCAGAGCTCACCTTATTGCATGTCATCACCAACTCATTCAACTTCCCAACCACTAGCCCTTCATTTCCTGCAACTTTGGTCAGCTCAGTTCCGAGGAACATCTGAGCACCTTTCATGTCAGCCAATGAGCTAGTGTTGGCAGTTAGAGAACTGGTTAAGTCCTCCACCCTACGAATAAGGCCTTGGACTTCGGTTTGGTTTCTCTCTAACTGTGCTTCTATATTGAATGGAGGTGGGGGTTGTGCAGAAGCAGGAGCCACAAAAGGTAAATTGCCCAGCCCTTGTAAAACTTTATTCATTTGTACATCTGTAGGACTCTCAGATTCAGTTTCAGAATCTAGATCCTTTTCTGAAGGGGCATCATAGTTTATTGGTGGTGGTACATGGTGAATTTGTGGGTGTAGAAAGTGAAGTGAAGGTGTGAAAGAAGGATCGGTTACATATGCGGGATTGGTGCCAGGTGGGAAGATAGGATTTTGGTGAGATGGTGGTGGTGGTACATATGGTTCATCGATTTGGTGGATTTCTGGGTGAGGAGGGGCGTCTGCGAGGATGGGGGCTGGCTCAGAATCAGATTGATTCGCCTCCAATAAGCCCTCGTCAAACTCAAATGCAGCAAAAGAATCAAGATTCTCTTGAAGTGGCTCATCGTCATCCCAGAAAGCATTCACTTGTGCGATCTGGTCAGATATGCCCTGGTTTGGGTCACTAGTACCCTCACCAGATTCTGGTTCAACAGCTGCTTCAGCAGTTGCATCGTCACCAGAATTAGAAATTTCAATAGTAGGCACACTAACGGGTCCCACATTCTTTTGTGGCCCACTTAGTGTCCTTTCTGGGCCAGCTAGTGTGGCTGCACCAGTTTTAGAAAATACCTGAATCATAGCAGAGGAGAGTTCTGGTTCATCTCCAGTAATTGTTGCTTTGGAAAAGTCTCTGCTATATTCTGGCACAGAAGCTTCTGGTCCAGCTTCATCATAAGCATCACCGAGTATATCCTTGAAGCATAAGCTTAAAAACCTTGGAAATGCAATGTGTATACTTCTCTTCCCCTTTAATTTTGTAATCAACTGAGAGAAGAGGATCTCAGCGAAGTCTACTTGCACTCCATTCCAAATATAATACCCCATTTCAACTTGGGGTAGTGAGAGTTGGTCCAACCCTCCATGGTTGCCACCAAGACTCTCCACTATTTGCGTCCAGAAGAACCTCCAACATGTACCAAAACCAGACATGAAAATATGTCCAGAGGTCTTCAAGATACCATTCTCATCCTCCATGTCACCATGGCCAGTGGCGACCAAAACCTCCCTAAAATTGACTCCTTTGAGTCTTTTCTCAAACACCTGGGGAGGTTTGAGGTAGTTCAGATGTAGGGAAGTTCTGAACCCCTCGAGGGTGATGACACATTTCTTTGTGCCCTCATTTAGAGTGAAGGATATAGATTGTTCATCCTTACTCACCACTGCTGAATACCAGAATTCAAGCAAGTATCGATGATACATTGCTTGCGGATTGGCGGTCATCGCATAATGGAAGGGGGATTGCTCCCAAAATTTGTTTATTCTTCCCATTAAGGATGTGGTATGTATATTCAATTGAGCCAAAAAGTTGCTCATATTGAATCGGATTTGAGATGCAGTGAAGTTCTTAGGCCATATGGCAGAAGTTTTCACATCACTAGATGGAATATATTCAAATTGTATGAGTGATTTATGTGAAGATGAAGAAGCTTTAGCCATTTGAGATTTGAAAATGAAAGTGAAGAAAGAAAAGTGAAAAGGAATATGAAGAGTTTTGAATTTAGAGAGTAAATAAGAGAGAGATTGATGATTAGAGAGTAAATGAAACGAAGTAAATGAAAGAATGAATAAGGAATTTGTATTTAAGATGGAACAAAAAGGCTTTTTCCAATTTAAAACAATTTCTGGGGTCACGTCCGCATTTAATGCAGAGACGTTTGAGGGACCCCACCCTGTACACTTTTTCATAAAAAAGTACTCATTTTCTACTCTTTTTACGGCGCCACTTGTGTGATACATAAGCATGACCAATGCTAGGTTAAAGGCCTAGTATGCAGTATGCCACGTGTACACACAATTGGCCAAGTATCAAAAAATATCTTGAAAAGATTTTTGTATTTCAGTGATGACAAAACAAATTCTGAGCATGGTCAGTTTCAGAAAAATCTGAGCCATCTCAGTCATTAAAATTCAACTGAAATATTTTGATATTCTGAAGTGCTTCAGTTAAGTACATTTTTCTGAGCAAAAGGTTCCCCCTCAGAAAGAAGGTTTATTTTATAGTTTGAAAAAAGTTTAACATTCCCCCTGAAGTGATGATCCATGAATTAATAAGTGCCAAGATAGTATCACTAAGGCGTTCGATAGCTAGGCGAGCAAAAATTACATGGATCGCTCAGACTAGTGAACCAGATCAGTGTCACATAGGCGTTCATAACAAGATTACCAGTCTAAGGATTTAACATACCCAACTCACTGACTAGATGTTTAAAGGTTTTGACATCTAAAGGTTTTGTAAAAACGTCAGCGAGTTGCTTATCAGTGGGAATAAAGTGCAATTCAATATCTCCTTTCAGAATATGATCACGAATGAAATGATACCTGAGATCGATGTGCTTGGTTTTCGAGTGCATTACAAGATTGTGAGATATGGCAATGGCACTTGTGTTATCACAAAAGATTGGAGTCTTTGTGTAAGTAACACCATAATCAGTCAGCTGGTTCTTCATCCATAGAATCTGAGCACAACAACTCGCTGCAGAGATGTACTCAGCTTCTGCAGTGGATAGTGATACTGCAGTCTGCTTCTTACTAGTCCAGCTTACTAATTTGCCACCAAGGAAATGACACCCACCAGTGGTACTTTTCCTGTCTATCTTGCAACCTGCATGATCAGAATCTGAATAACCCATTAGATCTAGACTGGAGCCTTTGGGATACCAAAGACCCAATCTGGGGACACCCTTAAGGTATCTGAAGATCCTTTTAACAGCATTTGCATGTGCTTCTCTGGGATCAGATTGAAATCTAGCACAAAGGCATGTTGCAAACATTATGCCTGGTCTACTTGCAGTTAAATACATCAGTGAACCAACCATACCACGATATTTTGTATGGTCCACTGGTTTTCCATGTGGATCAGAATCCAAAGTTAATGGAGCAGAAATTGGAGTATCTTTTGATGAGACAGAATCAAATTGATATTTCTTTAGTAAATCTCTGACATATTTTTCTTGATTTATGAAAATACCATCTTCATTTTGTTTTACTTGAAGTCCCAGAAAATATGTCAGTTCTCCCATCATACTCATTTCATACTCAGAAGACATTATTTTTGAAAATTTTTCACACATCTTTTCATTAGTAGAACCAAACACAATATCATCAACATAAATTTGTACTAAAAGAATATCACTTTTATCATGCAATATGAATAAAGTTTTATCAATAGCACCTCGTTTAAAACCATTTTTAAGAAGATGTTTAGTAAGAGTATCATACCAGGCTCTGGGTGCTTGTCTCAGACCATATAAGGCTTTGTTCAGTCTGTACACCCAATGTGGTTTTTCTTCATTGATGAACCTGGTGGTTGATGCACATACACAACTTCTTCTAGATCGCCATTCAGAAATGCACTTTTGACATCCATTTGATAGACTTTAAATTGATGATGAGCTGCAAAAGCTAAGAAAATTTCTGATAGCTTCAAGTCTAGCAACTGGTGCAAAAGTTTCATCAAAATCTATTCCCTCTTCTTGTGCATATCCCTTTGCAACAAGTCTTGCTTTGTTTCTAATGACGTGGCCATCTTCGTCCATCTTGTTTCTGAAGACCCATCTTGTCCCAATTGGTTCCTTCTTCAGGTTACTGGGACAAGGAACGAGTTCCCATACATCGTTTCTTTTAAACTGGTTGAGCTCATCTTGCATGGCTTCAACCCAGCTTGGGTCCTTCAAAGCCTCGTCAATCTTCTTGGGTTCAATTAGAGATAAGAAACTGACGTTTAAGCATTGATCGCTTGTGGCTCTTCTGGTCTGAACCCACTAGTGGAACTCCCAATGATTTGCTCGATAGGATGTGCTTTAGTCCACTTAGTGTATTGACCAGGGTGAGAAATGATATCAGTGCAAGAATTTCTCTGAGTACTTCTGGAGGAGCTTCAGAAAATACATCTTCAGCTTCTTCTTCTTCCTGCATATCATGACTTGCATCATGAAATTCTTCAGATTGATGTTGCTCAGTGAATCTGATATCATGGGTGTAGCAGCATATACATCTGATCCAATAGTTAGTTCAGAAGGTAGTTGAAACTAACTGAGGGATAGAATGGAATGTTGCTTTGCTTGTTTCTTTCTGGTTCTGAACGGAGATGTTCAGAAACATGTTCAGGTGACTGATCAGATTCTGCAATGGGATCAGAATCACCAAAACTGATTGGGCTTTCTGAGGGTGGTTCAGAAATGGAATTTTTAAAGATTGCAGAGTTGGATTCATCAAAGGTAACATGAATTGACTCATCGACCTTTTCAAGTCTCTTGTTAAAGACTCTAAAGGCTTTGCGATTTGATGAATATCCTAGGAAGTACCCTTCATCAGCTTTTGCATCGAATTTTCCAAGCTGATTAGAGTTATTCAGAATGTATACTGGACACCCAAATACATGGAAGTATCCAATATTAGGCTTTCTATTTCTGAGTACTTCATAGGAGGTCTTCTTATGTCTTTTGACATAATCATCATTTCCAAAAACAATTGAGGCCCTTCTTGCACCCTATATTCCTCCAGCAGGGTTTGATAACCAGTCATGGTTCGGCCAGCAGCACTGTCCAGAAACCATATGTTCTTCTTTCGGTCTCCCTGCACACAATCAAAGATTAGTTCTTTTTTGGGAACCCATCTTTGGATGGGTTCACTAGACTCTCCCTTAGCAGTCTCAGATTTCTTTGGTATATGTGGAACTGAAGGGTCAAATGGGATTTCAGTCATTATCTCAGTTGACACAAAAGTTGTTGGTTTGATGGGGTGCTCAACCTTTTTCTTCTCAGATTTTTTGATTTGCTTAGAAAAAGGTTTTGCATTTTGTTTAGGTTGAAGAGGTGTGGTTTCAACATTTTTTAAACGTGCATTACAACTCTGCACTTGTCTAGCCAATAGTTGAAATTGACTTTCCAACCTTAACAACATAGATTCTACATTAGACACCTGAGCCTTACCAGAATCTGAGGTAGAAGGCTCAGTGGGGGAGACAGTTTTCTTCTTCTTTAGTCCTTTTGGAACCTTAGATGAAGTCTGAGGAGATGGCTTTTTGGTTTTAGCCTTCTTTTCTGAACCAGTTGTCTGAGCTGTTTCAGAATTTTCCTCAGATTGTTCCTTGACCTTATTAGTTACAATTTTTTGTTTGCCAACTTTAGGAAAAGTAATTTCCGGTTTCATTTCTTTTGGAAGTGCATCTAAATCAGTGATTATAGATGCCATGTGAAGATCACCAGATTCATATGCTGTTTTTGATTTGCAAAAGTGTTTTTAATAGCAGCATCTGGTTTTGGTGCACTCATCCAAGATTTGATTATTTTTTGTTCTTTTTCAAGGATGGTTTTAAGTTCTTCTTTTTCCAACTCTAAAGTGGCAACCATTGATTGATAACTTTTTAGGGCCAGATGAACATCTTTCAGTTCTTTTAATCTGGCCTGACTGGCGTTCAGTTCAGAAGTATTTTTTTCAAACATTTTTAGGCTTTCTGAACGCACTGTCTCAACAAAAGAGATGTCAGCCTCTAAAAGAACCAAAAGGTCCAGTTTGTGTTCCTCACTTCTTCATAGCCAAAATTACTGACCTTTTTCATCACTATATCCACCCAGCGGCCAGATTCAACATCAGTTTTGACCAAATGACCTTGGTCTTCTTTTGCCATGAAACACATATCCCTAACTTCCTCCTCATCATCAGATGAATCATCAGAGTCTTCCCACTTTTTCAGTCTTGGCAATCATGCAACTGTTGCTCGAGTTGTCTTGTGCCAAAAGAGCCATATGAGCCTTCAACTTCTTGTATTTGGCCTTATAGCTGTCATCAGACTTCTGAAAAATAGAATGGTTAGGAGCAGATTGTGATGATGAAGGTTGACTAGATCTGCATTCCTTCATGAAATGTCCTTTCTTGCCGCATTTAAAGCATTCAAGATTAGACTTATCAATAGAAGCACTGGAAGCAAAAGTTTTGCCAGATCGATTTGATTTGGCCTTAAAACGATTGAACGTTTTAGCCAGCATGGCAACCAGATCATCATTGTCATCCTCATCACAATCATGAGTGACATTAGCAGAGACACCAGATTTTAACATTTGAGAAGCCATCTTCTTCATTGAATCAAAAATGTCATTCTCAGAAGATAGTAGAGCAGTGCTTTGTGGTTCAGAATACTGAACCATACCAGAACTTGTTGAAACATGGTTCTTTGCATCCTGCTCAGCCAAAGCTCGTTCAGCTTTGTTCTCTTCAGTATACCTAAAAGCTCCATAAAGGGAAGCAAGAGTATGACTGTGTAATGTTTTGCCTTGTCTCAAGACCAAGATTAGATTTTCCCATTTTGAAGGTAAAATGTCACAAAACTTTTCTAACAAAATTTCTTTGTCTTTGGTTACACCTAGGGCTTTCAGTTGGTTTACCAGATTTGTAAACCTAATGTAAGTTTGGGTTAAAGACTCCCCAGGTATGGCAAAGAAAGACTCATATCTTTTGTTCAAAGCAACTTTTCTTGTGACAATTGTCTCATTAGTGCCTTCAAACTGTGTCAGTAGTTCCGCCCACATTAATTTAGAATTCTCGAGTAAAACAAGAGTGGGCATTAGGGTTTCTGGAACTGCGTATAAGATCATATTTTGTAACTTGGTATCCAGGTCGACAAGTCTATGATCTTCCTCAGACCAATGATCCTTCTCCTTAGGTGACTGCCTAGGAGTCCCATCGGCATTTCTGACGACAGTTGACGCATTCATAGGAACAAAGGGTCCATCTTTTAAAATGTCTGGTAAATGTCTCTCAACACCAGCAATATACTTAAGTAAGCACGCCTTCCATGTTTGAAAGTTTTCACTGTTCCCATCAAACTTGGGAACAGGATTAGTTGGAAAGTGTACGTGAACGTTGTGTGAGGGTATATTGTTGTTGATGACTGGGGGTGGGGTAGCATTATTAGGGTCAGGTCCTTGTTCAAAGTCAGTCATCTTAGCAGATCAAAGGTTAAAGAATTGTGGTAATTCAACCTTGCTGCTCTGATACCAATTGTGAGTCCCAAATATAAAGACGAATGACTAAACCCGACTGGCAAGTACAACTAATCTTGATGGACAAGTTTAGTTTACGATCCAGATATGGATAACAAGAAACAAATGACAATATGAATTAATGCAAGAACAAATGGCAGAAACTATATAAAGATATATGTAAATATAATCAAGTATGTAGCATTGAGACACGTTGTTTTCTAATGTATTTGATTTATTGATATATAAACAAATACAAGGATTGTTGCGGAACAAAGATAAACACCCAAGTGTAAGTATCTAAACAATCCCGAAATACAAGTGATCAAGATGACTTGGAAATACTCGTAAGTTTTGCTTAGAGTATATCTCACAAGTTGCAATGCAATAGTTCAGCATTTTGCAAGTTGTGAGAAGACTTTGTATTTATAGACAAAGTTCATGATGACATGGACAATGTCGTACAAATGTGGTTGTGAGCATTTAAGGAATTAAACCATAATTCCTTACATGCTGCACAAGGAAGAGTATATAAGTCACTTGATGTGACTTATAGTACTAGGTTCCTAACCTACTTTGTACCTTTTATTAATAGATAATTCTATTAACTGGATAAAGGTGTAAAGTAAAAGTCTTCCTCGTAATCAGTGTAAAGTGTTGTAAGTACTTTATCACTGAGATGCTTCAGTCTTCGATCTGGTAGAATCACTCTGATGCTCGCTTCTGAGATGATTCTCTTCTTCAGACTTCAGTCTTTGACTTCATTCTGAATGGTATTCTGATACGTAGATCTGAACTGAAGTGAAGCTTCAGTGAAGGAGTTCTGGATTCTGAGGCATCTCAGAATTCTGAAGTAATGTCTTCACTAAACTTCAAGCTATTTCTGAACAAATTAATCATGGTCGATTCTCGACCTAACAAATTCCCCCTATTTGTTCTGAAATAGTGATTCTTTTTCAACATCCTACTAGCACACAAAACCTATTCATCATAGTGACAAAGGGTCCTTCTCTTAGGATATCTGCTAAATGTCTCTCAACACCAGCAATATACTTAAGCATGCACGCTTTCCATGTTTGAAAGTTTTCACTGTTCCCATCAAACTTGGGAACAGGATTATTTGGAAAGTGTACGTGAACGTTGTGTGAGGGTATATTGTTGTTGATGACAGGGGGGGAGCATTATTAGGGTCAGGTCCTTGTTCAAAGTCAGTCATCTTAGCAGATCAAAGGTTAAAGAATTGTAGTAATTCAACCTTGCTGCTCTGATACCAATTGTGAGTTCCAAATATAAAGACGAATGACTAAACCCGACTGGCAGTACAACTAATCTTGATGGACAAGTTTAGTTTACGATCCAGATATGGATAACAAGAAACAAATGACAATATGAATTAATGCAAGAACAAATGGCAGAAACTATATAAAGATATATGTAAATATAATCAAGTATGTAGCATTGAGACACGTTGTTTTCTAATGTATTTGATTTATTGATATATAAACAAATACAAGGATTGTTGCGGAACAAAGATAAACACCCAAGTGTAAATATCTAAACAATCCCGAAATACAAGGGATCAAGATGACTTGGAAATACTCGTAAGTTTTGCTTAGAGTATATCTCACAAGTTGCAATGCAATAGTTCAAGCATTTTGCAAGTTGTGAGAAGACTTTGTATTTATAGACAAAGTTCATGATGACATGGACAATGTCGTACAAATGTGGTTGTGAGCATTTAAGGAATTAAGCCATAATTCCTTACATGCTGCACAAGGAAGAGTATATAAGTCACTTGATGTGACTTATAGTACTAGGTTCCTAACCTACTTTGTACCTTTTATTAATAGATAATTCTATTAACCGGATAAAGGTGTAAAGTAAAAGTCTTCCTCGTAATCAGTGTAAAGTGTTGTAAGTACTTTATCACTGAGATGCTTCAGTCTTCGATCTGGTAGAATCACTTTGATGCTCGCTTCTGAGATGATTCTCTTCTTCAGACTTCAGTCTTTGACTTCATTCTGAATGGTATTTTCTGATACGTAGATCTGAACTGAAGTGAAGCTTCAGTGAAGGAGTTCTGAATTCTGAGGCATCTCAGAATTCTGAAAGCTTTCACTAAACTTGATTATTAACACGAGGTGCATTAACAACTCCATATCCTCCATTATTAACTCCATTAACACCCACGGCTGCCATGGATGGTTCAGCACTTTGGGAGGGATTAGAGTAATTCCCTTCCGAACGTTCCCCCTATACTTCTCTCTGCATCTCTTTCGGCTCTCATTTGAGCCAACTCTTCTTCATTTCTCATTAAGAGATCTCGGATAGCTCTCAATTCTTCATGTAATTGGGCTTGATTGGGAACCTGCTCTATTACCGGGTTTGCCCTATCTACTTCAGAGGCGGTTGGTGGATCACCAAGACGGCAATTTTGTGCACGGGGTGGCCTTTGCTCTACTTCATTTCCAGCCCCGTTTCCATTAGGAGGAATACCACCACCATTTCCTCCTGCTCTCTGGTTACTAGCTCTAGTGTTTGCCATTAACTCTACAAGGCAACGACGACGGTTAGCAAGAGTTAAAGTGAGACTACATTTATCAAGGCCATATCATTTAGCTACATTATCACACACAATATTTAAGCCTTAAATTTACACTCTCACTCACTCCTCCAACCCGTCCTAAAGTACTTCATCTCAAAGCTAGGCACACCTACTTAAGCCTAACTTATCCTCTATCGGTTTAAGTCCAAAATCCTAAGGTCTTGATCGAATTGTGGTTCACTTAAACCATTTCTCTGATACCAACTTGTAACACCCGTCGTTTAAAAACTTGGTTTTTCAAAAACTTTCACCTAACGGTGTCAAATTGCGGAAGAAAAGAACTTTAAAAGTCAAAACCGATAAAAACTGTTCGGTTTCTACGTTTAGTTGGTGTTACATGCAATACCATCAAATAGTTTAAAATGAAAACCCAACGGTTGCCCTACAAAAAACAACCGTTCAACAATACTACATAAATTCGACATCAAGTACGAAATGTAAATAAATGTCTAAAGAGACAATCGTCTATGGGTAGCTAAGTCCTCCTGCATGCATCTACCCAACTCTCACTCTTATTCCTGCATCAACTAGTCCTTCAAGCTAAACCTGAGGGAACAACCACATTTAAGAAACAAGTGTTAGCTAACGAATTAGCTAAGTAAGATAACACTATGTTATAAAGCATTTGTCCAATTAAAACATTTCTTCATTATTAGACAAACTCATTAGGCACAACAAACAACACACATAAATGCATATCAACTTCATATCAATTATGAATCCCCCTAAATGTGCCTATCCTTTATTTTATTCACACATCATCACACATATCGTCGTTAACTGCATATAAGTGTAACATAAGTCACACCCGACTAGATGCTTCACCAAAAGGCAAGTCATACTTCGTCGTTAAGGAATGGCAAGCCAATCCAAGAGTAATCCGTATGTGGAGGTTGGTCAAACCCTCGTATTACTCGCCCTGCATTATAATGACCATGTTGCAAGGAGCCACCCAAGCAACAACTACGTCAACGCACTCGTCCGGCTAAGACTAGTACGGGTTAAGCTTAACACTTTCCCTGCATTATATTTACGAGCTCGGTTTTACACATATGGTTTAGGTAACACACATTCCTAAACCGTCACACACATATAGTCTAGGTAACACACATTCCTAGACATTCACACACTTTATCTTCATTACGTTTGGATCCTTAAACGTGCAAGTGACATGGCAACCTACTAAGTCTAGTGAGCTAGGTGTACAAGCCATGTAAGCATGCATATATCACACATCAACTTCATTTCTACATTTCATGCATAATGAGATACTTCGTAATACTACATAAACTGCATAACAATACACTACATTAAGCAATACTCATTTCACTACATTAGGGACTGCATTTCAGGTCTCATGGTCAACTACATAACCCATAATCCCTCCCGTGTAACCCCATATGCCCACATGCAATATAAAGATACCAAATGGAAGTATTTATGATTTGAAACCAGCTTTTCGTTGAATCCCCCAGCGTGTCAAAGTAGTGTATCTTACCTCGGCGTAGTTCACAACAATCACAACTAGTCACTGTGTAAAGCAACTATGTTCGTCTACCTATAATTAGTAAACGATCATTAGACAACTACATACTCATGTCATTAAGGTCAATAACTAGACCCACACACAATAACGACTCACTTTAGTTTCAGGTCTAATCTACATGTCAAACGACGTTACGGTTCAAAACTAACTTTTCTGAAAACTGGTGAGTTGCGCCGCAACATGGAGTTGCGCCGCAGCTCAAGCCTCCAGTTGCGCCGCAACTTATCTTTCTGGAATTGAGTTGCGCCGCAACTCGATGCGATTCTGCACAATGTTGGTCGATTACACCCCAAACCAGATCCAAATGCCTCTAAATCAAATACATGACTTTCACACATCAAAATCCTTCATATTCAAATCATTATAAAGTATTTCAACCATTACTTACACCATATATGACTTTAATCCATCAAAACCACCATTAATCTTCGTTAAACGATTCCCCCATATTCCAATAATTATTCCTAATGACTCATATAATCAAAAGGACCAGAAATCAAGGAAATATTACCTTCTATACAAGAAGATCACACTAGAGATGCAAAACACTTGATTAAACGCACCCGAATCACACGTTGGAAGGCTTTTCGGCTTGCAATTAGATGGAGGAATGCTATGGGGTGGCTTAGGGCTTGTTTAGAGAATGTAATGGCTGCAAATTATGATCTAGTGACACCCTCTAAACACCCCGACTATAGCGGAAACACGAGATGCCACAGAACGACATGGTACAAAAGATTTAAGTATAAAACATCAACATAAAGTTTCGAATGCCATTCAAATTCAAAAGGTTACAAGTTCAAGTTGACGTTTAATAAACATTATATAACCAAATTCATAATCAAAAGATCAAATGTTTGCGTTACTAGTCCAACATGCAACAAATAAACATATCATCCGTGAGGCGGTCCAAAATGCTAACTTACTGCCCTAGACCTGAAAAGCATGAAGAAAAAGTGTCAACTACGAGAGTTGAGTGAGTTCATAGGTTTATGCTAACAACACACATATATTTAATCCAATCCAAGAAATAATATGTCATAAAATTTCCAAGAATTCCATCATACTGTCCATACCCAAACCATATGTTCAATCAATAATTTCCATCCATAATATGATATCAATACCTCTTGTACACTCCTTTCATTCCTACAACTCAACCTCCAGTGAACCCAACCGAACAAAGTGTGCCAGACTCAAATGTTGAATCTGAAGAGGTCTGGGCACAAATCCCAGTAATGACCAGATTAACTTCTCATCTGGAACCACCCACTGGTCTCTCCACTTCTCTTCAACCGAGGTCCAAGGCCTTCTTAGTAAGGTGGCGGACCTGGAGAGAGATCACTGCACTCATCTTCCCAGGTTATTTCTGATTTCAAGTCTTTATTATCAAACAACTTAGCATCAGAAATGAACCTCTTCGCTGGGAATGAGAAGTTAGTGTTCGAGAAGTTGGATGAACTGGTACTGGCCACCAATCAAAATTCTGAAACCATTAAAGTGGCAGTCCAGGGGTTGGAATCCAAAATGGTGTCTTCTGTTCAGACTGCAGTCACTGGCGAACTGGCAGGGCTGAAAGAAGAGGTTAAGAACTTGGTGTTTAGGGTAAGCTCTCTGGAGAGTAGGCCCGTACTGGATCAAGGAGAAGTTGTAAGTGTTTTAAGTGATGAATGTACAAGGAAGTTCAGAAACCACATGTTGAAAGAATTATGTGAAGAGGTTTCTGGGACTGTCCTTCGTAGTATTTATGATGG
>CM067167.1:180446230-180498721 GCA_034093135.1 Erigeron breviscapus
CACGTGCAGGTTTTTGTCTAGTATGTGTTTAAGAAAATCTCCATTGGTTAGTTTGTAAACGAGTTTATAAAAATCAAAGATGTTTTTAATATTGTTAACCATAATGAGTAAAGTGTTCAATATTGTACTCATTTTGCGAACAGACTAATCCCAGAACTAACTCGTTTTGCGAGATCGGAGTCAAAACAGATGAGTTTATGTGGCTACTAGAATATTATTTTTAAGTAATTCATATCTCACCTCTTTATACTTAGATTTTGACGAAATTATGTATTCTTGTTGTATTAATTGCGTTTCAAGGTTTATAAACCGTGGAGATGAATATCGTAAATTGTTATCATGTAAATATGGATTTCGATAAATAAATAAACCTTTCGATAAGTTTATCATTAGAATACCCTAAGTAAACGAATCAAAAGTTTGCTATAAAAGATGTGCTGAGTGTAGGATATCGGCGTACAATTTTTTTTCCCGAACCTTAAGCCGGAACACAACATCAAGGAAACCTCACCGTATAATGGTGAAGTCTTGCACGTACCCTAACAACGAGATGTTGACCATGAGCCGTTACAAATATTTGGAGAGAAAAACCTAAGACTTGTCATCCCTAAAGATCGAACTTAAGACCTTGGGTAAAATCGAGAGTGTTTCTAACCAGCTGGTCTGACCATCATTAGCTATCGACGTACAATCTAGCTTTATCTTTATTATGTAGTTGAAAACTTAAAATAAAAACACAAAGTGACAACATAACTTTCATTTTAGTCTTCACTTTCCCATAACTTATCTCCCATTCGGTCAAAGCATGTGTAAGTCCAAGTTGCAAGATACGACAACTTAGACATTTTCATCATAAAATATAAGGCAAGATTCGTTTTAAAGTTTCCCTTTCAATGTAAATCATTACTTAATGTTATTGTTTTATTTGACTAGTTGGGTATGCAGTCTCCACAAGTTATATGATTATTTTCAGTTGTGGGGTTTGTTGGACATCGGCCCAGTATTTTTGTCCAACTTTATTGTTATTAAACAATAGTAATTCTATTACTTATTTAACTTCTAACACTAAAATTTAATTTTTAATGTGGAAATTGCCAATCTCTTTCCTGATTTGTATATCAGTCATATATTTTAGAGGATTGATTATTAGTAAAATGATTATATTAATTGAAAAATAATGTTACAAGTTATAAACACGTACGAGCTGGATAACGAATTCGAATATAAATATGTGATTTATAACGAATTTGTTATCCATATTTTTATTTTGAACTGAATATATATATAGGGAAAAGGTAAAATGAGTCCAGCTTATTTTGAGTCCAATTTGAGTCCATTGATTTTCTTTCATCTTCATTCCATCTCCGACCACCACCATGATCATCTCCGACCACCACCATGATCCTCCGGCGACGGCGACCATCTCCGGCGAGACTTACACATGTGTAAGTTAACTTACACATGTGTAAGTTATATGGACCCTTTTTGGACTCAAAATAAGCTGGACTCAATTTATCCTGCCCCTATATATATATATTTAAGAGTTAATTACTTAAATGGTACCTAACGTTTACGCGATATTGCTGGTTTGATACCTTTCCTTTCGATATTACGCGGATCATACCCAACGTTTCCAAAACTCCACTCGGACCATACTGGAACCAAACGCCGTTTGATGGCCGTTAAAAACCCCCCACGTGACTTGCACGTGAGGGGTAAAAATGTATTTTCACGTTTCTTAATTACTTAAATGGTACCTAACGTTTGCACGATATTGCTGGTTTCATACCTAATGTTTAGTTATTAATTTTTTTGTATTTTTATTTTGAAAGGTGAATTTTGCTTTAAGCTTCGTGTCGCGATTACAGGTCTAGCATGTTTTTTTTTGTACGACATTAATTAATAATTAAACAAATAAAATGCTAGTAAAAACTAGCTGATACAAAGGAGTACACAGTCCGATTTAAATTAAACCCGATGGGGAAAAACCCCCTACTAATCTTGGACTACTGGTATCGAATCTTGGAGGAGGCAATTATGCTTCGAATTTGGATCGGACTGTGTAATCTTTTGTATAAGCTAGTTTTTCACTAGCATCTTATTTGTTTAATTAATATTAAATGTCATTAGGAAAAAAAAGACAACATATGTTAGACCTAACGCGACACGAAGTTTCAAGCGAAATTCACCTTTCAAAAAAAAAAAAAAAAAAAAAATAAAATTAATAACTAAACATTAGGTATGAAACCAGCAATATCGTGCAAACGTTAGGTACCATTTAAGTAATTAAGAAACGCGAAAATACATTTTTACCCCTCACGTGCAAGTCACGTGGGGGGTTTTAACGGCCATCAAACGACGTTTGGTTCCAGTATGGTCCGAGTGGAGTTTTGGAAACGTTGGGTATGATCCGCGTAATATCGAAAGGAAATGTATCAAACCAGCAATATCGCGCAAACGTTAGGTACCATTTAAGTAATTAACTCTATTTTTAAATATGGTGTGTTATTGTGATATAATAATATATATAGTTAATTTCATCTAGTATTTGGTTAATCTGTTTGCATTGAGTATATGAAAATCATTTTAAGTATCTTCCTAGATTTATCTTTAAATTTTTTTTATATATTTAATCTTCTATTATTATTATTATTATTATTATTATTATTAAAAGGTTATGAAAGGCAAAAGGAAGGTTTATGATTTAAATAGATCTAATTATTGAACAAGTTTTATAAACTTATTAAGAACTTGATAATGATGACATGTTATCATCAATAGTTATATATTAACACTTTATACTATTTTATATACACAAAGTGACAAAAACAAATTGCACATGATACAAGTATAATATTAATATAAGAGAAAATTACATTTTTGGTCCCTCAACTTGGCAAGATTCACAGTTATTGCCCTTAAGTGAATTAATTACAAAAAAACCCTAAAGTTTGTCAATTTTTTCAGTTTTTACTCCGCGACCAAACGCCGTCTATTTGGTCCGTTAAGAGAAAAGCAGATTCGTAATTTTGCTCTCCTTCTTCTTCTTCCAAGGACCAAAAACGTAATTATGTTTGCTACTTTTTTTCCCCAGATTTCCTTAAAGTTTTTTTTCAATATTTCCTTATCCATCATCATCATTCTCATCTGAATCTATATTTATATATCTATCTATCTAAAGTCATTATTTTCAGAATTCATGTCCATATTTCCATAACATCATCATCATATAGAAAACGCATCAACAAAACTATTAAAAATATCTATCAAAAACACATTTGGAAACAAAAACTAAAATCACACGAACAAACTAATATCTAAGTATCTAATCAAAACATCTATCAAAACTTTTTACATCTATAATTCACATCTATCAAAAATATTATGGATCTAAAATTTAATGTATCTCTCATCTTTTTTAGATCTATCAAGAACAGTTGTGGTGGTGTTCTGGTGGTGATTGAAGTTGTGGCGGAAGGAGTAGGAGTGACGGTGGTGGTTGAAAGCTATGGGGGCAGGAGTGTCGGTGGTGGTTGAAGAACACAACGGCGGGAGTGGTGGCAGTGCAACTCGCGAGAGAAACTCAAATCTATATATATGTATTCCGGATCTGTATATATATATATATATATATATAGAGAGAGAAGAAAGAGAGAAATAGAAGTTACCAAGGGTTGTATTTGGAAGAGTAAATAAAACGATTAACAAGTATAGAAGAATATTTTTAATCATGTTTGAATTGTTTGTATCTATGGATTTGATGATGCTGACAGATTTACAAGCATAGATATAATATATTGATAGATATGGGTGATACTAATGATAGATGTGTGTTTGATAGATTTGGGGTTTTATTAATTGGATTGGAAATGGTAGGTTTTTTAATTTGAAGAATGATGTTATGAAGATCTGGTGTTTGGAAGAAAAAGAAGAAGATCATGGTGAAATGACGAATCTGCCCCTCACTTAACGGACCTAATAGACGGCTGTTAGTCACGGAGTGAAAAGTGAAAAAATTGACCAACTTTAAGGTTTTTCTGTAATTAATTCACTTAAGGGCAATAACTGAAAATCTCTTAATATAAAATTATGTTCTTTTTCAAGAGTAGGTCCATACAGTTGGTTGGGCTAGCCCATTTAACTTTGTTAAACCTATGTGGCAATGCCAAATTCATTACTAAATTACTAATTTCTCGTGGTAATTAGTAATTACTTCACTGCTTTAGTCTAATATCTTAATAATGTTATTAATTATTAGAACGAAATGCATTTTTGGTCCCTGTGTTATCACACCATTTGCAATTTTGGTCCAAACATTTACAAAGTGGCGATTCTGGTGCCACAAATGGAAAAGTTTTGCATTTCTGGTCCATTTTTAACCTTCCGTCCATATGCCTCCGTTATTCGACCCACGTGCGTGTCACGTGAGGGGTAGATTTGTCCATTTAATGCGTTTGGACCAGAATTGCAACAACAAACAAAAACCCACCCCTTTATATTCCCTTTTCCCCCAAATTTCTTCTTTGTTTCCCAGATCTAACAAATCATACAAAATCTAATTTACATACAAATACCACATAAGTGCATTTAAATCTTAAATTTTACTCCTTGAAAAAAGTAAAAATATATACACTTGTATATATCGGCATATAAAAGAACCCTAATTGAATTCCACTTAATTTCTGCCGTTTGGTAAACAGAAAAAGAAAAAGAAAGAATGGCACAAACCATAGTAATGAGAACCATGAAGAAGATTATGGGTAATTATTCATTATCAAAGCTATTGTTTGGGAAGACATTTATGTCAAGTTCTGCTTCAACATATGGAAGAATTCCACACAACCAACAATTAACAACAGCAAGAAACACCATCACATCTTTCTCACCATTAACCAACAAAAATCAACTCCTCTTTCTTCATCCTTCTGCAACAACATCACGAAGAAACTACTTTTTCCTCTTTCGTCGAGAAGATCATAAGCATCCTCTCTATTCGTATCACGATGAACAAAAACTTATACCACCAAAGTATCTTCCTGGGCTCGGTTAGTTTCTTTTCTTTTTTCTCCTTTTTTTCATACTGTATTATATATATACACATTTATTGATAAATTGATGGTATCTTGTTTTCTTCAACCAGCAATTCCTTTTGGGATTATACTATTAATCTTAACCGTGGATACTTTGGATATCCCATACTGTAAACAAAAACCTGTTATAGACCGTGAGGATCATGTGAGATATTGTTTTAAGCTGGAACCGCTTGTTCGTGAAGATGATGTGGTATTTGTATGTAAATTAGATTTTGTATGATTTGTTAGATCTGGGAAACAAAGAAGAAATTTGGGGGAAAAGGGAATATAAAGGGGTGGGTTTTTGTTTGTTGTTGCAATTCTGGTCCAAACGCATTAAATGGACAAATCTACCCCTCACGTGACACGCACGTGGGTCGAATAACGGAGCCATATGGACGGAAGGTTAAAAATGGACCAGAAATGCAAAACTTTTCCATTTGTGGCACCAGAATCGCCACTTTGCAAATGTTTGGACCAAAATTCAAATGGTGTGATAACACAGGGACCAAAAATGCATTTCGTTCTAATTATTATAAGCTACCATTTTCTATTTATACGGATGATGAGTAAACTTGCACATATTAAATTCTTTTCTTTTTGTACACACATATACATAAAAAAATGTTTTAGAGAATCCGGGCTAGCAGACCTGCTAATATGCCTTAAAGGAAGCTGGTATTTAGAATCAAAACCACTAAGCTAACTTATTATTGGCTTATTACGAGGTCATTCATTATTGTGTTAACGAGTGAAAATGTATGATACTTTTTTGGGGATTTTTTATATTGGGTTAATATGATAGACTAATGATGTGTTAGTTATGTATCGGAGATGTTACAAGAGATTAGTAATTGATTAATGGGGGTGGAAAATTTGCTAATATGACGCTGATAGACTAGAAACGAGTTAATAATAAATGATACAATATGAACAATAAAAATTTCTTCTTTATACTAGATTTTCTATTGAGTAAATAATTTATTAAGTAAGAATAAGTAATATCACAAATTGAATCCTTAAAACTTCTTTTTTTGGTACGTCTCGTTGAGACAGAAGATTAGGATAGCGTAGATAAGATGATACTCAAAGCACTAATAGTATAAACCTTGACCTAGCCTGTTATTTCAATTGAAAGCTATCACAAACCAGATGTTTATGGGATTTTTTCTCTCCCAAAGTTTTAAGTAAGATATACAATGATACATTTAGAAAGAAGATATCCTCTAACCTAAAAGATTAAGAACAACTAAGATAAAAGGTATTACAGATATTATTTTTAGAGTTAATTACATTTTTCGTCCCTGTGGTTTGTACCAACTTTCACAGACCGTCCCTGAGTATCCGAAATTACACGTTTCGTCCCTATGTATGGAATTCTGTTAACAAGTTTGGTCCACGACCCAAACGTCCGTTAAAAAAGGGGTCACGTGAGTTGCACGCAAAGGGTAAAATGGTCAGAAATTTTTACAGGGACCAAAAGTGTAACCAACAAAAAAAGGTTAATATATGTATATGTGTATTCAGTCTATATATATATATATATATATATATATATATATATATATCTGATCTATATCTATATCTTCACATATTAGATATATAGATATATGTGTGTATATATATAGAGAGAGAGTGAGTGAGAGAGAAAGTAAAGGCGGGGGAGGTTACGGTGCTTATGGCGGTGGTGATGGCAGGGGTTGCGGTGGTGGTGATGGCTATGTAAATGTGCTGGTGGTGGGTTTCGATGGGGTGGGGCAAACCACGACCAAAACAAATACATGTCTCGTCTCTTATCTCTTCTTCTTCTTCAATCTCAATCACAGATTCAGATCTCGCCGTTATCTCGCCGTCACCGTTGCTCACTATCGCCGGAAAATCGTCGCCGGAAAAACTCGCAGCACCTTAACACCATCGACATCGCATGATCTGGACGGAAAAAATTGGTTTTTCTCTTCCTTATTTTCATCAACGGATCTGTAAGTGTTTCAATTTCGTTTAATTTTTTGATTTTTAGTTTAATTTCGTGTTTAATTTTGCTCTTAATTTTGTGTTTATTGGCCTGATCTTGTTATCATCAGTTTGATTTTAAAATTTTCGGATATGTGCGTGTTTCTCTTTATATGTATATAATATAATATGTATATATGATGAGATTTAATTCATAGTTTCATGGAGGTGTTTATGTAGTTCAGTTATACTGGTAGTTTGTGATAATATCCATAAATACGAGTATATATGGATAGATATTGCTATGTATAGGTTGGTTTTGATGATTTCTAGTTTATGATATGTTTATATATCAGATGATCTGGGTATATGGTTCATATTTGTATGCATTTGTAATTTTGTATGTGTATGGTTTTGGATCTGACGGATTTGGAGGTCTTTGATTTTTGATTTAGGATTTTGGAAGAAAATGAATAAGAGAGGAGGAAGGAGATGAATAAGAGGAAGAAGGAGGAGAGAGTCTGGTTAAGTAGAAAAGAGTTAATTACATTTTTGGTCCTATGAGTTTGAAATGACCATTTTACCCTCGGCATGCAACTCACGTGACCCCTTTTTTAACGGACGTTTGGGTCGTGGACCAAACTTGTTAACAGAATTCCATACTTAGGGACGAAACGTGTAATTTCGGATATTCAGGGATGATCCTTGAAAGTGGGGCAAACCACAGGGACGAAAAATGTAATTAACTCTAATTTTTATATAGTGAAACAGGAACATCCATACATCACCATTTTGTACTTTACAGTTTACACCACTTACCGGGTATGAGTAGTAATTTTCAACTAAGTGGGAGGGATTTGCAGTCATAATTGATACGGAGTATATTGTAGTGGCACATTTTCAGAGAAGAAGAAAGAATATATCTTAGAGTTGCACATTAATTCATGTTCCGGAAGTTGACCCAACTATGTAGACTTAAATTGACAACTCTAAATTTCCGGAAGTTGCACATTAATCCATTTACTTTCTACGATTCAAAAGTAAAAAACTTTGACCAAAACAAACGACTTGAGGCATGATTTATGCAAACTCGATGATTTTGCTTGTTATATATATTTCTAAATGAACTTCCAAGTTGAAAGAGAATGCACAGGAGTTCCATTCCATCCAACTATCAAACACTTGCCATTATTCTCAAGTGTACAAGAACTTCCACATGAAAATTGTTGCAACACAAGGTTAGCTTGATGCACACATGAATCACTTAAATCCATCTCCACCATCCCAAATCTCACGAAAAACGACCTCCACGTATCTATGTTTACGTTCCTAGTATGCCGCTCAGCTCCCTCACAAGCCACTATGTTTTGCATCCCGTCTGCGAGATGATTACTTTCCACCGTAGCCCTATGAGCATTATCTCGGCTCATACATGCTTCCAAACAATCAAAAATTGCACCATAAAAGAATAATGTCTCAGTAAACCGTTTGACAAACGACGTTGAGTTATGGTTTGCTTCAATCTCAGTCACCACAATGATTGAAGGGTTGATCGTTTTGATTGCTCTCATCAAGTTTTCTAATCTTTGGGGTCTCCAAATCATTCTTCTAAGTATCATTTGACAATATACTGCAACGGTTTCACCATCTCGAACCTCAAATTGTTGTTCTTCCACATTGCTTATGTCAGACAACATAAGAATTTTAAACACAAAGGGTAAGCACAAAGTTGCGGCGAAACTCTCCAATCTTTTTCCGGTTTCACCCACTTTTTGGATGTCCGATAATGTTTCAAAGGCGGTTAGTTTTAGTAGTTTGATTTGGGAATTCTTTTCTGAAAATGCTTGCATTAGAGGAGTCCAATGTACGCCGCTCTGTATGTGAATGTCGATTAGATGGACCTTTCTTGACGACCCAACTTGATCAATGATTGCTTGTATGCCTGCAAATTGCATCACTTGAGTGAATGGAAGAGATTGGTGGACTGCCAAGAATGTCGAATTCGTCCGCATAGCCATAGGATTTGCTTTCTTTACACCTTGCTTCAATTATAATCCAGCCCATAATGTATTAAATAACAAGTCATGAATTTAAAAAAACATGTTAATTTAACAACTTAAGCAACATATTTTATTACGAGTAGTTTATTACCCAAAATGTAAGCTTACTGCATTATGATTTATGACTGACGCGTGAATTGGGGTCATGGGCCGAGGGCAAGTTAATTTAGAATTTTAGAGATGAGGACATTTCCATAATGGTCTTAATTACTACAAATATAATACACTTAACTTCATTTACTGTAATTATTTTCCTATGATCAATGGGCAAAAGTTAAACTTCATAATGCTAATTCAAATTGACTCACAGGTTTGTTTAACGTCAAAGGAACGGGCATTCCTGTTTCTTTACTAATTCTTTTCTGCAATGCTTCACATAAATGAAACACCAATCGTTCCACCGGGGTGCCATCAACAGACGCCACACATCCACACCGTACCAGAAACTTGCTAGCCATGTCAAATTGTTTTCGATCAACTCTCTCAGCAGCAGTCAAAAGCTGGAAAACAAGCTCCACTTCTCTATTATCATCTATCGATAAGCTACTAAAAGGTGATGATCCATACGGATTTGTGAACATGGTCATGTACCCATTGTTAACCTTTTGTGTCGAAAACTTTATAAACTTTTCAGCTGCCAATTCAATTATGTCAACTGTTGACAGTTTTCCATCACTTTCTGCTTCAATCTCCTCTTCATCAATAATAATAGCCATATCTTTTAAACGCTTAATTTTCCTTTGGTAACTACTCAAGAGCTCATGCCACCGCGGCTTTGAATTTGTATTTATATCATGATTTTCAAACTGTTGAGCTTTTACCAAAACCGACGACTTGTCTTCCAATGGAGGGAGTTGGTGTTCATGGCCAGTAGTAGCCATGTTTGAGATGTCGGGTGGTGGAAAATGGTAATTGTGATCATCCACATGATGATGAATGGGATTGAAAATTGGGAGTTTGGTTTTGTCAGAAGTAAAGTTTAGGAACATGTTGAATGTTCTTGCTAGCGCGCGCTAGGGAGTTGATATATTGAGGATGAAGTATATATATGGGTGTTATTATGATTATTACTTAATAGATGGTGACGTAGCCAATGTGAATAAGTAGTACTCTAATGACAAATCTAACAGAAAACAACTGCTGGCTTCATTCCTATAGACTATAGTCCTATGCAATCAAGCCGCCAGAGATTCTTTGTATATAAAAAAACATTGATTAAAAATTAAAGTGCAGATTTGATGTCCTTCCAAGTACGTTCCAACTATAATTCGATCTCAATTGACTTTATGCAAAAAAGGGCATCATATCCGTTTAACTACAATTCCATCTTCCAAGTAAGTTCCAACAACCAATATATTTTCCCTGGGTTTTTTTGTTTTTTCCTATAAAATTTTTAATGGTCAAAATTTAAGTAATATGTCAAAAGTGATTACAAAAAGTATATGATTTCAAATTTATTTGTTTCTAGCAAAACGATTTTAAATGTTTTACTTATTTATACACTTCCGTCATGCTTAATATGCCTTTGATCTTTGGTATCCTCCGTGTTTGGTGCAATAAAACATTGGCATCTTAACATAAACTCTTAAGCGATAGAAATGAGACAAGATGGAAAAAAAAAACTTGCATTAATTAGTAACATGAAATTGCAACTGAAATACATCTTTTACCTGGCTTGTTAACCTTCAACTTGGTAGATCCAAATGAGAACAAAGATGAGCTTCTTACAAAATCAAAATGTTGTTTTTCAATTCAAAATTTAAGCAAATAGATAGTGTGCATTAACTAATGTATATAAACCAAACATTTAAGAAATCAAAAAGTGGAAAAAGACAACTTAATGGTCACAATTACAATTATGAAGGATTGAGTTTGTTAAAATGTAAGAATCCTTGATTACTTCCATTGTTTAGTAACAAAAACTAGATTGAAAATAACACACAAAAGTGAAGTCACAAATATAAATGTACAAGAAAAATGTAGTTGCTTGACAGTTGATTCTCCAATACAGAAGGAATATCACACTGACCTATTATATACTGACCTTAGCATTGACACGTCAACTTTATGACATCAGATATTGTATATGATTACATAATAAAAACCGAAAGCTTTACTATTAGGAATTAATTCATTCCATGGATGCAAAAGAATAGTGGTGCATGGTGTTTGTATTGAAGCTACAAACAATAAAAACAAAAAATACTACCGATATAATTTTTTTTGATGGCAAATTTATTCCGTCTAAACTAGCTACCCTGTGAGGCTGTGACACATTCTGAAAAATCAAATACCAAAGACATGAATCAATAGGGTTGATAGTTCATTGATAAGATCTTTGATATTGGATATTTCATCAAGTTTGAGTCTCACTTCTTACATTTGTGGGGATGATTATTGTGACAACTCGTAATTAATTAACATCGGGTTAGTCTTAATCTCAATTAGACAGTCATTTGACGTGGAAATTATTAGACTTTTGGACTTTTGACTTAGTCAAATTAGACGTATCTTGATGACGTAGACTATTAGCTATCTAGATGAATGCCGAGTTTTAAAAATAACTTTAAATGAATATTTAAAGGTTAAGTCTTGTACAAAATAAATAGACTATCTAGACTAAATATTATAAAGTTCACTTTGACGAAACTTTATTGACTTGTCTTGATTTAAATGAGACGAGGGAAAATACATTTACTTTAGATTATAACCTTTTGGTCAAATGGTATTTAATCGTAAGCATTTGACCAAATTAAGGGATTATAAAATATCAAAAGAAGCCACATGGGCTGATTTAAGATTTATGAGGAGGGAAATTGACCAACAAAACTCCCCCCTGCTTCTTTGAGTCGACACACACACACCACACAAAAACTCTTACTCTCAAACTCTCTCAAATCTTTATACTTTATCATCAGAAATCTGATTTTTGGCAAAGGAAGGACTGAAGGAATTTTAAAGCTTTATCAATTAGGGTTTTATCATCATCATCATCACCATTTTCTTTATTTTACCTCAAGAACACCAAATTTTGGTGAGTAACTTTCTTCTTCAAACTTTTGATTTGATTTAAATTCAACTAAGGGTTTGTTTTAGTTTTGTAAATGGAATTAGAGGCCTTTAAACTTGATATGTATTTAGGGTTCTTGGTAATTTATGAAGTTTTGATTTAGAATTTGGTCTTGAAATCAAAATGATTGAAATGGCGAAATGATTGGCGAAATGGTATGTTTCCAGGTCTTTTGAACATGTTAACACTTGTTAGAAATGAAAGGAATCGATTTGGAGTCGATATGGTTTGTTAAAATGGTCATAAACCAGGTTTTTCACCCGGTCAGGTAGAACTCGCGCCGCGAGGTACCCTGCTCGCGCCGCGAGGTGTATTAAATTTCGAACAGAACCTGCACTTGAGCTGACTCGCGCCGCGAGACCTCCAGGTCGCGCCGCGAGGAACTGCCTAGGTCGCGCCGCGAGCCACCCAGGTCGCGCCGCGATTTCTGGAACTGTTTCACGTTTCAGTTTTTGACATCTTGGACACTTGAACTTCGTTTATACGAATTGGTACTTTGGACTACCTTTTAATAACAATGTCAATGACATTAATAATTTGAGTCAAATAAAATGAAAGTTTATAACACATTCTCGGTTAAGGCATTCTAGGGATGATAGCTAAGTAGTTGTACGTAGGATACTTGTCGTCGTGAGATTTGATCCTCACCATTCGTGCTCATATCCTAGGTTTTGGATAGACGTGGAGACTAGACTGCTCATTTTGTCGGACTACTCATACTTTTAGCTCTTTGATCGCTAAGGTGAGTTTATGGCGCCCTTTTTCCTTTTACTTTGTGCCTGAAAAGCATGTACTGTATACACGACTACTTTATAAATGATTTGTCTTTGTCTATGCCATGAGATTTGGTAAATTAAATCATTTGTCTTATGTCTTGCCATGTTGACGGCTGTCTGAAAATGTGTATACATGTCTTATGAAATTTTGATCTATATGTCTTGACTTGCCATGTTGTCGGCAGACTAAACTGTTCTTTGTGTTTGACGAACTAAAATGATCCCCCTTATGTAGTTTTACCATTATGAGATTTTAAATGGTAGTCTTGTCAGCTTTCGTACCTGACAGTCTTGGTTCTGGTCCGTACCCCACTGTAGACGGGAAATCCTGTACGAGGCATATTGGTCTTATTGTCGGACTTCGGTCTGTACAGTCATTATATCTTTGTCAGACTTCGGTCTGGACAGTCTTGTCTTATTTAACTACATATCATTGTGTGCTCACAATGACGACTGGTCTTTTAGTCAAACACACTGTAAACTCACCAACTATTTCGATAGTTGATCCTCTCAAATTTCATGCTTTTCAGGTAACCAACAGTAAGTCTTGGATCATCTATGGCATTATAGGGCCATTCTTTTGACATTGGACGTACAATTAGCATCAAACATTGAGGACTCTCATGTTATTAGCTTTAATTGTATTAGACTGTCCAATTTATTGAACTCGTATTCAGTGGGCCCATTTCCAAATGAGGATGACTTGTATCCGTATTTTGGGGTCCACATTTGAACGATTGTACTTGTATTGAACTTGTATTTGGATTAATGGATGTAATCTCTATTTACCTTCTGATTAGTACGCAATTATTTGTTAACCCTGTATTTCCGCTACAACGGGGTGTGACAAAAATTGGTATCAGAGACAAGGTTATAGTTAATACAGAGTTTTTCCGCTGGAAAAACTCAATCTATAGCCATTTCGTTTCAAAAGGGAATCTAAGTCTATTAAGGTTTAGGATACTTATTTCAAGAGTTATATTATTTGTCTATAATTAGACCTAACCTGATCAACTACGTCCCGATTATGTAAAATAATATAACGCTCGAAATAAATATCTTAAATTGTGTATATGCGTGTTAGTTGAATTATATTCACAACATACTGTAAATGTGGTGGGAAGGCTGCGGGTGACCCTATACATAAGCATTGAAGGCATGTTAGGAATAGAAACTCAACTCGTATGTGTATGCATAAGGTTTATATACGTGATAGTTTGGATTATATTGACAACATATTTAAATGTGGTGGGAAGGCTGCGGGTGACCCTATATATAAGCATTTCAAATATGTTGGTAATAGAAACCCAAATCGAATGTGTATAATCTAGACAAAGATCTCTTTGAAACTCTTGTTGCGTACTGTCTCATTAGATTGACTCGATTTGTCTTATCCATCAGACTTATATGGATTCTTTGACTATCCTTTCAGAATTTGTCATGTCTGACGGAGCTAGCTCTTATGCTGTTGTTCCTGGTACTCCTCAAGTTCCAGTTGTAGCAAACCCCATTCCTCGTGTTCCTCACTCTTCTGAAGAGGAACCAATAGAGGAATCGGGCAATGAATCTCGCCCTATCAATCTAGTATCAACATCCAGTGAATCTGGAAATGAACATGTATCTATTCAGGTTCAACCATCTCAGTCACCGGTAGCTCCATATCAGAGGAGAACTACCGAGGGAGCTCGTCTGCCTTATGCTCCTCGAGACCCTAATGCTCCTGGTCCTTCTGCACCGGCTCAGGACAACCGTATGTTTGGTCCTTCATTTCTTCTGGGCGATCCATATGCTGCGGGTCCCTCCAGAGTGCCTGTTTACAATCCCAATGCTGCCAAAGTGATGCCAGTTGCTGATGCAACTGATAGGTCGGAATATTATCTCCGACAAATGTCAAGGATGAACAATTCCCTCATCCGTACTAGAGAAACTATGGAGAATCAAGCTCAAGCATTGACTGGAGCTTATCAGCATGCCTCTGAGGCGATAACTGTTGCTAAGGAAGGGAAGGAGGCCATTGGAAATATGATCTGGATACTGTCAGTCGTGGTGGTCTTGGTCGTGGCTTTGCTACTTGTTGTTCTTTTTAAGCTGTAATCTGTAGTAGTAACGTATTGTAAGCCTAGAACTTGTAACGACTCATACTTTGTATTTGAGTTGTAGTCTTTTGGTGGATGTATTTCCCACGTATTTCGGATCGTATCGCTCTGACTGTGTAGTATATCAGCGTGGATGTTGTTCCCACATGATTTTGATTTGTGGATGTAGTTCCCACAAGGTTTTGAAATGTACAAGTCAGATTATGTAAAATTTTGGGTATTAATGAAATATGATCGTCTTTTGGCTTACATACTTGTTCAGACTACGTTACCTGCTCATTTCAATTCTAGAAATGTAGCGTTCTATATTTCTTGTCTTGTTTAGTTAATGAGTTCAAGTAAGTCGGTAAATTGTGAACTGTGTTTGGTATCCTCTTACATCTTGAAAAGCTACATTCTGTGTTGTTCTTACGAGAAAACCTCTAAATGACATTTTTGTTCATGTCATAGACTTATGGCTCCCAAGACACGAGGCAAGGTCCAGAAGAAGGCTGCTCCCAAGAGAGCTACTCGATCAACTCCTAAATCCAATGCAGCTGAACAGGAAGAACCTGTGATCCAGCAAGAACCAGAAACTGCTGCTGCAAATGTGAACACTGGCCTTGGATCTATGTAACAACCGTGCATTTCGACTTTTGACTATGGGTACGTTCCTAAGTTTTTGATTAATCAATATATGTTCAAGTGCAATTTAAGGTTCATTTAAGTGCAATGTGTTCATATGGGTCAATTTATTGTACAATTAGAGACTTATGTGCAAGTTGAGACCATTAGTTAGTGCAAATCGACTTTTACTTAAATAACATCTAATTTAAACTAGTAAAAATGATATGGATCCTATCCATGGGTTATACCCAAACCCATGACCCACCCAAGTAAACAAACCCTATCCTCCTTCCTTCACTCATTTCTTCCATCCATTCATTCATCTTTTTCCTCTCTCTCACTAAATGCCCCTACACTCTAAGTCTCTCCCTCTCTAAAATTCTAGTTCATTTATTGTGATTTCAAGTGGGATAATAACAAAATCATCATCCATATCATCATTATTACACCATATCAAAATCTCAAGGTTTCAAGTGCAAGGGAAAGCTTCAATTAGGTTAATTTCGGATTTGATTGCTTGTGGAAGTTTTGGTAAGTGTTTTCTAGCTCAAATTCATCATTTCTAGTTATTAAACTTGTATTACACCTAAATCTAAGCACTCTTGGTCCTTATAGCTTCAAAATCCGAAATTAGGGTTCTAGTTATCTAAATTAGGTCAAAATTCGATTTGGGTCAAAAGCCATGTTTTGGAATGGAACTATTGAGTGGGTTATGTTCAAATGAGTTGTTATGTTCAAAAACAGGTCAAGGAACTCCTCAAAACGATTTATAAGTCAAAAACTAGGTTTTGGGTCGATTTTGTGTTCAAATGGGTCAAGATCGAATTTTAACAAGAAAATGTGTTAAAGGTTGGTTTTGGATGATGAAACATGTTTAGTTATGTTCAAATATGTTTAACTATGTTCAAAAATGGGTCTCGAAGTTGTGCAAGTCGATTTCATGGCTTAAATGTTGAGATTTTAGGGTTTTGGGTCGTGTTTGTGCCAAGAACACCTGCTGGTGCATTGCTGGTCCAGAACAGGCGTAACTTACGCCCCTGTTGGCGTAACCTACGCCCCTCTCCATTTTCATTACGCCAAAACCTTACTGTTTACGCCCAAAACTCGTCCAAAATGCATGTTTCTGGAGCACCGTAGCTTACGCCCCTCTCTGGCGTAGGTTACGCCCCTTGAATTTTGCCCAGCGTAGCTTACGCCCAATCTCACCGTACCTTACGCCCATTGAGTTTCCTCCTAGCGTAACCTACGCCCATAAGGGCCGTAGCTTACGGCTGTCCCTAATGGTCATTTTCCTGTTTTGATTTTAAATCGTATTTCACTTTCCTTGGGACACATCGAACTTCCAAACGGGTCTTTCCTTGTCTTCCAAATTATCGTACTCAGTTCTAATACGCGTTCAAGTCCCGGGTTAAATTCTAAAGTTCATAAATGCTAAATGAGGACATGGTTGTATATATATTGATACGTACATGTACATTATGATAGGTTGTGATCGCTTGGCAATTAATTGACGTTCTAGTTCACTTTAACTTCGGTAAATCAAAGCAAAGGTGAGTTTTCGTAGCCTCCCCTACTCTTTTAAGAGTCGGGCTGAAACTCTTGATGATATTTGTGACGTACATGTTGTGTGACGATTTTTGTTGATGTGAAATTTATGTGTTTAGTTGTATGGTTATTGTAAATTGTATATTGAGTTGTTATAGGTTAGTTGTGTATATATGGAGGACGGTAATGCCTTGAAAGGTTGGAGATGTGGTGGGAAGGCTGCGGGTGACCCTATATATAAGCATCAAAGGCCTTTCAAAGGTAGTATCGTACGAAGTATATACATATGATGTTTGGTTATGTGTGGACATTGATGGTCATGGATGAGTACATTTACGTGCAATTGAGTACAATGAGTACATTTACGTGCAATTGAGTACAATGAGTACATTTACGTGCAATTGAGTACTATGAGTACATTACGTGTAATTGGGTGCAATGGAGTACATTACGTGCATTTGAGCACATTGGGTACAAGTGTGCAATTATTAGATCATGTTAATGCTAATTATGTATTGGTTGACATTGAAACGTGTTCTTGTTCATTCTTTCCTACGAACTCACCAACCTAGTGTTGACGTTGTTTAGTGCACTTTTCAGGTAACCAAGAGAACCCAAGAGCTTGATGTGTTGCTAGATGTTGGACTTGACCATGGATCCGTGATTCATTACCCATTGATGGGATTTGCTTAGGATCATGAGCCATCTTTTGATTTGTTATTGTGTAAACTTTGATGGTTGAATGCTCCTTATGCTTTTGTGACATTGTAACTTAATTGTTGGGTTCCCGGAATCCTCTTATTTTCATATAGTCTCGTTCTACGATAATTCCATCTTGTGTCATGCTTTTCGGTACATTTCGAGCCTAGCTCGGGGTGTTACAACTACCCCACATGTTGGTGGGGAAAATAATATGGCAGCATTTGTGACACAACAACTGTTGGCCGCCATGCCTACTTTAGTCGCTCAGATCACTGCAAGCATGAACGCCAATAATAATCATCATGCTGACAATAGTAACAACGTTGAACCTACTGCTGAAAGTTATTCCTCGAGTTCATCTGCACGGGAGTGACTTTAAGACCTTCACTTATTGTAAGCCAAAGGAGTTTCATGGCACCGAGGGTCCAGTTGGACTAATCAATTGGCTAGAAAGCATAGAGGCGGTGCTTCATATCAGCCGTTGTGCCAAAGAAAACAAAGTGGAATATGCTGCCTCTCAATTTCAAAAGCACGCCTTGTCATGGTGGAACGAGCAGATAAGGACTCGTGGTCGAGAGCCGGCTAATAGCATACCTTGGTTGAACTTTAAAAGGATGCTCATGGAAAAGTACTGTCCTCGTGAGGAAGTACAGAAAATGGAAGGCGAATTCTGGAATCATAGTATGATTGGACTAGACAATGAGAAATACACAACTCGTTTTCATGAGTTGGCTAGACTAGTTCCTCGATGGTAGATACGGAGGAGAAATTGATCGAGAGATACTGTTATGGCTTGTCACCTGATATTCGAAGGTTGGTAGCCGCTTTTAATCCTTTGACTCTTCAAGCGCAGTTAGTGCAACCAATCGGATAGTGATAGATTTGAAAAGAACCACTGGTTCTTCTGTTGGAACTGAGATTGTCAAGAGAAGGAATGATCATGCATCTGGTAGTGGATATGGAGATGGTGGAAATGGCAAGAGGTTTAGGACTGCCAGAAACTTTGCTGTGGTTGCTCAGAATGTCAAGAGGTACACTGGCCCAGACCCGAAATGTAACAGGTGTGGCCTCCATCACAGGGGAAATTGTCCTACTTGTAACCGTTGTAAAAGGACGGGACATCTGGCAAAGAACTGTAGGGAGAAGGTACCTAATCAATGCTATGAGTGTGGAAGTGAAACTCATTTCCGACCAGCGTGTCCAAGACTTAATCAAGCCCCGAACAACAATGCTATAATTCCCGTGAGGAACAATGCGGGGAACAATCAGGCTAGGAATCAAGGAGGACAAGGCAGAGGTCGAATTTTTGCTTTGGATGCTGCTGATGCACGACGTGATCCTAACGTTGTGATAGGTACATTCATACTCAATAATCATTATGTATTTGTATTATTCGACTCTGGTGCTGATAAAAGTTTCATATCCTTAGAATTTAAGTCTCGGTTTGGTATAGTAGCTATCCCCATGAAAGACACTTATGTCGTCGAATATGCAAACGGTCAAAAGTATGTTGCTAGAGATCATTTGGTAGATTGCAATTTGACCTTGTCTGGTAAAACCTTTAAGATAGATCTGATTCCCATAGAACTAAGTAGTTTTGATGTAATTGTTGGTATGGACTGGTTATCTAAGGTTAGAGCTGATATAAGTTGTTATGAGAAGATTGTTAGAATACCCCTACCGAAAGGCGAAACCCTAATAGTGCAAGGAGACAAGTCAGGAAAGAAATTGATCTTAGTATCGGCGATAAAAGCAAATAAGTATTTACAAAAAGAACACCCTGCTTTCTTAGCATTAGTGGTAGAAAGAAAACCAAAGGAGGAAGAATGAAAGATATTCCTGTAGTTAGAGATTTTCCGGAGGTGTTTCCTGAAGATTTGACGGGACTTCCACCTCACAGACCAGTAGAGTTTGGAATAGAGTTGATTCCTGGAGCTGCACCCGTGGCCAAGGCACCCTATCGTCTTGCGCCATCAGAAATGCAAGAATTGTACGAACAACTTCAAGAGTTGTTAGCTAAAGGACTAATTCGTCCAAGTTCATCACCTTGGGGAGCTCCAATCCTATTTGTCAAGAAGAAAGACGGCTCTATGCGCATGTGTATTGACTATAGAGAATTGAACAAGTTGACTGTCAAGAACAGGTACCCTTTACCTCGTATTGACGACTTGTTTGACCAATTGGAAGGTGCATCACACTTTTCCAAGATTGATCTCAGATCTGGGTATCATCAACTCAGGGTCAGAGAGACGGACATTCCTAAAACAGCTTTCAGAACTCGTTATGGACACTATGAGTTTTTGGTTATGCCATTTGGCTTAACCAATGCACCTGCTGTGTTTATGGACTTAATGAATCGAGTATGTCGACCGTATCTGGACAAGTTTGTCATTGTATTCATTGACGACATACTGATCTACTCGAGAACTAAAGACGAACACGAAAGTCATCTGAGAACCATTCTACAAATACTCAAGGATCAAAAGTTGTACGCGAAATTCTCAAAATGTGAATTCTGGATTAGGAAGTACACTTCTTGGGTCATGTAGTGAACAGGGATGGGATCCACGTAGATCCATCTAAGATTGGAGCAATAAAGAAGTGGGAAGCCCCTAAGACTCCGACAGAAATCCGCCAGTTTCTTGGATTGGCTGGATATTATAGGAGATTTATAGAAAACTTCTCAAAGGTTGCTCAACCTTTGACGTTGTTAACTCAAAAGGACAAGGAATTTATTTGGCAGGATGCCCAGGAAGAAGCATTTCAAACGTTGAAAGACAAGTTGTGTAATGCTCCTATTTTAGCGTTACCAAATGGAATTGAAAATTTTGTGGTATACTGTGACGCCTCACATCAAGGCATGGGATGTGTGCTTATGCAGGAAGGTAAGGTCATTGCTTACGCTTCTAGACAGCTCAAGATCCACGAAAAGAACTATACAACCCACGATCTTGAACTCGGAGCGGTTGTCTTTGCCTTGAAGATTTGGAGACATTACCTGTATGGTACCAAGTGTACTGTATTCACTGATCACAAAAGTCTTCAGCATATCTTCGATCAGAAAATGTTGAATATGAGACAAAGACGATGGGTAGAATTACTCAGTGATTATGATTGTGAACTCAAATATCATCCAGGTAAAGCAAATGTGGTTGCTGACGCGCTGAGTAGAAAAGATAGAATTTCACTATCTGTCATAACAAGAGCAAGTTCATATCTTGGCTCGTCATTAAGGGATAGAGTTTTAGATGATCAAAACGATGCCCTACAGCCAGGACGTATCGAGAAAGAAGCATTGTGGAATGCTGAACGTTTGTTTGAAATAGATGGCGATGGAATCCGACATGTTAAGGGCAGAGTGTGGATTCCCAAGTATAATGGACTTAGAGAACTCTTGATGAACGAGAGTCATCGATCTAAGTATTCAATCCATCCTGGTGCTGACAAAATGTACCATGGACTAAAGGACTTTTATTGGTGGCCTGGTATGAAAAGAGATATCGCCACTTATGTCTCAAAGTGTCTAAATTGTTCAATGGTCAAGGCGGAGCACCAAAAGCCTTCTGGACTGCTCCAACAACCCCAAATTCCTGACTGGAAATGGGAACAGATTACTATGGACTTTATTACAAAGTTGCCTCGAACCCTGAAAGGATATGATACTATTTGGGTCATTGTCGATCGATTGACAAAGTCTGCTCATTTCATTCCAATTCGGGAGAACTGGAAGATAAGGAAATTGTCTCAAATATACATTGAAAAGATTGTATCTCTTCATGGCGTTCCCTTGTCTATTATCTCTGATCGAGATGGTCGTTTCACTTCACAGTCATGGAGATATTTTCAAGACGCCCTAGGCACTCAATTGCATTTGAGTACGACTTACCATCCACAGACGGACGGACAAAGTGAACGTACCATCCAGACTTTAGAAGACATGCTTCGGGCATGTGTCATTGACTTCAAAGGTAGTTGGGATACCTTTTTGCCGTTAGCTAAATTTTCATATAATAACAGCTACCACACTAGCATCAAATGTGCTCCTTATGAGGCTTTGTATGGACGAAAATGTAGATCGCCTGTCTGTTGGCTTGATGCTGGAGAACGTCGTTTGTACAAATATGGACTAGTTCAGAAGACTACTGATCAAATTGTTGAAATTAGGGCAAGGCTGAAGGCGGCTCAAGATCGTCAAAAGAGCTATGCCGACCGTAGACGGAAACCACTTGAGTTTCAAGTGGGAGACAAAGTCATGTTGAAAGTGTCGCCTTGGAAAGGCACTGCGCGTTTTGGCGTGCGAGGAAAACTTAGTCCTCGATATATCGGGCCATTTGAAATCGTTCAAAGAATTGGTTCCGTGGCTTATAAGCTCAATTTAACCCAAGAGCTGGAACATGTTCATCACACATTTCATGTGTCAAATCTTAAGAAATGCATGACTGATGAAACTTTAGTCATACCTGTCGAAGAGCTGCAAGTGAACGACTCTCTTCAATTTGTCGAGGAACCTGTTGAAATTGTAGACCAACAGCTCAAACAACTTAGACGTAGTCGTATCAAGTTGGTCAAGGTTCGTTGGAACTCGAAACATGGACCTGACTCGACTTGGGAACGTGAAGACTATATGAGGGATAACTATCCTCATCTTTTTACTGAGCAAGACTTGATTTCGGGACGAAATCCTAGAAGTCGGGGATGCTGTGACAACTCGTAATTAGTTAACATCGGGTTAGTCTTAATCTCAATTAGACAGTCATTAGACGTGGAAATTATTAGACTTTTGGACTTTTGACTTAGTCAAATTAGACGTATCTTGATGACGTAGACTATTAGCTATCTAGACGAATGCCGAGTCTTTAAAAATAACTTTAAATGAATATTTAAAGGTTATGTCTTGTACAAAATAAATAGACTATCTAGACTAAATATTATAAAGTTCACTTTGACGAAACTTTATGGACTTGTCTTGATTTAAATGAGACGAGGGAAAATACCTTTACTTTAGATTATAACCTTTTGGTCAAATGGTATTTAATCGTAAGCATTTGACCAAATTAAGGGATTATAAAATATCAAAAGAAGCCACATGGGCTGATTTTTGTTTGAAAGGCTGGGAAAAGCAACAAAACCCCTCCCCCCCCCCCCTTTCCCCCCCCCCCCCCCCCCCCCCCCCCCCCCCCCTGCTTCTTTGAGTCGACACACACACATACAAACACACACACCACACAAAAACTCTTACTCTCAAACTCTCTCAAATCTTTATACTTTATCATCAGAAATCTGATTTTTGGCAAAGGAAGGACTGAAGGAATTTTAAAGCTTTATCAATTAGGGTTTTATCATCATCATCATCACCATTTTCTTTATTTTACCTCAAGAACACCAAATTTTGGTGAGTAACTTTCTTCTTCAAACTTTTGATTTGATTTAAATTCAACTAAGGGTTTGTTTTAGTTTTGTAAATGGAATTAGAGGCCTTTAAACTTGATATGTATTTAGGGTTCTTGGTAATTTATGAAGTTTTGATTTAGAATTTGGTCTTGAAATCAAAATGATTGAAATGGCGAAATGATTGGCGAAATGGTATGTTTCAGGTCTTTTGAACATGGTATGTCGCCGCGAGGAACGTAGCAGGGTTGCGCCGCGAGGAACCCAGGTCGCGCCGCGATTTTTGGAACTGTTTGACGTTTCAGTTTTTGACATCTTGGACACTTGAACTTCGTTTGTACGAAATGGTACTTTGGACTACCTTTTAATAACAATGTCAATGACATTAATAATTTGAGTAAAATAAAATGAAAGTTTATAACACAATCTCGGTTAAGGCATTCTAGGGATGATAGCTAAGTAGTTGTACGTAGGATACTTGTCGTCGTGAGATTTGATCCTCACCATTCGTGCTCATATCCTAGGTTTTGGATAGACGTGGAGACTAGACTGCTCATTTTGTCGGACTACTCATACTTTTAGCTCTTTGATCGCTAAGGTGAGTTTATGGCGCCCTTTTTCCTTTTACTTTGGGCCTGAAAAGCATGTACTGTATACACGACTACTTTATAAATGATTTGTCTTTGTCTATGCCATGAGATTTGGTAAATTAAATCATTTGTCTTATGTCTTGCCATGTTGACGGCTGTCTGAAAATGTGTATACATGTCTTATGAAAATTGGTCTATATGTCTTGACTTGCCATGTTGTCGGCAGACTAAACTGTTCTTTGTGTTTGACGAACTAAAATGATCCCCCTTATGTAGTTTTACCATTATGAGATTTTAATGGTAGTCTTGTAAGCTTTCGTACCTGACAGTCTTGGTTCTGGTCCGTACCCCACTGTAGACGGGAAATCCTGTACGAGGCATATTGGTCTTATTGTCGGACTTCGGTCTGTACAGTCATTATATCTTTGTCGGACTTCGGTCTGGACAGTCATTATATCTTTGTCAGACTTCGGTCTGGACAGTCTTGTCTTATTTAACTACATATCATTGTGTGCTCACAATGACGACTGGTCTTTTAGTCAAACACACTGTAAACTCACCAACTATTTCGATAGTTGATCCTCTCAAATTTCATGCTTTTCAGGTAACCAACAGTAAGTCTTGGATCATCTATGGCATTATAGGGCCATTCTTTTGACATTGGACGTACAATTAGCATCAAACATTTGAGGACTCTCATGTTATTAGCTTTAATTGTATTAGACTGTCCAATTTATTGAACTCGTATTCAGTGGGCCCATTTCCAAATGAGGATGACTTGTATCCGTATTTTGGAGTCCACATTTGAACGATTGTACTTGTATTGAACTTGTATTGGCATTAATGGATGTAATCTCTATTTACCTTCTGATTAGTACGCAATTATTTGTTAACCCTGTATTTCCGCTACAACGGGGTGTGACAATTATTGGGGTTTTGTGGAAGTTCCGGGATACCTAAGTATCATGTAGTTTAGTCATATGAGTAGGATAGTCTCATGTTTTAAGAAAAATTACCAAAGTCGCCAAAAAAATAAATAATGCATGTCAACAAGTCTTGTCAATCGGGCTTCCACCAGAAAAATCTCTACCAAGCTCAAAATCAAATACATTTATAATTTTATAACTTCATTTTTAAAGGGAATGGTGAACTAGTTTTTGGTCGATGCAAAATATGGGGAAGAAGATGATGTATGTGTGTATATATAAGACCATCTTCAATGGTTTGGTTTAAGGATGTCCTTAGTAATCTTTAGATATTCTTACTATTTAAGTAAATACTTAACTAATAATTCGTGGCTAGATATCCTTAGCCAAGAATGTCAGCCATAGGTATCCTTAAAACTTTTTTGTATATGAAATATGTGTAGTGATGTAAAAAATATAAGGATATTTAGTGATGTTTGTATGGTTGGAAGTAAAATTAAAGACTTGTAAGGATTTTAAAGATATTAAGTATTTGTAAAGATATGATATATCAGATGACATGACAGTTAAGGATGCCTAAGGATCATGGAGATACCACTTGACATTGTCTAACTAGATAGACAATGACGTGAGAATCAGAAAAAGTCATACTTACTCTTAACGCTATCAATACTCGATTCAACCCGAATTGAAATTCGACATGAAATCGAACAAGTAAGGAGTTTGTGAAATATCGACCCGTCAACCTGTCAACCCACTAACCTGATTTTTTTAAGTTTGTAAAATTTTTATTCATAAGTCGACCCACTACCCATTTGATTCGCCAACCCGACAACCCATGATCTATTTGACCTGTAATCAACCCGCCACTCATATGACCTAAAATCAACCCAATAACCCGTGAACTTATTTAACCCACCAACCTGATTTTTTTCAAGTTAGTGGGTTGGGTTCGGATTGACAGGTTGTGAGCCACAGTTGAAATTTATGGCTTGAAGTTTTTAGTGAGATGGGTTAGGGTCAGAGATGTTCGACCTGTCAACCCAAACCCATTGACAGCCTAATCAATCTCACTTGTAATTCAAGTGCCTACTTTTAGCGAAGGGGATAAACGGCAGTATACCACGGACTACAAGTGTTGATAAATTTTAAAGTAAGGATGATGTGTGTATAATCTCAAAACAATAGGGACGACAGATGCAAGTAACCATAACTTATGCACAATGTAAAAATGTTTATTGGATAGTGAGAAGGTGTATTTTAAAAAAGGAGATGAAATAGATACCTAGGTTTCAAAAATAGAAAACTTTCAGCAAACACTTGCCATTATTCTCAAGTGTGCAAAAACTTTATTTGTTACTCCTCAATGAACTTCCATGTTGAAAGAGAGTGAATAGGAGTTCCTTTCCATCCAACTATCAAACACTTACCACTATTCTCAAGTGTGCAGAAACTTCCACATGAGAATTGTTGCAACACAAGGTTAGCTTGATGCAAACATGACTCACTTAAATCCATCTCCACCATCCCAAATCTCACAAAAAATGACCTCCATGTATCTATGTTTACATTCCTAGTATTCCGCTCAGTTCCCTCGCAAGCCACTATGTTTTGCATTCCGACGGCAAGATGAATACTTTCCACCGTAGCCCCGTGAGCATCATCTCGGCTCATACATGCTTCCAAAGAATCAAACATCGCTCCATAAAAGAATAATGTCTCAGTAAACCGTTTCACAAACGAGGTTGAGTTATGGTTTGCTTCAACCTCAACCAAGACAATGATCGAAGGGTTGATCGTCTTGATTGCTCTCATTAAGTTTTCTAATCTTTGGGGTCTCCAAAGCATTCTTCTAAGTATCATTTGACAATAGATTGCAACGGTTTCACCATCTACAACCTCAAACTGTTGTTCTTCCACATTGCTTATATCAGACAAGAATAGTATTTTAAACACAAAGGGTAAACTCAAAGTTGCAGCAAAAGCCTCTAATCTTTTACCAGTTTCACCTACTTTTTGGATGTCCGACAATGTTGCAAAGGCGGTTAGTTTTAGTAGTTCGATTTGGGATTTCTTTTCTGAAGATGCTTGCATCAGAGCAGCCCAATGTATGCCGCTCTGTATGTGGATGTCGATTAGATGGACCTTCCTTGACGTCCTGACTTGATCAATGATTGCTTGTATGCCTGCAAATTGCATTACTTGAGTGAATGGAAGAGATTGGTGGACTGCCAAGAATGTCATATTCGTCTGCATAGCCATAGGATTTGCTTTCTTTAGACCCTGCTTCAAGTATAACGCAACCCATCATGTAAAAACATATTAACAAATACGGAGTAACAATTTTATGAGTGCAAAATTTTTTTGACCAGTTTCGACTTGTCCAATTTTATAACTTAAGCAACATATGTTGCGTTTTGTACAACCTAAGTAATGAAGAAGTGATATGACGTACTTCAATGTGACAACGAGGGAGATGTGACGAAGAGGTCATGGTTGGGAAGGGCCTCAGGTCAATGTTCTCCGCATGTTTTCTCTCTTGCACTATGAATTGAAAAGATTCAAGTTTGCCTCTTCGGTAACTGTCTATAGTGGTAAGGAAAACACTTGATGACCTTAAGGTCTAAGGTTCGATCCCCGCTTGGCACAAAAAATAATTTTTTTAAGGTACCCGTTACCAATGAAGCCTAGACCCACATGTGAAGTTTAAATATGCGGGTTCGATCCTTCGGGGTGCCCAGATCATGTGGGGATTAGGATGGAGGTATTGTACCGGCATCATATGGCTCATACGGGGTGAGTCGATGGGTATCCAATTGTGGTACCAGGGCTAGGGTTCCCTCCATTACCCTTTTTTTCATATGTATACTACATTATAAACCATTTGACCCCTCTCATTTTTTCAAAAAAAAACTTGATTTATCTAAACTACTTATCTCCTTTATTTAATAATTTGAATATTTTCACCTAATAACTACACAGCTATGTCACCGCCGCCGTCACCGCCACCACCGCCAGTGCTGTCATATGGCTAGTTTTCTAAATTGGATTTGGCAGGAGGTGAAGAGTAACAAAAATGGGATGGGGATGCCAAGTGGATGGGAGGATATCATCAAATGGTTCATTGATTCCAATTTCCCCAACTCAGTTTGTAGAATGTAGCGCAAAGAATTCCCATAGCTGCATGCCTGCATTTGTTTATGGGGTATGGAAAGAAAGAAATAACAGGTGTTTTATTAAGGATAATAATATTCCCAAGGAGAAGATGAAGGACAAATTCCAGGGAGTATAAAAGTAAGACTAATCAAATTGGAATTTAAGGGGTGTAGTGTTTAATCAGTGCTGGAATGGCTGGTCTTTGTTATGTTATACGATCGAGTAGTAAACAGTGAAGTTCCAGTAAGCTTTCATGCATATATACCTTCTGCAAATTCATATATATATACGTGAGTGTGTGTGTATATGTATGTGTTTAATCTTGGGGCCGAAAGGACATGCAGGCAAAAGGTCAATTTCATAATGCTTAATCAAATTCACTCACATGTTTTTTTTCTTTTGTAGGAACGGGTGTTCCTGTTTCTTTACTAATCCTTTTCTGCAATGCTTCACATAAATGAAACACCAATCGTTCCACCGGAGTGCCATCATCTGACGCCACACAACCACACCTTACCAAAAACTTGCTAGCAATCTCAAACTGTTTTCGATCAACTCTCTCAGCAGCAGTCAAAAGCTGGAAAACAAGCTCTACTTCTCTATTATCATCTAACGATAAGCTACTAAAAGGTGATGATCCATACGGATTTGTGAACATGGTCATGTACCCATTGTTAACCTTTTGTGTCGAAAACTTTATAAACTTTTCAGCTGCCAATTCAATTATGTCAACTGTTGACAGTTTTCCATCACTTTCTGCTTTAGTCTCCTCTTCATCAATAATAGCATTTATATCTTTAAAACGCTTAAGTTTACTTTGGTAATTACTCAAGAGCTCATGGTACCTCTCAGGATACACAGGCTTTAAACTTGTATTTGAATCACGATGTTCAAACTGTTGATTAGCATGCACCAAAACCGGCGAATTGTCTTCCAATGGAGGGAGTTGGTGTTCATGGCCAGTAGTAGCCATGTTTGAGATGTCGGGTGGTGGAAAATGGTAATTGTGATCATCCACATGATGATGAATGGGATTGAAAATTGGGAGTTTGGTTTTGTCAAAAATAAAGTTTGGGAACATGTTGAATATTTCACTAGCTAGGGAGTTGATACAGGATGAAATATATGTAAATCTAATTAGTGTATATATATAGGAATGGATGGTGATGTAGCCAATGTGAATAAGTAGTACTCTAATGACAATATCTAACAGAAAACAACTTTTGGCTTCATTCCTATGTAATCAACCGCCAGAGATTCTTTTTGTATATAAGAAAACATTAATTTAATTTACATTGCACATTTGATGTGCTTCCAATTAAGTTCTAACTACAATTCGATCTCAATTGACTCTATGCAAAGATTAGCATCATATCCGTTTAACTATAATTTGATCTTCCAAGTAAGTTCCAACAAGCAATTTTCCTCTTGTTCTTTTCTTATTTTAGGTTTTTTAAGAGTCGATCTGTTTGATATGCGCGCTGGAATAAAGAAACGAATGACAAAAATGGAATGACTAACGGATGGATTGGAAAGAACAATGATATTAATTGGGTGATTACATTCCGTTGCATATATATATTGTTTGTTTTGTTTCATATATGTGACATTATTGGAAAGGGAACGAATTGAAATTGTCGTTAGGAATTGACTAAAATGATCTAGTATATATGAGATTACATAATGACATTGCTGAAAACTTTACTATCAGGAATCCATGGATGCAAAAGAATAGATGGTGCAGAGTGTTTGTATTGAAGCTACAAACAATACATGCATGTTGAACAAGCTACTAATATTAGTAAGCTACAACCAATAAAAACAAAAAATAATAATGATAAATCATGGAACATTGATGTAGGAATATGAAATACCAAGGATGACATCATCAAGTCTTGTCGAGCTTTAAAAAAACACTCTACTTTGCTCAAATCAAATACAGTACATTTTTATAACTTCGTTTAGGATGTTGAATTAGTTTTTTGGTCGATGCAAAATATGGGGAACAAGATAATATGTGTGTTCATATATAACTAGCTAGATAGACAATTGACAGTACTTAAGTAAGAGAGAGTAAAAAAATCAAAATTACCCTCACATCTAACTCACGTGAGTATTTTAACAAAAGGGATAAACGGTCGTACATTTCACGGACTACAAGTATGGATAAATTTTAAAGTAGAGATGGTGGGTGTAATTTGGATATAATAGGGATGACAAGTGCAAGTAACCATAGACCCCAGGGAGTTTAATAGAGAGAAATTCAAGGAAATGAAATGTTACAGAGAAATGAAATAGAAAGAACTGAAATTGACGGAGAAATTTAGTTTTTTCTAGAACGACGTGTTAGTTAGTTAGTGTCTCGAACCTTAGCAGAAACATCCAAGCGGACAGTATGTAAGAGGTTGGAACCCGAAGGCACCCTTAGAGACCAAGAGTGCGATAACACGACCCGCACAGTGAATTTCTTTGTTTTAATGACAGAAAAATTGATCTGAGAAATGAGCTTAAATCTTCTTATGTTTGGTAAAATTAGAGAAGTGAAAATAGAATTTTATTACAATGGATTCACAACCAAACACCTTTTTGATGGGGATATACAGTATAACGAACAAAACAGGATATATAATTCAATCTCTGAGGACGTGTAACACTATCAGATTGAATCAATTCGGTGGTTCACCCAAATTACTCAATCGGATACAATCAGAGATTAGAGAATGTTTTGTATGTTTGTGTTTGAGAGAATATAGGAACCAGAGAATTCTGAAAGAATTCGTAGAAGACAGAATTATGGATCCAGGGCCTAATAACTGTATTTGTAGACAGTTATCTTAAGGTTTTCGAATTGCCACTTTTGGTCCCTCAAGTTCCGAAAATAAATTTTCGGAGGGATTTTTACTATAGCAATTTAATGGAAATAAAACTTCTGATGCCACTGTTTAGGGGCTTGCTTCAGACCATAAATAACTGTATTTGTAAACCACCGAATTGATTCAATCTGATAGTGTTCCCCTATTTTAGTGTAATCCATGATTAACTATAAACCATCTCAAACATTCAAACTTTTGCATAAATGAAATGTCGTAACGATTGAATTTCACATTAGTACATTACACATTCCATATATTCGAATACCAGGGTGTCGCTAAGGATTGAACCCTGAGAACTCATTTTGAATACACGAAGATAATGTACACAAAAGTTTACATACATAGTAGTTCTATCTTGACATATGTTTTACTAGCCTATGTCCCTATCCTTCATAAGCATGTCAAAGCCAAGTCCAGCTTCTTGAAGCGGCTAAACTTCATGCTCACATAGGTAGCTTCTTTAATCTTGCACCTGCATATGCAATTTTTCAAAAGAGCTATTAAGAATACAAACATTCAACCTCCTTAACTTGCAGGTCTGAACACATACCTTGGGATGTATACTCTAATGTGTTCCAATCTCTAAATATTAAGCCTTCCACATTGAATTCAGCATCTAGCGTCATACTAGATGGGAATTGGGTATCTTAATATCAGAGATTTCTGGCGGACTTTAATCCCATCCCCATAGCCGATTTATGCACGAGATCTCTACTTAACCCTTTGGTCAAATGATCGGCTAAGTTTTGTTGTGTTTTCACAAACACCACCGATATCACACCTTCCGTGATTAGCTCACGTACCATGCTATGTCTAACACCCAAGTGTCTAGACTTACCATTATAAACTTGACTATAAGCCTTAGCCAACGTGGCTGCACTATCACATCTGATAGATATGGATGATATCGGTTTAGGCCACAATGGAATTTCATAAATTAAATTTCTTAGCCATTCAGCTTCTTTACCAGCTGCTAATGCCACAAACTCAGATTCCATTGTTGAATTAGTGATGCAAGTTTGTTTCTTCGATGCCCAGCAAATAGCACCACCTCCAAGTAAGAATACCCAGCCACTAGTAGAAGAATGATCTTCCACATTGGTAATCCAACTTGCATCTGAATAACCTTCAAGCACAGAAGGAAATCCAGAATAAGTCAAACCATAATGCATGGTTCCTTTCAAGTACTTCAATACTCTATGAATCGCTTGCCAATGAATCAGACAGCCCTCAGCCTCCCCCATGTCTTTCATATCAAACTTTGATGACAAAAATTCCTTAGTTTTATCAACTTGATCTTGGTCAGTACCAAAGATCAACATGTCATCAACATACAAGCAGATAATCACTCCCTTACCAGACGAATCAAATTTGCTATAGACACATTTGTCTGCTTGGTTTAATGCAAAACCATTAGACAACACAACCCCATCAAACTTCTGATGCCACTGTTTAGGGGCTTGCTTCAGACCATAAAGAGATTTTACTAATTTACAAACCTTATGTTCATTACCAGGCATGACAAAACCTTCAGGTTGTTTCATGTAAATCTCTTTATCCAATTCACCATTCAGAAAAGCAGTTTTCACATCCAGCTGGTGAATCACAAGATTATGTATAGCCACAAGAGCTAACAATAATCTAATGGTGGTAATCCTAGCAACAGGAGCATAGGTGTCAAAGAAATCAATATCTTTCTTTTGTCTAAAGCCTTGGATAACCAATCTGGCTTTATACTTGTCTATGTTCCCATCCACCTTCATCTTCCTTTTGAAGATCCATTTACTATGATCATATAATACATCATATAATACCAAAAATCAACATGTCATCAACATTGGGTAGTAAATGGATCTTTTCCCACTTTTATGAAACCATTTGATAAGTTAATCCAATACCACTATGGAAACATTGATATCGCTAAAATATCCAACATTCCTCCCCCATTTTAGTGATATCCATGATCAACTTAAATATATTCTCAATGAATACAAACTTATGCATAAATGAAATGTCGTGACGATTGAATTTCACCTTAGTACATTACACATTCCATATATTCGAATACCAGGGTGTCGCTAAGGATTGAACCCTGGGAACTCATAGTGAATACACGAAGATAATGTACACATAAGTTTAAAATCATATGTTCTTTCTTGACACTATATTTTACTAGCCTGTGTCCCATCCTTCAAAGAGTATATCGAAGCCAAGTCCAAGCTTCTTGAAGCGGCTAAACTTCATACTCTTATAGGTAGTTCTTTAGATCTTGCACCTGCACTGCAATTTTTCAAAGAAACTATTAAGAAGTTATTACTTCAACCTCCTTTATCTTGCAGTCTGAACACATGCCTTGGGATGATAATAATATGTGTTCCAATATCCTCATGCAAGAGTTCCACATTGAATTCAGCACCTAGCGTCATACTAGGTGGGAATTGGGTATCTTGTCACAAGGACATTTAAGAGTGGACTTTAAACCCATCCCTATGACTGATTAATTCACGAGATCTCTTCCTAACCCTTTTGGTTAGACAATCAGTCGAATAAATTCAACAAATATCACACCGTGCATGATGAACTCATGAATCATGCTATGTATAATATATAACCGTGTACACTTTGCATTATACACCTGACTATAAACCTTAGCCAGCACTATCATACATGATAGATATTAGTGATATCTGTTTAGGCCATAATGGAATCTCAATAATCAAGTTTCTTAGCTACTTAGCTTCCTTACCAACTCATGTTAGTAATATAAATTCAGATTCCACTGTAGAACTGGTAATGCAAGTCTGCTTCTTGAAACACCAAGCAATAGCACTACCACCAAGTAGAAATACCCATCTACTTGTAAAATGATCCTTTAAATTCTCATTCAGCTTATATCGTTAAATCCTTCAATAACAGAAGACCGATATGTTCTTTAATCACTAGTATATCCACTAGATTTTCCCACACTATAAGCTATATCAGCCTAGTGCTAGTCACAACATACATCAAACATCCTACACTTTGGAATATTCAAGCTGAAAATATATATAAGATCATCTTGGTCAGGCGTAAGCCAAATGCTAGGATCAATGGGAGTTCCAACTGGTGAACAATTTTAAAATACCATTATTCTCACAAGTAATTCTTATACCTAGAATTACCTCTACCTCCCCCATGTCCTATATATCAAAATAGATGACAAATTTCTTTATTTATATCAATTTGATCTTAGCTATTACCAAAGATCAAGATGTCACCAAATATAGACAAATTACATCTTTTTATCAGATGTATCAAATTTTCTATATAGACATTTGTTAGTCAAAATAAGAATAAAACCATCTTATTTTATTGACTATGTAAAACAAAGCCTTCAAGTTGTCTTGATGGAATTAATCTACAAGCATATATATAAGGAATAGATTACTAAAGACTTAGACTTATCCTCAATATTATAACAATATTGATATTTACAATCAATTCCATCATTTGATCCTTCAACTATGTAAAGTTGAAAAACATCACCAAAACCTTAGATTTCTTTGTCCTAGCACTCTTTCTAGGTTCAGTACTAATAGAGACACCTCTAATATCAATAAAGACAACACCAAAAGTGTTAGTTACACAATTGAGGCTTTCAAGCTATGAGACACATCCTTGAGTCTATGTACAGAAATAAATCTGTCTTCAATGCAAAAATTAGCATCCATTTACTCAATCACTGTGTGAAAATACACAGTCATTTAGTTCTAAAACATAGAACCTATAAACAAAGGAATGCCCAGCACATCCAATGAATATGCAATTTATGCTTCTATTACCTAAAGTTTTCACATTAGGTTTAATAAGCCTCACAATTGATTTACGATCCCAAACTCTTGTTAAGAGTTCTAGCCAACAATTAACAGGCGTTAGGATAGTCTCACCTTAATAACCTTTTACATAATCCGAAATAAAACAACATGGGTTTGCCCAGTTTTATCAAGGTTTTGTGTATAATACTAGTGTACTGGAAGTTGACTAGATCATAATACTCCCTACCTTCCATAACAAGAAGGTACTTAATCAAACCACCTTGATAAAACTCTACCTCTTGTTCATAAATTATAAATTTATCAAGAGCCACGTCCTAAATGTGGACTAGAATACATAACAAACCCTACAAACATCACCAATGAAAGTAACAACACACTTTCATTACCAAGGGAAAGATGTATCTTATAAATCACACACATCAGAATCAATGAGTTCTAATACCCTAGAATCTCAATTAACATTCTTAAAGTTTCTTGTGATTTTAGTCACCTTACAAGTATGACATTTATCATGATAAATATCTAATTCAGATATAAGATTTATAACAAACATGTCTTTCATCATAAAATAAGTAACTTTGTCCATGCCAAGGTTTTATTGCTAGACAATAAGTCATGGAAAACTATTCATTTGCAATTGGAACAAGGACATTTAACTTAAACATATCATTGGATAAGTATCCAAACCAATGTCTAGACAAGATAAACTTGTCAAACTCAATACCCTTCAACTCCATAAACCTGCCAGGTTTTCTATCATGTTTAACAATATTCAAAGAGGACTATGATTGACGTTTGCCTTTATTTTGTCTACTTCTTGGGCCTGAAGTGACCCTCAATTTAGATATGACCATCAAATTGAACAAAAGACAAATCCTCTTTCTAATTTTCAGGGTATGCTTAAAGTCTTCCAGATAATTGGAAGATTGTCAATTATGCTAAAACCACAATTGACTCATCCATTTTAAGATCATGTTTTGCAAATCAATCAATTTATAATAAAATAAATTGTTGACAAGAAAAATCTTACGTGAAGCGTTTTCTAACATGTACATGATAGAAGACATACCGTAAGCCACTTTCAAAGTCATTAAAAAAGTACATCTTCCTTTTCCAATATTCGAAATCTTGCCCCTCAAACTTTCCAATTTGCCAAACTTACTTCACAATCCATGAAGCGATTCTCTCGTAGCCATTGGAAAAAATTTAAAGCATTAGTGAAAGCAAAATAATTGAATCCAAATATGTATATGGCCTCGAAGAACCAAAACCAAATTGCATAAACCCATATGATATACTATTCACAAAATGTTTCAAACATTTTGTTAAAATGATTTCGAACAAGGAATATAAACCAAAAATGAAACCAAACATCTTATCTTTCGATCAAATAGGCAACTTGAACTTTGATATAATATGGATTGAATTCTAAATTCAAACAAGTTGATACATCGTAAAAGTTTAGATACTATGCCACAAGTTTACAATTTAATATATATGAATGGCAATTCAATTGAATTCACAGAAATTTGTAATTTCAACATCAGGGATTTAACCGAAATGTGTAGTAGTATTCATATAAAATTCTCCATGCTATCAAATGAATTAAAACCGTTCATCCCGCACCCAAATGTCAGATCATGTTTTGTTTTCTTTCATACGCAAAACAAATACAAAGATAACCATTGAATTTGAACATATATATTTAAAGACATATATATCGTTGTTTCAATCGATAACAGTTACACCTCTTCAATTTGTTTCCATGCGCAACACAAACACAAAAGATCCATCGAACACTAACTTTACGGTAATCAAATCCTTTCTCTTTCTTATGTTTCAGATTATTCTTAAAATCTTTCCAAAAGGGGGGCAGTTTGTCAATCACACTACAAACAGAAATAGATTCATCCATTTTCATATCGTATTGTGCCAACTGTCCTAGCATCCTTTGCAATTCATGATATGTTCCATGACAGGCCTAGTATCTAACATCTTATAATTAATGAAATTACTAACAAGAAATTTCTTACTAGACATCTTCTGCCATGTATTTGGCTTCAAGGGAATCCCATAATTCTTTTGCAGACTCTACGTTTTGATAGACATCAAACAAGGAATCAGACATACCGTTAAGAATATGACCACGACAGATGTAGTCAGAGTTTTCCCACTTTGAACGAGCGCGCGTTTGTTCCAGGGTTTCATTCTCAACAGCCTCAGGGCATGGGGTACTCAGAACATATACCACTTTCAAATTCGTCAAGTAAAAGTGCATCTTTTTCTGCCAACGACGAAAATCCTGCCCAAAACTTGTCCAATTTCTCAAAGGGCTTCATCATATCCTTCCCAGAATCGTTGTTCGTCATCTTCGAAATTAAGATCAACCATTTGATTACCATAAAGTTAGTGTTCGATGGATCTTTTGTGTTGGGATGAATCTTTAAATGTGTTCCAATCTCTAAACATTAAGCCTTCCACATTGAATTCAGCATCTAGCGTCATACTAGATGGGAATTGGGTATCTCAATGATCAGAGATTTCTGACGGACTTTAATCCCACCCCTATAGCCGACTTATTCATGAGATCTTTATTCAACGCTTTGGTTAAAAGGTCGGCTAGATTGTGTTGTGTTTTCACAAACACCACAGATATCACACCATCAGTGATTAACTCACTTTGTCTCTCTTGTTGGGGAATTTGCTATAAACGAACAGATAACCGGATATAATCAATCTTTGAAGGCACATAAATGCTTTCAGATTGAATCAATTCGGTGGTTCACCCCAAATTACTCAATCGGATACAATCAGAGATTAGAGAATGTTTTGTATGTTTGTGTTTGAGAGAATATAGGAACCAGAGAATTCTGAAAGAATTCGTAGAAGACAGAATTCTCAGGATAGCCAATGAAAACACAGTCTATACCTCTTTGACCAATATTATTGATCTTAGGGTCAGTCAGCCTCACCACAGCTCTACAACCCCAAACTCTGGGGATATACAGTATAACGAACAAAACAGGATATATAATTCAATCTCTGAAGGCGTGTAACACTATCAGATTGAATCAATTCGGTGGTTCACCCCAAATTACTCAATCGGATACAATCAGAGATTAAAGAATGTTTTGTATGTTTGTGTTTGAGAGAATATAGGAACCAGAGAATTCTGAAAGAATTTGTAGAAGACAGAATTATGGATCCAGGGCCTAATAACTGTATTTGTAGACAGTTATCTTAAGGTTTTCGAATTGCCACTTTTGGTCCCTCAAGTTCCGAAAATAAATTTTCGGAGGGATTTTACTATAGCAATTTAATGGAAATAAAGAATTTCCAAGCTCTCGACACATCACAACCGGACATCGACAACGCATATAGAAAATCATAATTTTGCATCACGTAATTCACTATGATTACAAAACGAAATAAAAGATACTCATTCATTTCCAACCAATTTAACACTCGATCAAACGTCTGCCAACATAAAACCTACATATACACACAAGTGTTGGATAATTACCGACCCGAACATATGGGTCGTAACCCAAACCCGAGCCCATGGGTAAGACAACAATTAGGAATTAATTAGAATTAATTAATTAGTATCCTATTTGTATTGTGATAGGTAATTATAATAGAGTTGTATTATAATTATACCATAGACTTGGTATCCTAATAGAAGTAGAATAGGATAGTCTATATATATGATTAACAAAGCCTATTGTTGACATAGAAAACACATTGTAAGGTTTTGAGTTATTTTCCTTCATTAATAAAATTGGAGAGCTTATTCCATACATGAGTTGTGAGATACTACAACCCATTGGATTTTCTTTGGTTTAGTCGACCAAGAAAAGAAAAACACTTTGGCTTTGTTTTGTCTTTTTCACAAAGCAAGACAATTTTCTTTCTTTTATTTATTCGATCAAGCTAATAAAAAAAGGGGTTTCTTTTATTGTTAGTAACTAATAGGAGCAGCAGCTATGGGTGATTCTCAAGTGACTTCAAAATATCACAACCCATTCCTTCAATGCCCGATGTTGAACTCGGTAAACTACAACACATGGGCTGTTAAGATCAAAGCAATATTCCGAGTACATGGAATATTAGAAGCAATTGAACGAGCGTCCACATCCACATCAACTCCTCTTGAAGCTAAGAAAGATCACATGGCCTTTGCTTTATTACTTCAAGCGATTCCGGAAGAACTTGTTCTCCAAGTCTCTCAATTAAAGACGGCAAAAGATATTTGGGATGCTCTCAAGACGAGATATGTCGGTGAAGAACAAGTTAGGGAAGCAAGGGTTGAAACTCTACTAGCCGAGTTTGAAGCTATAAAGATGAAGGAAGGAGAATCGATAGACGATTTCTTAGGAAGACTAAGCCAGTTGGTTTCAAAATCAGCTACACTAGGTCAAGTCATAGAAGACAAGAAACTGGTTCGGAAGATGCTTGGATCAGTGCCACCTAAATTTATCTCCCTAGTTGCTACTATCGAGCAATTTGCGGATTTAAAGAAGATGACTTTTCATGATGCCGTTGGAAGACTCAAAGCTTTTGAGGAATAGATAAAAGGAGCTGAGGCAACTGTTGAAAACCAAGGCAAGTTGTTATATGGGAAACATGAACCTTCATCAAAAGATTCAGATCACAACAAAAGCAAGGGACGTGGGGGTAATGGATCACACGGGAAGGGACGGGGTAAAGGAAAAGAAGGTAACCAAGCGAGCGGGTCAAGAAACTTTTCTCAAAACCGTTCCAACAACCGTGAGAATAGAAAAAGCAAGGAACGCCCAGATGTTCAATGTTTTCGGTGTTATAAATATGGTCACTTTGCATCTGTTTGCCCTAAACGAAAGTAAACAAGTCAAGCAAATCTTGCCGATGCAACTGAAGAAGGACCTAACACGCTACTCATGGCTCGAATAGAGGAAGATCAAATCTGTCTCAATGAAGAACGGGTAAAGCCCAAGAAATATCAAGATGATACAAAGAAGCAAGGATTTTGGTATATATATGGATAACGGGGCGAGTAATCACATGTCTGGTGATTATTCATACTTCATTGAATTGAATAAAGAGATATTGGGACAGGTTAAATTTGGTGACGGCTCGAATGTGGAGATAAAAGGAAAAGGGACCATTTTGCTTCAATGCAAGAATGGTGAACAAAGGTTAGTTACAAACGTCTACTATATTCCTAATTTAAAGTGCAATATATTTAGTCTTGGGCAAGCAACGGAAAACGGATGTAGCGTGTGGATGAAGGATGAGTACTTGTGGCTTTATGACAATAAAGGCCAAGTCATTATGAGGGTTCCAAAATCAAGCAACCGGATGTACAAGATCAAGATTAAACCAGGGGCAACAACATGCTTACTAACAAGCATGAAGGATGAAGCTTGGATATGGCATGCAAGGCTTGGACACGTAAATTTTGATACCCTAAAAGCTATGGCAAGTAAAGGATTAACTCGAAGGCTTCCGAATTAGACAAGCCAAATCAGATTTGTGATGCATGTGTACTAGGGAAGCAGGCTCAAAAGTCCTTTCCAAAAGAAGGTGTTTTTCGAGCAAGCAAACCACTCGAGTTAATACATGGAGATTTGTGCGGCCCGATCTCTCCACCAACCCTAACCGGTAACAACTATATGTTTTTGTTGGTTGATGATTTTAGTAGGTACATCTGGACATTCATGTTAAAGCAAAAGAGTGAAGCCTTTGAAACATTCAAGAAATACAAAATGTAAGTCCCAAATATGATGGTTTACCCGACTTGCAAGCAATTCTATTCTGGAAATAGACCAGTTCAAAATGCGATCCAGATATAGATTAAACAATAAAGTAAACTGAAAGTAAATTGCAAGAAACAAAAGTGCTGAAACTATATAAGTAATATGTATAATTCAAGTATGTAGCATTGAGACACGATGTACTTTTCAAATGTATTTTATTAATTGTGTTAAATAAAATAAAAGGTTGAGCGGAATCAATATATTACAAATAAGTAATATCAAACAACCTTGAAATACAAGTGATCTATAACTTGGAAATACTCTTAAGATTACTTAGAGTATATCTCACAAGTTGCAATGCCAAAGTTTCAAGCTCTTTGCAAGTTGTGAGAAGCCTTATATTTATAGGCAAGGTTCATGCTGATGTGGACCAGGCCGTACAAATATGGTTGGGAGCATTTAAGGAATTAAAGTCAATTCCTTAACATGCGTACTTTTAAGGTTAAGTGTGAAAGTATTTGATGTGACATTTCACTTTTATTCCCAACCTTTTACTCAACCTTGTACTTTTCCCACAGATAATGTTTTTATCCGGGTAAAGGTTGGTAAAGTAAAAAGGCTTCCTCGTAATCAGTGTAAAGTGTTGTAAGTACTTTACACTGAGATGCTTCAGTCTTCGATCAGGTAGAATCTTCTCTGGGCTCTGCTTCTGAGATGATTCTCTTTCTTCAGTTTTCAGTCTTTGACTTCAGAATGAATGCTTTCAGTTTGGGCTTATCTGAACTGAAGTGAAGCTTCAGTGAACAATTCTGAAGAGGTTCAGAATTCTGTACAAGTATCTTCACTGAACTTCAACTATTTCTGAACAAATTATACTTGGTCGATTTTCGACCCAACAAATTCCCCCTATTTGTTCTGAAATAGTGCATGCATCTCAGACTTCTATCTATACATGTTCGTAAGTCTGAAATGCAAGTTTTTGTTTAAGTTGTAAAAATTTTCTAAGTACATCTTATAGATCATTGATGTCTTAGAATTTTACTTGTGATTTTTCTAACTTAAACCTATCATCTACTTGTTGGTTACAACTTGTAACATATATACAATCTGAAATAAAATGTTTGTTACAAGAGTAAGACTTGAAAAATATATACAAGTACATGATAAACTGAAATAAGAAAGCTACTTCTTTAAAGGCCTTGAACCAGAAGGACTCTCAGAAGCTTTCCTTTTCAGAGGAGACTGATCCTTTCTTCCAAATAATCTGTTCTCCATCTCCACCTTGGCTTGCATTTTTTGTTGTATTCTTGATAACCATGCACCAATGAGATGAGATTTTGGCTTCGCCTTCAGAATTTGGATCATCTCTCTGTGTTCAGAAATACCAAACTCATGGACTGAGATCTGATTGTACTCTTCAGCTGCTCTCCCTTCCCTTTTTACAACTAAATCAAACAATTTCAATCCATCCTCCTTTATTATATCAATATCAACAATCTTGGCAGGATTAGATCGATGCTTCATATAATGATCATACTGGTCCTTTTCATGTTTTCTTTGGACTTCAGTAGCATCTTCAGAAATTGGTTTGAATATTGAGAGATCAGCATCACGAGCATGCTTTCTTGTTGATCTAGGCCCAGTCAGTTTGGTTTTTGGTGGTGGTTTGTTCCTTTCCCTTTCAACCTTGGCAACTTCAGCTAGAATTGACTTTCTTTTTATTTCCATCTCACTTTGTCTATTTTTCACCAAGTCCTCAATGGACATTTTGAATGTGAGACTTTCCAGCTTTTTCCAAGGGTGAGTACATCTTTCCATACTCATAGTCACCCATATCAATCAAGGCCTTCTGCACTCTGGGATCTTCTTTAATCTTTAAGTATCTTTCCAAGGAAAGACCCAAAGCTGCAGCATCAATGTGGTCAAGGGTTCCCATCGAGAGATGTTGTGCCTTTTCCCTTTCCTTATTTTCTCTCCATGCCATGAACTGATTGGAGACTTTCTTCTGCAATGCCTCCAACTTCTTGTCATCAGCAGTTGTATCATGCAAAGGATAACCATGTTCATCAACATTTTCACCGACCACAAGTCCAGAACCTTTTGAACCTTTGGACTTGGGTTCATCCACCACTGGAGCCTTGCCTTTGTCTTTCTTGGCAGGCTCAGAAACTTGTGCCTCAGATTTCTGAAGTTGTTCCCCCTGAACTGAAGCACTACCAGCTTGTGACTCAGCAGCAACTTTCTTTGTAGCCTCTATCATTTCTTGAGTGCTGGCCAACAAACCAATTGGCATTCTTCCCCCTTTGGGGACCTCTGATGGCATTTTAGCATATTCATCAATGGCCATTTGCATATTTTTAGAGGTTCCCAACTTTGTTGTTGTAAGCAGTCAGAAATCCCTTTTGAGAGTGTGGCAAACTGAGACCTTAATCTATAAAGAGAGTTCAGGTTCAGTGCCTCCTTATTGATGATTTCAGTGATCTGCTTCCTATCATCTTCAGTAAATGATGGAGGGGGAGGGGGAGCAACAACAGTTTCCTTCTTTAGAAGGGTCAGAATTTCATCAAGTTGTTTTGACTGGCCCTTCACAGTTTCATCAAGAGTGGATACTGATTTTTGCACATCTTCAACAGCCTTATCCACTCTTTTGTTAGTGTCCTTGGTAAGTTCAGCGACCATCAATCTGACCTTCTGTTCAACTTTCTCTGCCACTGAAGTTGAAATCTGAGCAACAAGATTCTGAGACAGCTCAGACTTCAGCTTTTCAAACACATCACCACTTATAGAAGACCCAAGTTCCTTCTCATCAACACTTGGCTTCTTTACCAATTCATTCACCTCCTTCCCGACTGCCATAATCTCTTGTTTGATCAATTCAACACTAGATGTCAAGTTTGCAACAACTGAAGCTTGCACATCTCTTTTGGTCAGTCTGAAGGCTTCCCTGATGGCTGAACTTATTTTATTGCATGCATATACCAGCTCATTTAGCTTCCCACTTACTAGTCCCTCATTCCCAGCAACCTTGTTAAACTCAGTGCCAAGAAACATCTGAGCACCCTTCATTTCAGCCATGGACTAGTTGGCAGTTAGAGATTTTGTTAAGTCCTCTACCTTTAGAAGTAGGCTTTGGACTTCGGTATTTTGTATCTCTAACTGTGCTTCCACACTCAAAGGAGGAGGTGGTTGTCCAGAAGCAGAAGCAACAAATGGAATGTTACCAATGCCTTTTCAATTTGCATTTTAGTTGGACTCTCAGATTCAGTTGCAGAGTCCAACTCCTTTTCAGATGGTTCATCATAACTGATGGGCCTTGGTACTTGGTGAAGTTGTGGGTGAATATGTTCGAGTTGTGGTTGGAAAGTAGGTGAAGTGACATAGGCAGGTGTTGAGCCAGGTGGAAAATATGGATGTTTGTGACTTGTTGGTGGTTGGCGATATGGTTGTTCAAGAATTTGGATTTCTGGGGGAGGAGGGGCGTTTGCGAGGTTGAAGGCTGGCTCAGAATCAGAAGACTGATTCTCCTCCAATAAGCCCTCGTCAAACTCAAAGTCAGCAAAGGAATCAAGATTCCCTTGAGGTGGCTCATCTTCATCCCAGAGGTCAGTTAAAACTGCAGTCTGATCAGATATGCCCTGGTTCAGATCACTGGTACCTGAACCAGCTTCTGGTTCAACAACTGCTGCTGCAGATGCATTGTCACCAGATTGATTATGGGTTGGCTCAGCCAAGGCTTCATCGCCAGTGACAGTAGACATGGGGGTTGCCTTAATGACTCACGTACCATCATCAAGAGTCACTTCATCGGCCGTAGAGTCTGGAATCTCAGTCTCAGGTGGTGTCACACCAAAGACTTCATCAATCGTGCTGCAGAAGAGTGTAAGATATGTGAAGTTACAGGGGGTGCACGTGCAGACACGGACTCTACTGTGTGTTGGGCTGACACACTTATATTCTCTTCACCATCTCCTCCTAAAGAAGTTTTGGAGATGGCTGCTTGTGGGTTTCCCTTTGACTCGATTCTTCTGGTTCTTGTTGGGAAGAACCAGAAGGGTTAGCTTCGGTACTAATGTCCTTGGGCAGTGAGGACGATTTCTTATATTTACGATGTTTTAAAACGCCCTTTGGAGATCCTGAGGAACCTTTTGGGAGGTCCTCAGGTTGGTCAGTGGAGGAGGGAGGTGGCTGGGTGGAAGAAGTTGTGGGGTTTTAAACAACTTCAGCATTTTGCCACTAGATGCACCGATGGGTCCCACATTCTTTTGTGGCCCGCTCAGTGATCTTTCTGTGCCAGATGGTCTTTCTGAGACAGTTTTAGTAAATACCTGAAGCATTTCAGCAGAGAGCTCAGGTTCAGATTCTGAAGTGGATGCAATCGTGAAATCCCTGCAGAACTCTTGTACTGAAAGCTCAGGCCCTCCATTATTGTAAGCATCACCAAGAATATTCATGAAGCAGATGCTTAAAAACCTTGGGAACGCAATATGTAGACTTCTCTTTCCTTTTAATTTTGCAATTAACTGAGAGAAGAGCATCTCAGCGAAGTCTACTTGGATCCCATTCCACAAATAATAACCCATCTCCACTTGGGGTAATGAAATCTGGTCCAAGCCACCATGATTTCCCCCTAGGCACTCAACTATTTGAGTCCAGAAGAACCTCCAGCAATTTCCAAACCCAGACAAAAGATGTGTCCGGAGGTCTTCAATTCATTGTTGGCATCAACCATGCCATCATGACCCATGGCCATCAAAACTTCTCTGAAGTTAATTCCTTTCAGTCTTTTGGCATAGACTGAAGGTGGTTGAACATAATTCAATTGAAGGGCCTTCCTGAACCCATCAAGAGAAATGACACACTGTTTGGTGCCATCATTTAGAGTAAAAGCAATGGATCTTTCATCCTTGCTTATGGTAGCAGTGTACCAGAATTCAAGCAAGTATCTATGATACATTGCTTGAGGATTAGCAGTCAAGGCGTAATGGAGAGGAGACTCTTCCCAAAATTTATTAATTCTCCCCATTAACGTTGCAGATTTGATGTTTAAAAATGCAACAAAGTTATTCATATTAAATCGAAGGGTTGAAGGAGCGAAACCCTTTGGCCATGTCGGACATGGCTTGACTGCCTTTGGTGGATTGTAATCGAAAGTGAAGTGATTTTATTTGAGATGAGGATGATGATTTAGTCATTTCTACAAGGGAAAACTGAAAATGAATGATGATTTTAGGGTTTTGGAATTTTGAAGAAGAAAGAATGAGAGAGAATGATGATTGGGAGTAAATGTAAAGATGAGTAAATGAAGGAATTGTTTTCGAAAATGGTATTTATATTTATGATGGAATACAAAGGTTTTCAAAAAAAAGTAAAAATAATTTTGAAATTCAAACCCTCAAAAGAAATATTATTTTATTTGAAATCAATTTTGATCGGGTTTGAAATCCGAAATAATTTTGGGTATACGTCCGCATTTAATGCAAAGACGGTTGGGGCCCCACATTTTAGAAAACTTTTCAACTTTCATAAATAAAAAGTGATCATTACTTTTATATTTACGACGCAACTTGTGTGACACGTCAGCAAAAAGTGTTTTTATTCAAACGTTATACAGTAACCGTCACGTGTCCATACAACAACCAAGTATCCAAAAGACATTACAAAGGCCTGATTGATTTCAAAAATGACTCAATAAAATCTGAGCATGATCAGTTATATGGAACCTGAACCATCTCAGTTTAAAACATATTCTGAAATCATTCAGAAAATCTGAATCATTTCAGTCAAAATATTTGACACTTCCCCCTGAGGTAATGCTATACAGGATTTAGCATACCTAACTCACTGATGAGATGTTTAAATGTTTTGACATCCAAAGGTTTTGTAAAAACATCAGCGAGTTGTTTATCAGTGGGAATGAAATGAAGTTCAATATCACCTTTAATAATGTGATCTCTAATAAAATGATACCTGAGGTCGATATGCTTGGTTTTGGAGTGCATTACAGGATTGTGAGAGATGGCAATTGCACTGGTGTTATCACAAAAGATTGGAGTTCTTGTATATTTAACACCATAATCAGTTAGTTGGTTCTTCATCCACAGAATCTGAGCGCAGCAACTTGCTGCAGAAATGTATTCAGCTTCAGCTGTGGAGAGTGACACTGCAGTCTGCTTCTTGCTTGTCCAACAAACCAATTTGCCACCTAGGAAATGACAACCACCTGTGGTACTTTTCCTATCTATTTTACAACCTGCATGATCAGAATCTGAATAACCCATTAGATCTAGACTTGAGCCTTTGGGATACCAAAGACCAAGTCTGGGGCACCTTTAAGGTATCTGAAAATCCTTTTCACAGCATTTGCGTGTGCTTCTCTGGGATCAGACTGAAATCTTGCACAAAGACATGTTGCAAACATTATGTCAGGTCTACTAGCAGTTAAGTACATGAGTGATCCCACCATGCCACGATATTTTGTGGGATCCACTTGTTTTCCATTGGGATCTGAGTCCAAAGTTAATGGTGCAAAAATAGGAGTATCTTTTGATGAGACTGAATCAAATTGATATTTCTTTAATAAATCTCTGACATATTTTTCTTGATTTATAAAAATACCATCACTGGTTTGCTTTACTTGAAGACCCAAGAAATATGTCAGTTCACCCATCATACTTATTTCATACTCAGAAGACATAATTTCAGAAAACTTCTTACACATTTTGTCATTTGTAGACCCAAACACAATATCATCAACATAAATTTGTACAAGTAGAAGATATCACTTTTATCATGTAAGATGAATAAAGTGTTATCAATTGCACCCCTTTTAAAACCATTATTCAGAAGATATTTAGTAAGAGTATCATACCAGGCTCTAAGTGCTTGTCTCAGACCATATAATGCTTTGTTCAGTCTGTACACCCAGTGAGGTTTTTCTTCATTTATGAACCCTGGTGGCTGATACACATATACAACTTCTTCTAATTCACCATTCAGAAATGCACTTTTAACGTCCATCTGATAGACTTTGAACTCATGGTGAGTTGCAAAAGCTAAGAAAATTCTGATAGCTTCTAGTCTAGCAACTGGAGCAAAAGTTTCATCGAAATCTACTCTTCTTCTTGAGAGTAACCCTTTGCAACAAGTCTTGCCTTGTTTCTAATTACATGTCCATCTTCATCCATCTTGTTTCTGAAGACTCATCTTGTCCCAGTTGGATCTTTCTTCAGGTTACTAGGACATGGAACAAGTTCCCAAACATCGTTCCTTTTAAACTGGTTGAGCTCATCTTGCATGGCTTCAACCCAGCTTGGGTCTTTCATAGCCTCGCCAATCTTCTTTAGTTCTATCAGTGATAAGAAGCTGACATTTAAGCATTGATCGCTAGTGGCTCTTCTGGTCTAAACCCCTCTACTGGAATCTCCAATGATTTGCTCGATTGGATGTGCTTTTGTCCACTTAGAGTAATGACCAGGATGAACAACGATATCAGTGCAAGAATTCCTCTGATTTACTTCAGGAGGAGCTTCAGAAAAGACTATTTCAGTCTCATCATCTTCCTCCTGCAGATCATGACTTGCATCATGAAATTCTTCAGATTGGGGTAATTCAGTGGAAACTGGTATCTGATTTGAAGCAGCACGTACATCTGATCCAATAGTCAGTTCAGAAGGTAGTTTAAAACTGACTGAAGGATAGAATGGAATGTTGCTTGTCTTGATTCTTGTTGGTTCTGAACTGAGATGTTCAGAAGCAGGTTCAGGTGACTGATCAGATTGAGCAATGGGACCAGATTCACCAAAACTGATTGGACTTTCTGAGGGTGGTACAGGAGTTGGTCTATTGAAGATTGCAGAATTTGATTCATCAAAGGTAACATGAATTGACTCATCAACCTTGTCAAGTCTCTTGTTATAGACTCTGAAGGCTTTGCGAATTGTTGAATATCCTAAGAAGTATCCCTCATCAGCTTTTGCATCAAATTTTCCAAGCTGACTGGAATAATTCAGAATGTATATTGGACATCCAAATACATGGAAGTATCCAATATTGGGCTTTCGATTTCTGAGTACTTCATAGGCTGTCTTCTTGTGCCTTTTGATATAGACAGATCTATTCTGAGTGTAGCAAGCAGTTGCAACAGCTTCAGCCCAGAAATTATTGGGAAGACCAGATTCATTGAGCATACTTATAGCAGCTTCAATCAGCGTTCTATTCTTTCTTTCTACAACACCATTCTGCTCTGGTGTGTGAGCTGAAGAGAAGTTCTGAGATATGCCAGTTTCAGTGCAGAAGGACTCCAGAGTGGCATTTCTGAATTCAGTGCCATTGTCACTTCTAAGCTTGAGCTGACAAACTTTTCGCTTATGCTTGAGTTCAATTTGTTTGATGAGGGCAATGATTTCAGCAGCAGCTTCATTCTTGGTTCTGAGGAAAATCACCCAGCAATATCTTGAAAATTCGTCAACAACAACCAGGGTGTACTTCTTTCCTGCTCTGGTCTGAACATTCACTGGTCCAAAAAGGTCCATGTGAAGCATGTGAAGAGGTTCAGTTATGCTGAAATTTTTGAATGAACCTCTTTTTTGCTTACCCATTTCACAACCTGGACATGGCTTGTCTTTATTGAAAGACATTGGAGGTATCCCTTCAGCAAGTTGTTTTCTTGACAACTTATTAATATTCTTAAAGTTGAGATGGGATAACCTCTTGTGCCACAACTAGTTTGTGTCCTCCTCTGCCTTTGTATAGAAACATTGTTCACTGGGTGAACTTTCCATATCAATGATATAGATGTTTCCTTTCCTTGGTGCAACCAACACTACCTTCCAATCCCTGTTGAATATGGTGCCTTGACAAATATCAAATAAAACCTTGAAGCCATCATCACACAGTTGACTGACACTGATCAGGTTATATTTCAAACCATTCACATATGCAACTGATGTGTGAAATCGAGTAATAAAATTTATAAACACGAACTACCAAAAGACTGACTACAACACACTCACAGGCAGTGAACCCGTTCGTATGCAATATAGTTAAATGGCAAATCCGAGGTCAATCACGAGGACTAAAGTAAAGTAGTTATTTAAGTTAAGCAATTCAAAGTAGAAATGTGGGTTTTGTGACCGAATTGTCACGTTTCAAAAGTTAGTTAGAAAATCAGTTAGTAATCCCGCAGGATTAATCGAAAGAGTTTTATTGTAAACAAGAATATAAAAAGGCGCACCTACTTGGATCAGCTTACATATCAATCAGAAAGTCTAAATATCACTTGCAATGTTGAACGACTTAAAAGGTAATCAAGATGAACTCTCATTATACTCAAATCTTTAATTGCAAAAAGTATAGTTATCACTCTCGTGAATAATTTCTACTCTAAACAATTAAGCATTAAGAACTTAAGTTGATTTTATGATTTAATCTTGAAAAGCTTTCTCTCGAACTGCTTTATTCGCCTAATCAGATCTCTCTATCATAGACGTTTACACACTCAAAATGAATTTAACCGTTTAAATCTCTATCGCTAGTTTCTCTCGAACTCCAACGACTTTTGATTAATTATAGACCGATTAATCATTTCATAAACCAATTGACAATCAAATAGATTTCTCTCGAACTTCTAATAACAATTATCAATTAATCTATATAAAAGATAAAAACAATTATAAACTCAAATAAATGTGGATCTTCGATTAAACATAGAAATCGTGTTCAACAATTGCAAATAACATCAAACAATCCTATGACATGTTCACTACCCAAGTAGGTGCAGAGAGATTTAGCCTCTCATAATGAAAAGATAAAAACAATCAATAAGATATGAAAACATATTGTACCGAATGTTGAAATCAATCCAAGAATGATTAAGAATTGTAAACGATAATGAAATAAACCTCCAATCGAATTCTTGCTCTTCAAAAGTGTTGAACAGATGAAAACCCCTTCAAAGTGTGTGAAAATCGGCTGGAAAGAATGGTATCTCTCTAGGGTTGTTTTAAACTTGGTATTTATAGTCTTCAAAAGGTCAATCTTCTGGTCGGCCTAAATATGTGGCACATACCCATTTGTATGTGGCACATATTTGAGTGTTTCTCCCATCAGCTCGTCAGATGTGGCACATGCACTTTAACATGTGGCGCATATATCACTATGTCCAGAATTAGTCCTAAATATGTGACACACACCAATGGTATGTGACACATACATCTGAACAAATAGCTTCCTTTCTTCTTAAGCTTAATTATGTGGCACATACACATACCATGCGTCACATATTTGGGTCTTTAGCTTCCTCCCTTTGCTTTTCTCGATTGAAACTTCTCACACTCATCCGTAAACGTCCATGAGCTCATATTCAACCATAGTTAAGCCATTTCTTCCATGAAACCTGCTATGGACCTGAAACACTCGAACATACCATAAAGCATCAAAATATATACAAATATGTCCCGAAATTAAGCATAAATTGGCCGAAAACATTGTGGGAAATATATATAAAGTTGGACGCATCAAATCCCCCCACACTTAAGCATTGCTTGTCCTCAAGCAAATCCAAACTTCAAAACTTAAGTTACCTTGGTACATACATCGGAATAACATGTCAGTAATCAAAAAGAAGCTAAACCATAAATGAGAATGATAAGAAATGGTTAAGCAGTTTTAATCTTAAATGAAAACTGGAATGTTTGACAATACTTGACTAATACACAAGCCTCAATAACACGACTAAGCACTGAACAATCGAAACAATGATATTCATCTATCCTACTCCAACTAACTTACTATTGGGGTTGAATATTTGAATAATCACTCAAGGCCTAGTCGTGATGCATAATCTTTTACCATAAGCTTGTACTAGAATCGTTACTTCACCGCCATGGCGCAAGCACCGGGACGTCTATTAGAAGAGGTCTTTAATGGGTTGTAATGAACTCAGAGGCTAAACAGGGTATTTAAAAGGGTATGGAAATTTGGGATAACAATTGGTGTTAAAAAGAAATAACACAACAATTAACAAATTTTTCACATAATAGTCTAATCCATTAATCCCATGTCATTAGTTGCCAAGGGGTGGGATAAATTGAGTCCAGCTTAATTTGAGTCCAAAAAGGGTCCATGTAACTTACACATGTGTAAGTCGTGGTGGCGGTGGTCGTCGTCGCCGGAAAATCATGGTGGTGGTCGGAGATGATGGTGGTGGTGGTAGGAGGTGGTTGGAATTTGAGGAGATGGAAGAAAATCAATGGACTCAAAATAAGCTGGACTCATTTTATCTTTTCCCTATCGGTCCAAAACCCGAGAAGTTGTCCCGACAATACCCCCAATAAACAGAATAACAATATCACACTATAACTAAATTTAACTTTCAAGCTCATGATTTGTAGAGGTTTTTGCCTACATATTGAACAAATCCTATAATACTAGATCTTTCACAGAATTTAAGGACCAGATCTAATCATTTACTGAAAAGCAAGCATTCTCAGCCATATATCTGAATATGTTTCCCACAAGAACATTACCGTTGAAAGTTCATTAATTCAGGGAAACCTTGGTACTTTGTGCCTACCGATATATCCTAAATTGTAATCACTGAACTAAGCAGTTATATTACGATTAAGCAGGCTTAAAAGCTAAAGTATCCTCACTTCTAATCATCTTGAATGCATCAACTTTAAATCTCTATCTTATTTATTTTTGTTATTTTCTCATTTTTCAAATTTTTATGATTTTTATGACACTAAGAACTCTTTTTGTATTTTTATGACTCTAGCTATTTACAGACACAGACTAAGACATAAAAAATAGTTCTTTGAGAGATCTAATATGAATCAGCATTCTTCATACCATTGAGAAGAATCAGCTTTCAAAGCGAGTCTTATCAAATGCTTTAGTATACAAATCAGCTAGATTATCATCAGTTAAAACCTTTTCCAAGTGAATTAACTTCTTTTGAGCACAATCACGCAAGAAATGATGTCTAATATCAATATGCTTGGTGACTTTATGCATGACAGGGTTATTAGTAATGTCTATAGCTGACTTATTGTCTATTCTAATAGGTGTGTCAAGAAAATCCATACCGTAGTCGTAGTTGTTGCTGAATCCACAATACCTGGGAACAA
>CM067167.1:180499721-180534022 GCA_034093135.1 Erigeron breviscapus
TCCTCGAGAAGGCATTTTTTGTGCATACAAAACTAATGGTCTGGTTTTCGTGACCTTCTAGAGGTTCCCGAACTATTGCTGACTCCATAGGTAGATCACCGACAAATGCCCTGAGCCATTGTATGGCAAATTGAGCCCTTAATCTGAAAGATGAGTTAAGGTTCAGTGCTTCATGTTCTTTGAGTTCATGCAACAGTTTTCTATCAGCCTCAGTGAAAGAGGGAGCAGGAGGAGCAACAACCTTGTCCTTCTTAAGTAAGGTCAGAATTTCATCAAGAGTTTTATTCTGGCCCTTCACCGAGTCATCAAGAGTGGATACAGATTTTTCTAACTTTTTAACAGCTTCATCCACTCTTTAATGTGTATCCTTGGTGAGATCATCGACCATTTTTCTGACCTTCTCTTCAACCTTCTCAGCTACAGAAGTTGAAATCTGAGCAATGGGATCTGAAGAGAGCTTCAGACGTCATTTTGTCGAATAGATACAAAACTTGAGGTAGCAATATTGAAAGCTTGGGTACCATGTAACGGATCAACACGGGTGAACTTTTCTACGCGTGCAAACAGTTCTTTCCTAATTATACTATTGAGTTTTCAAAGTTTTGGAGACTTTTATGTCCTAATTACACGTATAACATTTCTGTCCTAATAGTATGTATTGTACGTTTATCAAATCCGTTTCAACATAAATTGAGATAGCAGATTTTGAAAAAAAATGAAATAGAAACCTGGCAAAACTCGAAAGGGTTGAAAGTTGTCCGTGTATTTTTACTTACGAGAGAAAGTACCGCGCGTTGCGTCGGTGAGATGGTGGAGGTGATAGGTCATAGGAGGTGATAGGTCATAGAGTGTGATAGCCAAATGTCTTAGCCGTACGGGCTCCGCCCTCGGATTTAAAAATTTCGTCGAAAGTATATCGAATGACATCTCTAATGAAAGAGCATGAAATTTTAAGAACACCCATATAATTTTTATAATTTATCGATGTACGGTTTTTGAGATAAAAGATTTTAAATGAATTAGAGGAATAAAATGATTTATGGAGGAGAGAGAAAAAAATGAGTGGTTGAGATTTGAGGAGAGAGAGAAAAATGAGTGGTTGAGATTTAAGGGTATTATAGGTATATTAGGTAGAGATATTTAAATTAGTGAATAAAGAAGGGTAATTTAGGTAGTTTAAAGTTGTAATTTGAGATTTAGAAAAGGGCTCCTTATTATATAGGAGTAAAGAATAGATACTTCAAGATAGAACCTGCATAAAACCTTCTAAAACCATTTAATCAATCATTTGTATATATATTGTAAAGATAAAGATAATTTTTTTATTATCAGGAATACCCATTAAATTCAATCATATTTCCGTTACTTAACCCAACCCAACCCAACCATCTTGGTAACTCTAATAAGAAGTAGCAACCTATCTAATTAGAAAAAAGTGTAACGAACAACTTGATGTGAGCTATAAGCATAAACATCCAAACCAATCAGTTAGTTACCTTCTACTGGGTTAGAAATGGGTGTATGTAAGGGCAAACACTTGGTGACCTTAAGGTCTCAGGTTCGATCCCCGCTGGGCACAAAAATAATTCCTTTAAGGTACCCGTTACCAATGAAGCCTAGACCCATATGTGAAGTTTAAATACGCGGGTTCGATCCTTCGGGGTGCCCAGATCATGTGGGGATTAGGATGGAGGTATTTTACCGGCATCATATGGCTCATACGGGGTGGGTCGATGGGTATCCAATTGTGGTACCGGGGCTAGGTTCCCCCATTACTCTTTTTTTTCATTAGAATCGCGTATGTAGGTTGACCATAAATGTACGGTGGCTGGTGATTGTTTTAGATTTTATTTGAAACTTTGAGCAACTTTGATATAGAGGAATGTATAACCAGAGAAAGATCTGGAATACAATACCTTAGCTTTCCAATGCAAGTATCAGCATTCATGTTGACCATTAGGAGCAGCTGAAAACCTTTCATGGGATTTAAATGGGTTATGCATGCCATTTTTGGAAGACTTAGATAAGCTCTTTACAAAAAGTTGCATATACTTATAAAATTTTATGCCATGGATGAATATCAAATAATTTACATTCGCTTTAGCCAAACCTTTAACGACCAGTTAGGGGAAAAAATGTTCCGTGTCTATTTTTTCCCGTTCTTTTAAAGCGGGGGAGGGGGGGGCTATAAATATACTTATAAAACTTTATGCCATGGATGAACATCAAATAATTAGACACAGATAGGTTTAACCATCTTTAAATTGAAGGTTAAATTAGTAGCTAACCAAGTTTAATTTTCAGAGTTGTAAACAACAAAAATCATAGATTTAACCCACTCATTATATGATGAAGCACCTCTATGCTCATGTGGTATAACCGTTCGATTATACACTACTCATCATATAATGAAGCACCTCTACGCTAATGTGGTTTATTATCTATCATTTTGGTTGTTTAGAGGTCCACCATCTTTAAATTGAAGCTAAAATGAGTCATTAACCAAGTTTGAAAAAATCATAGATATCAAACCACTCATTATATGATGAAGCACCTCTATGCTCATGTGGTTTAACCTTTCGATTATACAATACTCATCATATAATGAAGCACCTCTATGCTAATGTGCTTTATAATCCATAATTTTTTTGTTTGGAAGTCCAAAGATATAGAGAAAAAAAAACAATTAGTTAAAACTAAAAAATTCATACGTAAAACAAATCTTCAAATCCCATGACTTTTCTGTACTCATTTGACCATCATTGGCAAAAAAACGCCATAATTGGAAAGGGTGAACAAAATAACAAAACATAAAAGAAAAGAAAAAAATACCTTTCTATTTCATTTCCAGTCTTCTCGACCCACTTAATCACCATTTACCAACCCTTTTCTCCAACTATATCTATTATTACCTAATTCAATGGCAATTGGAAACTAACTTCTTGTTCATTTTAACTTGCTTTTTCATAACTTAACACGATTAGCTCCATTTATGTCTAACGAAACATATGGTGAGGAGATATGTGGAACACTGGACTACTGCTATGAATTATTATAAATCAATTTTAGAAAACGAAAAATCATCCAGCTATTGTTTAGGACACGTGACCAATCAAAAGCATATTCAGTAAAATATCATGTACACTAACCAATGTAAGTTATTGAAATAAACTCACTTCAAGTCTTACCCGCCCTGACCCGTTATTATCCAAACTAACCAACCATGCCCGTTTTGCCACTTCTAATGATTGTATCTGAAGTCACTAATGCTTATTCGGTAGCTTATTTATATAGATGCTATACATCCATCTGTTAAGTTGTCTTACTTTTAGTTAGTACGGTGCTCAGAAACGTAATATATATATGCTATAGTGCTATTTTTGCTACTGTTACCATTGCTGAGTCTATTCCTGGGAATAAACCCAGTTCAACTCTTACCCGACCTGACCTGTTATCATCCAAGCCAACCAACCATGCCCATTTTGCCACTACTAACAATTGGATCTAGAGTCACTAAGGATTAATCCATTGCACTAAACATTGTTTTCTAATTCATAAAAGGTGAGGAAGTAAACTAATCGTTGTTCATCAATCAAGATTTATTACATACGATGCTAGTAGATTATGAGGTGCTTTTCGGTTTATTTTAACTCAAAACCGGCTATTTGTAAAGAGGCAAAACATGTTTAGTGATACACATTACTAATAAGTAACCATATAGTAATACACATTACTATCGATATGTCTACACATGTACAGTAACCAACATAAGTGGGAGACCAGACCTGTTCAGCATAGATTCACTTTGGGTATTTGTGGATTAAGAAATACGAATGCGTTGCTGGTTGATTGTAACTGTGGCTGTCCTGCATTCAGTTAGAGGCTGTTAGTTGTTTCGAGTAAGTACTTTGGCGAGAATTATCATTCTTTTAGGTGTGTGGCGTTTTTTAAATTTTGTAAACTTATTTGAATAGGAACTGACTTTCATTGTTATGATTGGTAGTGTGCTACTGTGCATGTAGTATATGCGACTACAAAATGTCAAATGTGGTTGATTTTAACGGTACCTGGAATCTATGAGGTTGAAGACTTGAAGGTGATGAATGGATCACCCGTCCTTTGCTTTTGTCTTGAATCGTTCCTTCCAGAATGTCGTAGTAATATAGAAGCCTGTAATGACCTTCTCATAGATTGATTTCTGGTCCAAGTTCAACGATTCATAAAGTCATTCGTGCTTATATGCCTCTTGTTTCTTATTGTTGCGTAGCTCTTCCGATATCACGAGGCGGTTTGTCCCATAGTCTGTCAGGGCCATATTGCCCATGATTTCTTGTCAATCCCATCCTGTCAATGAACAAGAAAATGCCAAATCCACTCCTGTCAATGAAAACGATATAGAATGAGTATTTGAGTATATTGTGCAATAATTCATCATTGCTCTCCAATTAAACTAATTTTTTGAAATTATCCCACCTCCAAAATAAGATATCACGTATATTCCTTGCCATCATGCACTGCTTCAGTTAAAAGAAATTCCAAAATTTAAGGGCTTGATAGACACCGCTCGACAAGTTTTGAGCTTCCCGCTAATGGTCGATCAAATAGACTGGTGGAATGGAGTGCATAGATGGAAACAGGTTTGTAAAGTTGGACGTTATCATGCATTCGAAATGAACATATTAAATGTCACATTCTTGGTTTCTGAATTTGGGTTTTGCAAATATAGGATTTTTATCAAACTTGATTAATTGTTCATTTGAGCTTCAATTTAAAGATGGTCAGTTAGCCAATAAAACAAGGGTAGATTATAAACCACATTAGGATGGAGGTGCTTCATTATATGATGAGTAGTGTATAATCGAACGATTAAACCACATGAGCATAGAGGTGCTTCATCATATAATGAGTGGTTTGATATCTATGATTTTTTGTGTGAAATCGAAATACGATACCACGATATTCCTTGTTGCCATTCCTGTCAATGAAACGAAAAAGAAAGTATCTGAGTATTTAAGGCCCAATGATTCAAATCATAACGCATTGCAAAGTTGGACGTTATTATGCATTCGAAATGAAACAAATTAAATGTCGTATTGTGGTTTCAGAATTGATTTACGGTCAAGTCATGGTCAATTATAAACGCTTGCTGATTCTTACATTGTGCAAAATTAGTACAAGAGAAGTTTAAAATCATGAACCCTGATGCTTTGTAGACCATTAGCTGATCCTAGAGAGCATCTGTTTAAACAAATGACTCACGACTGTACATGTTTGAGGTGGTAGAAAAGGCAATTCGATCATCGATAAGGAGAGTGTGCAGTACAGTAGGATCATACTAATTTATTTTGGTTTTATGATCGCAGAATATGACACCTCATTCAGAGAGACTTGAGTCAACCTCTGCTTTCACTTTGGAGTATAGATTGTGTATAACTTAATTACATATTCATTACACTGGTAAAGTCCGATGCTTCTATTCTGCTACAAGGTTCATTCAACATGGAGTAGCTTGTTAAGCGAATGTATGCATTGGTATTTATAACTGAATATATGGTAATTAGGCTTTAAACTATAGTATAAGTTAAATAAAAGAGAGTCGAGAGATGATTCTAGCTCTCTAAATATATAATATAAACGTTTTTCCAAGATAAGCAATATGTCAAAACTGATGAGCTTTGAGTTAAAGTAGAATCGAGAGAAAAATGAAACACCAATCACAAACAAACAGGATGTTCCCCGCACTATTATATTAAGAAGATAATTGGATTATCGACGAACGTTTTTCAACACAGCAAAAGTCATAGCCACATAATGTGCGAATTCTTAAACACTGGTAAGCAATGGTCACCAAAGGAGAAGTAGTAGAAGGTGAAGAGTTTCGCAACTACACAGACGAAGAGAGAATGGAGAAAGTTGACAGTATCCGAGTGATGGCTCGATCATCTCCCTTTGACAAGCTTCTGATGGTTCAGTACTTATAAAAGAAAGGTCATGTGGTGGCAGTCACAGGTGATGGCACAAACGACGCACCAGCTCTCAAAGAAGCCGATATTGGCCTTTCAATGGGGATTCAAGGGACAGAGGTGGCTAAGGAAAGCTCAGATATCGTCATCTTAGATGATGACTTTGCTTCAGTTGCGGTTGTGTTGAGGTGGGGTCGGTGTGTGTACAACAACATCCAAAAGTTTATTCAGTTTCAACTTACAGTGAACGTTGCAGCTCTGGTCATCAATTTCGTCGCAGCCGTTTCTGCTGGTGACGTTCCTCTAACAGCAGTTCAACTATTGTGGGTCAACCTCATTATGGATACTCTAGGTGCTCTAGCACTTGCTACAGAACGGCCTACTAAAGAACTCATGGAGAAACCACCCGTTGGTCGAGTTGCACCTCTTATAACAAACGTAATGTGGAGAAACCTATTGGCGCAATCTATGTACCAAATAACGATTCTATTGACCTTCCAGTTTAAAGGCAAATCAATCTTTAATGTGGACGAGCGATCTACAAAAATATGTAACCTTTCCTTTTACTTAAGATGAATATTAGTGTTCATAGAATATTATTTTAGTAATTCATATTTGACACGTACCTAGTGGCTGTGTGTATCTGGAAAGAAAAACAAGTTTTCATTCAATTTCTTGTCATTTTCTAAAACCAGTAGTAATGGAAGCTGTACAGGAAATATAGTTAACGATAATAATAATAATATTTAGAGAAACTAAAAGAAACACTAATAATGAAAGCAGCAAAGAAGAAGAAGATATAGGTGTAAACATGGCTTCAAACTTTTCCACTTATCATTTAACACTGTATTCTCGAGTTTTTATTAAAGGAAAAGAGACGAGAAGATTGATAGGAGAAGAAAGGATAAAAAATTATATTAACAAAATGCATTCTTGAGTTTTATTATTTAAAAGAAAGGAAAGTGAATAAAAGGATTTAAATGCATTCTTGAGTTAAAAGAGAAGGATAAGAAAGGATAAAAATATGCAATTTTACATTTATAGCCTCATAGTTATTATAACCCATATAAAAGTTTGAAGGGTATATTGATAAATTTATAACTTATCCCTCCAAATCATGCCAAATATGGAGAGAAAGTTTTTGGCTCCAAAACCCCCTACTTTTCCTTTCCATCACTTTCCTTTCTTTTAATAAAAAAACTCAAGAATACAAAAACATAAGTTTTCTTCTCCTTTCCCTTTCTTATCCCATAAAAATAAAACTCGAGAATGCAACCTAAGAAAAGCAGACAAAAATAAAAAGTAAAAAAGAGGGTTTATAGTGGACAATTGTCTGTATTCAAAAACCTTGACAGGAGGATCCACTTTGGGAATGTAACATTTGTGATTTTTTGACTTTGTTTGACTTGTAATTAATGTGACTAAATGTAATTGACTTTCATGAATTAATGATAAATCCCGAGCGTTTTGATGAGCCTTAGTGTAATTTGAAGTCCATTTGTGTTTACGGGTTTGTTTTAGCGTTTAAATGGATAACGAATAGCTATTGGTCGAAATTAGCGGAGCGGGAGCCCCACTTTTGGAGCCCTAGGCCGGCCCCCAACTCACCCACACACACTCCCTCATTTCCTTACCTTATCTCATTCTCACACACATCTCTCTCTCACCTCTCATTTATTCTTCCTCTTCTTCTTCTAACTACCAACAAAGATCCATCATAAATTCTCACTAAAATCCTTGAAAACTTTGTAATTTCTAGTGTTAAATTAACTAAATTTCATAATAATAATAACCCTTATCATCAAAGTCCAAGAATTTGAATCCTCCAAGTGTTCATTCCTCCTCTAAAGCTCAAATCCGAATTTGAAGTTGTGGATTGTTTTGGTAAGTCAAATCTAACTTAAATTCACCATTTTATGATGTTGAACATGTCTCTAGGTCAAATCATAAGAGTTCTTGGTCAAGTTTCGGGTCAAAACCCATTTTGGTCTAGGGTTTGGTTTTGGGTCAAGATCGATTTTGGACTAGGACGACTTGTAACATAAGGTAGGACATAATGTGACGATTAAATGTTGATGTAATAGGTTTGTGATCGTTGTGCTCCCCGCTCATCCGCTTAATCTTCTTCTAACGACTTCTAAGGCTAAGGTGAGTTCGTAGCCCCTTTACATTACATGATTTTGGGGTGAAAAGTGTACATTGTGTTTCTTTGGCTTGTTTGATCGTTATATGGTCGTTTAATTATTTAATCAAGGTTATATGATCGTTTGTTGATCAAGGTTATATGATCATTTATTGATCAAATCAAGGTTATGTGATTATTTATTGATCCAATCAAGGTTGTATGACCGTTTTATGTTCGTATCAAGGTTATATGATCATTTATTGATCAAATCAAGGTTATGTGATCATTTATTGATCCAATCAAGGTTGTATGATCGTTTTATGTTCGTATCAAGGTTATATGATCAATTTATTGATGTTAGTGCACGTTCTGGTGCACATTTTGTGTCCGATGCATCTCAATTAATGGGCTGTTTTGCTAGATGTGTTGACCACGAGTTTAGGCCAAACTCGTGTGGAGGCCACGAGTTTAGACCAAACTCGTGTGGAGGCCACGAGTTTAGACCAAACTCGTGTGGAGGCCACGAGTTTGGAGGCCCACGAGTTTGAAGCCCAGCCCATTTCTAGCCTATATATATGTTCTTAGGTTTCGGTTTTAGGGGGATTTTTGAGTCTAGACAGATGTCATCCACGGCAGGCTGAGGTATGCGCAAACCTCAGTCCGTAAGTCCACCATATTATTCGATTATCAAGAGTCGTCTCGTTGATTGTAATCCGTAATCATCGTAGATGTATTGTAAACGGATTTATTCATTGTAATCATTCGACTAATGATAAAGGAATTCTGTTTTTATCTCCTGTTCTTATTTGATTTCGTGTTTGTTTCATTCAATTACCTCAATAACGATTATGTTTGGATTCCGCACTTACATAGTCGTAGGAATCTCGAATCGATCGGTTCCCTGCACTTTCAAGTATGATTATCAAGGTTAAACGGTTGTTATCCCGACACTTGTTTCTTATAGTCAAAACCTACGAACTTACCAACTTTATGTTGACGCATTTTAGTACACTTTTCAGGTAATCAAGTGAATCAAAGACGTGATGGATGATTGCATTGCATGTGATAGGATTGAGCTTGGACTTTTGTGGATCCGTGATTCATTGCTCCCGTTTATGGGTTATGCCTAGGATTGTTAGCCATCATTTGCTATATTTTTGTAAACTATTGATGGTGTTGTGCTCCTTGTGCATTATTTGATCCGATACTTGTATTTGTATTTGAATTATGTATGGATTGCTTCAATCCTTGAATGCATTTAGTTGTCTCTACTTAATTTCCATGTCACGCTGAGCTTTTCTTATAATGCCCCATATTTCCGCCTTGTTGGGGTGTTACACAATTAAGCCATAAAGAATGGTTAAAATTTAGTATACGTTTTAGTTAGGCCGTCAGCTCGAAGAAACCCTCAAAAAATGGAAAGTTTCCAAAAATCTACCGTCAATCGGTACGAAAAAGGAATAGTTTTCACAACCATTTCAAAGCTCGGTTCAAGCACAAAAAACGAGAAAACCGGTCTACAACCACAACATTTCACAATCCACAACTGTTCACAGTCCTTGGTGAATCCAATCAGATCAGTTTGTTCCTCATTGGCCCTCAAGACATGTCCTTTTAAAAAAAAAACATATGAGTCAGACATAAAGAATGTTGTCTACCCATTGGCTTTCCATAACCAAACACAAAGTTCTAGCCTAGTCTCATTTAGATATTTCATCAAACACCTAGTGTGCATAAAATAAACGATGTTTACGAAAGAGACATTTAAGAACAAATCACTTTTTGAAATACTGAAGGTTTGCTAACCTCATATAACAACAGAATCGTTTGGGGTTTATAAACAAACCTCATAAAAAAATTGTATCACTGGCTGAATATGAGCTCCTTTATACAACACCAACAAATCTCGGCAATCTACGAACTCATCGGAAGAAGAAGCAAAAGAACAAAAAAAGTAACACGCACACACACCTGAGACCAAAAAAAATTGACCACAATCAGAATTTGTTTATCCAAGACATTAGATATATAAGGATTCAGATGTATAGATTTTATCATTACTTAAATGTATTTATAGCACCCAACGCCTATTGCCACCTCTTTAACTGCGGGAATAAAAACAGCTATAATTGAAGACGTGTGGTTTGATACCAATATATTATTATTATTTAATATCTATATCTACAATATTATTATTATTATTATTATTATCTATATATATATATATAAAAGGAGTATTGGCATCAATGCTAAAACTAAAGTTATCTCTCTTATTAATGAATTTTTATTAATGATTTCTTATTTAACATTTGGTTTAGTGAATTATGATATGATATTCATTTATGTTTAATTCATTAACACTTTATTTCACATAATGGAGGGAATGCCATAAGTCATCCAAGTTTTCTTACGTTACTCCATCTTAATAATGAAACAGTTTGAATCCATGGTCATAGTTAATTTCTTTGGAGTATGATGTTATTATGCATAATATAGTGGTAGTTTATAAATTATCAATACTTTCCTTAGTTTTTTTTATTCAAAAAGCAATTGTTGTGTTGATTTTAAAATAATCAATGCTTTATTATCCTATATGGTGTTTAAGAGGTTTGTATGTGAAGGGTTATGGTGTTACATGTTTAACATCTAAAAGGCATAGGTTGGAATCCGAAAGGTGGAGTGACAATTTATGGAATAATAAATAATTATTGCATCTATCATGTTTTTGTCAAATATTAAGAGTTTTGTTATCGGTAAGGATTTCAGGTTTGTGATTTTTATTCGATATAAAAAGTATGTTTGTTGATTTTTTTTTTATTATTATTCAGAAAATTTCACACACACACTTTAACTGTTATTCTTTTTATGTAATATTAATTAAGGGGAAATAATATTGAGTTTTATATGGTTGATATATATAGAAACGGTATTAAATTATCATTCACCTTCTTTTTTTTTAGATCATTATTCTCCGTCATCATCTTATAATATGAGCCTTAAAAAGTTTTTGCATATCTTTTTTGGCGCCAGGTAATTTAATATCAAATTTTATTCATTTTTATTAACTTTAATGTACGAGGGTTTCATTTTCAGTTCCTAATTGAAATAGTTTGGATGCAATGAGGAGTATACATTTGTAGATGTGGTTAATTTGGATCATTGAACAAAATAACTGAACCGAACTTTAGTTTCTATTGATTCGGTTAGTTTATACACATTTTTTTATTTAAGAAATGGGTGTGTCTAGAAACTTTTATGAAACCAACAACACTGCATGCATGATATTCAAAAGGAAATGTAGTTGAAAGAATGATTTACAAGTATTATTTCAACATAACAACAAAGTAAGTTTACTAGAAGGGTAATGATATATATGTCTAGAATATAGCCTAAAATTATGACTAAAACATTCAATAGATGACACATGGATGTCACTCTTTCTCTTTCTTAATCTCCGCCTTTAATCATGTCATGTGTCATCACTAGATTTGTAGGCACATCTTTAGGCCTATTATTTAGGCATATCAATCATTTTCCTTACTAAAAATCTCTTCAAACTTTGTATGCCATGTGTTTTGATCCAGTGATGTAATTTTTGTCATGTTGACATCCATAAGATCATATTTTAAGAAGTGTTTATCACAGGTTTATGGCAAAGCAAACATGGTTGATATTGCTACACTAACCATTTGCAATGGCTATCGGGTAATACTATACTAGACGGTGTTATGGAGTTTGGGTAAGTAACTACTTAAATAACACATTTTTTGATGTATACTTTTTAAATGATTCACTACTAAAAAACTGACTTTCAGCGACGACAAAATTCGTAGAAATTCGTAGAAAAACGGTTTCACCGAGAAATTTCCGACGAAAATGGTTCGTCGGAAAAACCAACCTCGGAAACAATTACCGACTTCCGACGAAAATTTTATTTTCCGACGATTTATTTCGTCGGAAAACCCTGCTATTTACATATAAAAAGTAAAAATTCAATAAGATGTTATTTTTACTTAATCAACTTAATAGTTAAGAACTTAATCATTCAGTCAAATTTCATGTTTCTTTTTTAACTTAATAAACAAAAATAACCGCCAATTACTTATATTTCACTTAATACATACAGACATTCTTAATGCATTCAGCCACTTAATACACTCACATTTAATGAAAGACTAACAAAATGTCCAAATGTTAGCTATTTAACGACGTTTTTCCGACGAAATTGACGTCGCTAATTCATCAGAAATATATTAATGTTTCCGAGGAATTTCTATCAAAAGTTGTGTCAGAAATTCGTCAGTAACATATCTTCCGATTAATTTCCTACGAAATAAATTAGTTTTATATTTTTATTTTATATGAAAAATTTATCAGAAACCACTGAAAAATTATTTAAAAAAATATTCTCACAATTAGTAAAATATAGATTATACAAAACAATATAATAATATGAAATTGTCAAAGAAATTTATAAAAATAAATTAAAATATAATATATATATTAACGATACAAAGATGTAAGATATAGATTCACATGTATTCATTCTCAACTAATACAAATTCAATGATGTTCAAAAAAAAATATACAAATTCAATGGTAATCATGCTATTAACAAAAATAATATACAAGCTCTCGCCTATCTCATCTTTCATTCACACTTGATACAAGCAGCAATCTTTCTTCATTTTTCTATCCATCCATTATAAATGTTCAACATAGATATAAATAAAGTTAGTATAAGTATACGTAAATATTATATAGATCTAAATCAAAAAGGAAACAAAGCCAGTAGTAGTTACGGCGTAACATCAAAGATACTTCGATTGTGAATCGCTTTCATATATTTCTGGTTCACCAGAGTTGGCCTTAGATCTATAAATAAAAACATTTAGATCTAACAATTAAGGAAGGTTGGCTTCGAATTTGAAAGATGAAAAGAGAAAGATTGCGTTTGATGATAAGATTGGAGTTTTTGGTGATTTCGGTGGTTTAGTTTGGAGAATGGAAAAGAAGATGGATTGGGAAGAGTGGTGGTGTTGAATTACTCATAATTGTGTAACACATATTGGGAAAGGTAAAAACTGAGAGAAAACACAAAATGAAAGATCTACACCGTTAAATGTAGTGATGTGGCAATCCTATCCAACTTTCTTTTTCTCTTTGAACGGCATCCAAGTACACTTGCCCATTACTTCATTTAATTTTGGGCTTCATGGACCTACCACTATGATATATTATAAAACTAATTTATAAAAATAAATAGACAACTAAAACTTATAAATATTTAAGTGCTCATGATTCAATGAGTTTATATATTGTATAATCAAAATCAATATATATTAAACATTCATTCGTTCACATACCTATAATTATAGGTAATTTTTTTTTATAATTTTTGTAGGAACTTGGTTGGAACGAATATATATTTTCTATTTTTATAATGAACTAAGATATATATAATTTATTGGTTGGAAGTTTATAGGAAATATTGTCTTTTCCTACAACTTTCTAAGGAACTACTTTATCTTTTAATATACATATACATATGATTTATTCATCGGAAATTAGTTGATAATAGTTATATTTTCTCACAATTTTTAACGAAATATTTAAAGAATTAGATTTTAATTGCTTTAAAGCTTTATAGACATTCATAGATACATATATGCATATATCATCACAATTATAAATTACGATAAATTAAAATGCTTCCCCGTAAATACGTTGATATTATTGTTATATGTGTTAGAAATCCAAAAATGGTGTTAAAATGTAATTATTTTAATAATGGAAGGAGTATTAGTGAAAGTTAGTCAAGTGTATAAATACTCCTTTCCATACCCAAAATTGTAAGTTTTTCCCCATTTCTCTAATTAATCCCAATCATTCAACATAAATTCTCTCTGATCTTCATCTTCAACCTCCAAAACACACACTTCACCTTTTCACACACTAACTCCATTTTTGCACAAATCAAGCTTAAATTTCTGTTTAACAATTGGTATCAGAGCAAAATCAGTTAATCTGAACGATCCATAGCTCGATTTGCTGCAATTCTCATCCAATTTTCGAATTTTTTTTCAAAATCGTTTTCACTGTTCATCAAAAATTCACACTCTCAAATCACATAAAATCACAGTTATTTGTTCACCAATAGATTCGTGGTTGTTGAAAACATAATCCTGTCAAGTTTCAAGTTCCAATTCAATCTAATTCTCGAGATTGAATTTTGTGTTTTTGGCGCGAATTTGAGGGATTTGAATCTGTTTTGTTTTGTGTTGAATTTTGTTCATAAATTGGTTGCGGACGTGAAAACAATCAGTTTGCAAGTGATTTCGTGATCTAACTCCCACTAATTCAAAAGTTATTGAAGCTTTTAAAGTCATTAATGGAGTTTTCATGGAAAACTGGTAAAATGATGAAGATGAACCTAAAACGATCTTCACTAAGACGATCTTCATAAGATCGTTTTGGTATTTGAAAGTCAGTGCTGTGTGGATTGTTGTGTGGTGAAATATTTGTTTTTGGCTAACTAATCCAGAAGGATTGGTTTGGTCAATACAAATTCTTGAAAAGAAATCAAGACGATCTTCACCAAGATCGTCTCATTATTCTGAAACCAAGACGATCTTCAACAAGATCGTCTCATTTCTTTTGAAGTTAAGACGATCTTCAATTCAAGACCGTCTCATTTCCTGATCGTTTCACTTTTCATACTTAGCCAAATTTCACCAAAACTTCCAAGACGATCTTCAATCAAGATCGTCCCAGTTCTTCAAGACCGTTTCACTTCAAGACCGTTTCATTATTCCAAGATCGTTTCATTTTTTATACTTAACCAAATTTTCATCAAAATCCTAGAACGATCTTGCTCAAAACGATCTCACTCAAGACGATCTCACCAAGGACGATTTTCTCAAGATCGTTTCATTTCCAGTTCTTCTCAAGATCGTTTCATTACCTGTTCTTCACAAGATCGTTTCAATTTAAAAAAAAAAAAATAAAAATAAAAAAAATAACATCAATGGTATATATGAAATCAGCTGAGGGTAGGATGAATGTATTTGCTGCCATGTGTGCTGCACATGAAGCTTTTGTTGCAGGAAGAATCACAGATCCAGCACTTATTGATGAAGATTACGACCAGATAGATCCAGATGATGTTGAAGAAATGATCTGAAATGGCAATTGGCAATGATCACCAGGAGAGTGCAAAAGTTTATGAATAGAACAGGCAGACAGCTTACTGGAGGTACTCAGGGTTTTGACAAGTCAAAGGTAAAGTGCTACAACTGCGAAGGTTTTGGACATTTTGCCAGAGAGTGTCAACGGCCTAAGAAAGAGGCAAATGTTACCCCTACACGTCAAGATAGAGGTGGTAATCGTCCATTTAATCAAAATTCAACTAGAGCTCTTTTGTTGACTGATGATTCTACTGCAAATGTCAACGGCAATGACAAGGCTATAGTAGCTGTTCAACCTGATGGTTCTTATGTTTGGAATCTTCCACATGATGAGACCAATAACGCTTATTTGACTGAAATTCTTGATGATATGGCTCAAATAGTTGATTCTCCTGATGACTTCTTGGACACCACAGTTTACCACAGTGAAGAGCATTTGTATGAAAACACTAAAGTTCGAAATTGGATACTGTTGCTGCTGGTGTATATGATACTGATTCCGAATCTGATGATGAGTTAGCAAATGTTGAGAACCTTGATGAAGTGAAAGCTACTGAAGAGGTAAAGGCTGCTGAGGATGAAGAAGATTCTGCTACAAAAAAGGTTGAAAAGACAATTGAGAGCAGATGCAAGAGTTTGAGATTCCGGCTGGCATGACTGTGGATGACTTTGTTGCTTACATGGCAGATTGCAAAGAGGCAGACCAACAGGTATCTTATTCTTTACATACTATTGTTCATGTTTGCAAAATTGTTAATCGAATGTTTGATGAACTTGAACAAAAGAATGAACAAATTAAGAAATTGGAATCTGTTATCAATGCTGCTCATGATGAAAGAGATAAATTAATTAAAAAGGGTCTAACTGTTAATGATAAAGAAAAATTCTTCAAGGACAAGATTAGATCCTTAGAGTCTGACATTAGAGCTATGAAAGATAAAGTCAATCAATCTGTGGCCATAGAAAGAGTAAGTAGTGAAGCTTATTCCTTGTTAGCTAAAAAGTGTGCTACCATTGAAAAGGAACTTGCTGATGCTAGGATAGAAATCTTGAATTTAAATGCTAAATCTGAATCTGTTAGACATGCTGAGCTTTTGATGCATATGACAAAGTTTGAGAATTCTTCCTCTAAGAGTCTTGACAACTGCTAAGATCTCTTATAAAGATGTGCCTCCTCCTTTCAATAATAACTATACTTCTGTTGAACCTAATATTCCTGAAATCCTACTTCAACCTAGTGTTGTAGATGGTAAACCAAAAGACTGAATTTCCGAGGCAAAGTTGCCTGAGGGAACAAAAGAGTCTAAAGGAGTTTCTTCTCAACCTAACAAGGAAGAGAAATTGAAAGGTGTTGTCTTAAATCAGTCTACTCCTTATGGTCAGAAAGACAGTATTGTACACTTTACACTTCATAAGAGTAATAGGGTCTATACTGAGTTATAATTCCCATTAGAATCTATTGACCCTAAGAGGATTGATAAAGTCTGGGATGTTTCTATTGAGGATATGAAGAAATTAAGTCAGCAACGTCTCACTCCATTACCTAAGCAGTCTAGGATTAGAAAATCTGAAGATAACTTAGCCGTTAATGAAGAAGCAACTAAGGTTTTAAAGCACATCTTAATGCCTGCACTTAAGAAATCTTCAAGTAAAGATAAACATGAGAAAGATGGTGCTAGGAAGTCTAGGATATCACCAACTAAACAAGACCCTGAAAAGGAAAATAAAAGAAAAACAAGTAAGTCAGTGGACACTAGTGCTAATAATGAATCTGTAGGTACCGATAAAAAGGTAGATACAAACAAAAAGTTCAAGGTCCTCTCTTGCTTTGCTTGTCATGAAAAGGGTCATGTTTATAGTGTATGTCCAAATAGACCTCGAAGATCAGGTTCTCCTTCAAAGGCTTCCACCTCGGAAGGAAAAAGGGGTTGGGTAATGATAAACAGGTTGATGAGGCTAAAGTTCAATCTTCTCCAAAACCGTTTACTATACCTCAACGACGTGAATCTCCACTGAAAGGTTCCTCAGGAAATGTTCATAGGATTTCAAATCGTTTTCAAACACCTCCACGACCTGATCGTTCTGTTCCTAAAAGTCAAAATTCTTTCTATGACCAAATTCATTCGAGTGTTCGATCTTCTTATGGCCCTCATTCTCCTAGACCTTCTCCGACGAGAGGTCAGAAGTCTCCTCCTGTGAGAAGACGAGATGAGAATCATGTTCCACCCACGGCTTCTAGCAATGGGTATTGGACTGAACTGATTCTAAGGGATGAGAAGGGACGACCCAAACCTCAGAAGGTTTGGGTCCCCAATGAAAACTAATTTCTCTCATTTTATGTGCAGGGAGTTCCTAGGAAACCAATACATTTATGGTACCTTGACAGTGGATGCTCCAGGCACATGACAGGGGACAGGAAACTCTTGTCCAATTTTACTGGTATAAATGGGTCGTATGTTTGTTTTGCTGGATCCAAGGGCGGCAACATCACCGGTCAGGGAGATGTCGTCAATGGACAACTTACTCTAGAAAGAGTAAACTATGTGGAACAACTTACTCATAATCTAATGAGTGTCTCACAGATTTGTGACAAGCAACAATGTTCATTTCACAGAAAAGGAGGCATTCATCTTGAAGCCGGGTTTTGTTATTCCTGAAGAATGGATTATGCTCAGAGCTCCAAGGAAGAGAGACATCTATGGTTTAGTTTTAGGTGTTGATAATCCAAAGGAGTCCCTTTGTTTGTTGAGCAAGGCCAATGAGTCAGAATCTCTCTTAGTTGATAATAACGGATCCCCTCTTTTCAAAGCAAATGAGTCTGAATCTCTCCTCTGGCATCGTAGAATGGGACATATCAACTTTCGGAAGATGAATGAACTTGTTAGTCTTGGATTAGTTGAGGTGTTCCAGTAGATATCAGGCTAATCCGAAAGAGTCACATTTGAAAGCTGCGAAAAGGATTCTTCGTTATGTGAAAGCAAGCCTCGTCTAGGGCTTTGGTATCCCATGCATGGTTCCTTTGAATTCAAAGCTTATACTGATTCGGATTATGGTGGCTGCAGTTCGGATAGGAAATGAACGTCAGGTGGATGTCAACTTTTAGGGGGGAGAATTATATCGTGGCAGTGCAAAAAGCAGACATCTGTTGCACAGTCTACCTGTGAAGCAGAGTACATAGCTGCTGGTCAATGCTGTTCTCAGGTACTTTGGATACAGCAACAATTGCGCGACTATGGTATGGATATCTCAGACTCTCCTATTTGTATTGATAATAAGTCTGCATAGATATTACTAAGAATCCGAAAAACTTTAAAGTCACCAAGCACATAGATATAAAGCATCACTTTTTACGTGACTGTTTTGAGAAAAAGCTTATTCATTTAGAAAAGGTTATTACTGATGATAACCTTGCTGATTTTATACTAAAGCTTTTGATAGACCTCGTCATGAGTTTTTATATCAACTCAATGGTATGAAGAATGCCGAGTAGTTTCTCTCAAAGAACTTAAATTTTCTTTTCGCGTCTTAGTAGTTTAAGTCGTATATAGATAGTGTCAAAAAAAAAAAAAAAAAAATAAAAAAATAAAAAAAAATAAAAATAAAATAAAAAATAAATAAATAAAATAAATAATATATAATTAACTAAGGTTACTGCACTATAAGATTAGACGTGACGATACTTTAGCTTTTAAGCCTACTTAACTGTACTTTAAAATGCTCAGTTCAGTGATACCATTATATGATGTATCGATAGGCACAAAGTACCAAGGTTTCCTTTTAATCTGAACTTAAACGTATACAATGTTCTTATGGGAAACGTATTCAGATATATGGCTGAGAATGCTTGTTCTTAAAATAGACAAGTCCTTTAAATCTTATGAAAGATCTTGCATTATAATTATGTATATTTGGTCTTTATATAGAAGGTCTCGGGTACATATATGTGTATGTATTGCTTTTTCGGATGTATATTTGTGACAAGATATACAAATATCAAATAAATCTGTTGAAAATATGAAGCTAATGTGGCCTTTGAGATTCGAACAAGTAAGTCCTTGGGGTGTCTTGTATACCTAGCCTACCTAAAGTTTTCAACTTGGGATAGGTTGTCAGAAAGTTCGCTACACGGGTCTCATAGAAAGTCACGGGTTTTCATAAGTGCTTTAAAGTAAAATTAATGTACAAATATGCAAGTACTTGGCATTATGCAATGTTAAGTATATTTCCGTACGTGAGTCAAGTTAAGTCGCTTTGCGTGTGAGGAATCACCGACCTGTCACCGCTGACTTGATTCTTAAAGACTTTCTCTCTATACTCACCAAATGTCTTAATCTTAGTGCTTGTTTCGATTGTGAGAGTGTATCTGAATATGGGGCACATAAGTTCGCAAACTAAAATTGTGGCATAAGTAACTTACTAGGTTACATGGTGACTGTCCTTGGCTCAAGTAATACGAAAGTGCCACAAACCAAAAAGGAGACTGGAAGTACCGAGTGTTTAAGAGGACAAACATATTGGTAATCGTTTTTGGATCACTGTTCATAACTAATAATAAGAGAATTATGTCTCGCTAGTAGGCTTATGTAAATGCTATTCTGATCTGATCTGCAGTACCCTAGTCACATGTGAATAATGAATAAATTAAGATAACTATTGTGTATAGACTAGTTTATTATTCTGTAATTTTTATTCTAATTTATTTTTCTATTTTATTGAGTCAAAATAAGTATTTTCATAAGTTCTTATTGCACGAGAGATTCTACTTAAATTCTGTTGAGTATATGTTTTACTGAATTCATTCATTTGAATTCTTGATGAGGTTATGTGATTTGTGAAAAAGAAGATTTTCTGATATGGACATTAATTTGTTTAGGTTTAGAAAATGATCTTTTCCGTGTTATGTGAAAAGTCAAAATTATTTGAAATTTCACAAGGTTAAGTTGTTTCAAGTTATGAATTTAATTAATAACTTGGTGACATTTTAGGGTTGATAATGGAATGACCTCCCTTGATCTTTTATTAGAATCTTGAGTATTTCGTAATTGTTAATCCTAATTTGGTGTGTTTTCACTTGAATTTTATGCATTACTGTGCCTTTGCTCTTGTTGCGTTAATGAGTTTTTGGTAAGTGTGCAGTGTTCAGGTTAAGAAGATAAAGTTGGAGTGCTGATCTTTGTTGCAATACAGTGTTGTTCATCCTGATGATATCGTGGAGACAAGATTTTTGGTGTGATATGACAATATTGTGATGCAGATATGAGCACGTGAAGGAAGAATACATGAACCTGTCTTTGAAGTATTTATTTACTTTACATTTCATGTATTTAGTGAAAATAATCAGTGTTGATACTTGTTTCTTTTAGATTTTCGTACCTTGACTGATGACATGAGTTCGGAAACTTTCCAAAGTTCTTCATTGGATTTTTGGACTATTCATTGTTTGTTAGTTTTGTAGACGGCATCTTATATGGGACTTAAGTGTTTCAAGATGGTTTGCCGTCAAGCATCTCAATGAGTAGAGAAATGCTCTCCGTATCATGGTCGTGGTTGGTAACGATGTTAATATGTTCATTGATTATTTTCAGGTTTGTTAATGGTTGATTTTAGATCATGGGTTTTGTTTCTATTCAAGATTGTAATGTTTGTAAAATACTTACATTATAATGATGATTTTAGATGGTGGTACTTTTTGGTACAAGGCATGAACAAGTTTCTTTTAACGAGTTGTTGCTATGTACAGGATTAGGTCAAAGGGTCGCATCGTGGAAAGTTTCGTGATGACGAATCTTGAAAAATTTTCTAAGTACAAAATTGTTCTTACGAAGATAGTGATTAACTTCGTTTGGACTTGTTCTTCAGAAAAATAATGAACTTATTTGGTTTTAAACGAAGATAACCCCTATCTTCGTTCCACTTGAGTTTACGAAGGTTAACTTCGTTCCCTTTATTTTCGACCGACCTGTTTACCCGACCCGTTTTGACCCATCTTTTAATCATCCATATATATATCCCAACTTAATTCGTTTTCTCTTTTTCTTTGCCAAATCATTAAAGAAAACGAATTTAAGCTGCTTAAACCCCTATATCTTCATCAATCAAATTACTTGATTTCACTTGATTCTCGGTTTGTTATTTCGATTTTTGTTGAAATAAGTGATTCAGGTATCTTATCTAGCTTCGTCATTCACAATTCCCCAATTCTTGATTCTTGTTTTTGTCCAATTTTTACATGAACTCATTCGGTTTTAATATATATTTTTATTCTAGGGTTTAATTTCGTTTTTAATTTTAATCCTTTGGATCCTTAATTCGTTTGTAAAATCGATATGGGTTATGCTTCTTTTAAGTGTTACAAATGTTTTGTAATTGATTTTGGGCAAATCAAGTGTTCATCAATGTTTTAAGAATCAAATATTTGATTTTGGAACAAACTGTCATTCAGAATGTCTACGAAGTTAGATCAGAGTTTACGAATTTAGACTTCTCCTTCAACTAACGAACTTAGGAGTGTTTGTGACAAACGAACTTAGTTATGCTTCAAAGCTATTTTCGTTCATTGTTACCCAACGAACTTAACACCTATTTTCGTTTATTGTTATCCAACGAATTTAAAGTTTATCTTCGTTCATTCCTAACTAACGAACTTAATGTCTATCTTCGTACATTCTTAACTTACGAACTTAAAGACTAATTTCGTACAGTTCCAACTTATGAGATTATTGATTAAGTTCATCTAAGATTGTTATTCATTTCTTGTGCTAATCATATAATTGTTTTTCAATTATGACTTGTTTTTGCAGAAATGGCTCTTGCTCCACGTCAGTTCGTTAAGAAGCACAATCTGGCCTTAAATCTCGATCCAGATCAGCATAATTGTGAACGCTATCGTGAGATGTTTGATTTTATTGCTCGTTCTAGGCTTTCTTTTGCATTCTGTGATTCACCTAGATTGATTAGGCAGTATATTGATGACTTCTGGAGGACTGCTCATCAAGTAATGGTTAATGGTCGTAGCTTTGTTCGAGCAACTGTCCAAGGAATCACTTTTGATTTTAATGCTGCGATACTTCGTGAAATTCTGCACTTGGGTGACGAATCAGACGAAGCAGTAGAATTAGCTTATGATTTTGACTTTATTCGTAGGTGTTTTCAAAGAATGGGATATGTTGGTCAAATAAAGCTTCCTTTTGATAAAAGTGGATTTCAAGGACGTTGGAGATACCTTGCTTACGTTTTGTTAGTAAGTCTGAGCAATCGTAAGGCTGGATTTGATCAACTTTCTGCTCAGATTTCTTCGCAGATGGTTGCTTTGGTCTATAATTGACCTTATCCGTTTTCAACATATTTCTATCATGAGTTTATTGGTCAACTCAATGCCAAACCGAGAAATAGGTTTCTCTTATATCCTCGCTTTGTGATGGCAATAGTTAGACATTTTTGTCCGAACTTGGTATTTGATCAAGGTCCTCGCTATGTACCCATGCTTGGCCATTACGTTTATTTGCTGATTTAGAAGCTAACACTAGCAATGTGGCTGGTCTTACTGATCCACCATTGTTTGGTCATTTGATTAATCCAAATTATCGATCTCGTTTTGAGGATGATATGTTAGTGGATGATGAAGACAATTCTGATCATGAGGATGAAGAGAGTTCAGATGATAGTTCTGCTAGTGATTCTGATGACTCTGATAGTGGGAATGATGGAGGTGATGATGTTGTTGAAGCAGACACAGATGAATATGATAGTGTCGCTGCTGATTCAAGTAATGAGCATCGAACTAAGATGTCTCATGATGTCCCTGCTGCTTCAGGAAGTGATCATTCCTATCATTTTTCTCGGGAAGATGTCCCTGGTGATTTACGCCGAGAGCGTCGGAGTAAGGCATGTCATTCTTCTCCTGTTCCTTTTGATACGGCTCAATCAGTTCATGTTGAACAGGATGTTGGTGCTGAACAAGAAGCTGTACCTGATTATCAAGAAGAATTGGAACATAGAAATATGGCATCAAGTCCATTACATGAAGGTACAAGTACTGTTGGACTTAAGAGGACACTGGATACGCCTCTTACTTATCGCAGAGCTAAGCGTGCACGAATTTCTGAGGCTACTTCAGAATCTACAGCTGCTGCTGCTATTCCTGCTGTCTCTACAGCACCGGTTGTTTCAGTTGCCGGTAGTGTACCGTTGCGTCCACTGTTGCCTCCTGCTATACCAATATTGCCCAGATTGCCTACTTTTCCTCCTATTCCTTCAGATTACTCCCTAGTTAGGCGTATCGATGTTCTTCAGACTCGTGTTGATACATTAGAGTCTGATCTTATGAATGTTCGAGGTGCATTGACCTTTCTAATAAACTGGGTCAAGAATCAAGGGGGAGATGTTCCTGAAGAAGTCTGCAGATTATCAGCAGTTCAGCCAAGACGTCAGAATGATGATGATGATGCTGATAATGCTGGTAATAGGAGTGATTCTCGCCCAGTTTCTGACAAAGGAAAAGGGTTGAGACTCAGGGGGAGACAGGAAGAGATACTACCCAGACTGGTACTTCTGGTGCGGGTGGATCAAGTGCTCCTCGAGAGGCTGAAGTTATTGAAGCACTTGACTCAGGTAACTCTTCGAAATCGGTTGATTATTTAAGTGATGATCAAGTTGAAGCTGAAACTGAACGATTAAAGCGTGAAGTTAAGGCAAAATTTGGACATGACTGTAATACTGAAGAAAATGCTTTTCATTCTGTATTTGATAATCTGTTAGATAAACAGCAAGAAGCAGAAACTGAAAGAGAAAAAGAATTACAGATTCATAGGCAAACAGCCTTGGAATCTGATTCTGATTCTGATTCAACTTATGATTATGATAAAGATTAGATAAAGTGTATATTAGGTTGCATGTAATAAGTTTACGACATGTAAATGTAATCTATCTTATTTCAATGCAATTATATTTTATCTTTATTATTATTATCATGATTATTCATTGTATTTTGGTGTTTATCTTGTGTAATCTTAATAGATGATACAGATGATACAGAATTGCTTTTTGATGGTGATGAACTTGAGGAGGGTGAGTTTGTTCCTGAACCGGATTTAAATATATTCAAGAAACCTTATGGGTTTGATGATGTTTGGGATTCAACTCCTGAAGACCCATCTTTGGCTGAAAGAAAAGAGTTAGAGATAAAGAGGAATGAAGTTAAGGAAAGAATGCTTCAAGCGTCAATTAGTAGCTCCGCTAAAGTTTTAAACTTTGTGGTATATGCTAGGATTGATGATGCATTGATTCCTTTTCACTGGGAAATAAACTTGACAAGACCTTTTAATCCAAATGATTATCCTGTACCTCTCAGAGAAGATGATCCACTACATGAGATTGATCGACTTGTGCCTGGACAAAGAATCAATGATTATATAGTCACATGGGATACTATGAAACCCATCATGTATTGGACTCATATCTCAGATAAAGATGCTGCAAAATATAAGACAATAATCTGGAGTTGGTTTTATGATGAAGAATTGAAGTTGTTCGTTCTTAAAAGACCAGAAGGTTGTCAGTATTTGGCATGGCGTGAGAGACACTTCAGAAGTTTATGTGAAGAAGATTTACACGAACTTGGAAACAACTGGATTATCAATCCAAGTGGTTATGGTCTTGCTGATGTGGTTTGTAAGAATCTTCATGAAGATTTCAAGTTGAGATCGAATATGAAAGACTCTGAGAAACCAAAGTTTCATATTGAACCAAGACGAAAGAAGAAGGTGGTTAAGCCAGATAAAAGTGTTGAGTATATTCAACGTGATATCAAGTGTATGATCAAAGTCCCTGCCAAGAAATGGGCACAAGATGTCTTGGATAAAATGGATAATTGGGAGATTGATCGAAATTCTGGTGAAGCCAAGATGTATGCAGACTCAAAGAAGAAGATGTTGTTGAGAAGGATGTATGATCCAATGCAGTTGGTGAATTTCTCAAGAAATGATCAGAGAAAATTATACGATACTGAATGCTCATTTTTACCATTTTGGAAGAATGAAGAAGATCGATATCGTAAGATTCTCCAAGTCTGCTTACATGAAAATATCCATGCAAATAGCAAATGATTGTTATTTGATGGATGATGAAGATTTTTGAAGACTGAAGAAATCGAAGATGCTGCTGTCAAGGGGGAGTTTGTTGATGCATGTTGATGTGACAGCAGCAACTTAGATTTGATTAGTCTTTTAGATTAAGACATTATGTTGTTTTATGTCTTATTCATTTATATGTAATTGATAGATTATGGACTTCGTGTTTTAGTAATGATCGATTACATGTTTGGTGTTATATATATGTTTATATATGATGTTTGTTATGTATGTCATACAAGTACAAACATAATATATGTTAGGGTTCTTGTACATAAAGTACTTGGAAAATAACTAAGCATAGATGTTGATGGTATTTAGTACTAACGAAGATAATCTTCGTTAGGAACTAACGAAGATAATCTTCGTTTTATGGGCTGGGCTGCTAAGTTCGTAAGAACAAAGCCCAGCAAGCCCAATATCGAGTTGAAACATATATAAACGATTGGAAACCCTAAATTGAGGTTCGAAGTTCAGTTTACACACCCTTAGACGACTAAGTTCGTTTCTAGCTTATAGCAAACGAATATAGATCATATAAGGCCGATTATATTGATATAATTAGCAATATACATGATAACTAATCAAACTAGTTATCTCGTGAGGATTCCGCACTCACGACATAACAATAGACGATCTCGAGAGCGATCCGTAGCTATTGAGGGACTCACACTTGAGGTGCGGACAATAACTTGGTGATCAACAAAAAGCCCCTAGATCACCTGCTGCCTCGCAGATCTTCTTCGGGCTAGCGGAACAACCTTTGACGACTTAACCTGCACAAGTAATGCTTGATATTTCGACAAATGTTCAACCCTAATCTTTGTTAAGGTTCGGTTTATATAGGTAACACCCGACATGGGCTTCAGCGAGTCGGCCTCACAAATCCAGCCCAGCCCGTCACTAATGCGAGGTCGCATTCTGTGATTGGCCTCGTATTTGACCCTGCAAATACGGAGTCGTATTCCCTATGTGAAATGCGAGGTCGTATTTCACACTTAGCAGATTTATTACACATTCAATACTTCAACTTAATCTAGTATTCTATGCATAATACTAAGTTCATTAATGACAATCACATTACAAAGACATATAACAATATAAGCCCAAACAATCTAGACTGCTATTGACATAGACGTGCACTTACAGACTCCCCCTTGGCAATAGCTTCTAGACGTTAACATACCTATGTCTTCGTCTTGTCTTTGTCATTAATCTACTTCCTCTGCTTTTTCTTCTTGCTCCTGCTTTGCTCCTTCTCAGTCTCAGTCTCAGTCTCAGTCTCGAAATCAGAATCTGACTCTGACTCTGAAGGAGTATGAGTCAACCCTAACCGTTCTTTCTCTTGATCCCACATAGATCCTGGATCATAATAATAATCCGCAATCTCTGCCCTAGCTCTCATATGAGCTTGTGGATCATAACCCAATCTCTTCTCTAGTCTATGCACAATAATTGGATGCAAATCTGACTCGGTAGAAGTATTATTGGTAGAATCGGTCTTGGTAGACTCACTATCCTGAGCACTAGCATTATCAGCATCAAGAGCAATAGCATCAGATTGCCCTACCAAACCCTTATCCTTATCTAATCGATCAATGTCAACATCTTCTGTAAGGGTTTGGTTTGAGGTGCCTCAAGCTCAACTACCATGTTTATCTCTGTAGACATCTGTTCTTGAGCTTGTAGAGCTTCTGAGGTTGCCTTGCCAGCAACACCAGCCTGGCTAGACTCTCCTTGAGTCTCTGTTCTGAACACAGAACTCCCTCCTAGCTCTAGCAGCATCTGGATCTTCATTCTGATCATCATCATGCCCTGCTTAGCCAGCTCATCACCTCTGCAACCTAAGCTGTCTCTCTCAGCTCTAACCTTGAGATAGTTATCGATGAGCTCATGCAGTTTTTCTTCGGAGATCTTGACTCCCTTCTTCATTGCATCTGCCATCCTGACAACCTTTCCATCAAGTTCAAGATACTTTTTATACATCTTGGACACTACCACCTCGGCCTTGTCCAACTTGTCTTCCAAAAACTTATTCTTGTCACTAACAACCTTAAGATCACCAGCTAAACGAGTGATCAAACCTCTCATCTCATTCATCTGTCTCTGCAGATCACCAAGATTAGTTTCTTCACTTGTTTGTCGCTGTGGTTGTGGCTGTGTAGTCTCAAGAACAGTAACAACTGGCACACTTTGTGAACCACCAGCAGCAGCAAAAGTCTCTTGTTCCCTGACAAGTCTAGTTCTCTTTGGCATAGGCTGCTCTGGCACCCAATCTTCATCTGTTTCTCTTCTTCTTCTTCCTTGAGCTGCCTCAGTAGGTTTAGGAACCATCTTAGATCCAACTTTGATGAATGCATGAGATCTAAGGATCTTCATCACCATCACTGCTAGAATCATCATCAGAATGATAGAAGGCTCTCTGTCTGCTTGAACATCAGCAACAGCCTTTCCTCTACCTTCAGCATTCACACCAGATCCACTGGCCTGACCCGCTCCTGACCCACTAGCTTCTTCAGTACCAGACCCACTAGCTCTAGCTGCTTCAGAACCAACTGCAGCTCCAGCTACATAATCATCTATATCTCGGTCAAGGTCCGCATCTACTAGGTCATCAACATTGGCATTGTACCTTTGCACTTGAGCAATATCACCATCTGGATCAACCATCTCTTCCAATAAATCATCTACAATCTCAGGATTGGCTCCAGGGTGGTTTATCACATCATCTGCAACCTGTACAACAACTTCAGGCTCTTCTGGTGCATCTTCCTGAACCACTACGTCATGTAACTGCTCAACATTCTCAGCAGCTTTACCACCCTCTGGCTGAGGCCCTTCATAAGCTGATATGACCCCATCAGTAGGTGCTATGTAGTTGGCATTGATGATGGCACCGAACAATGCAACATCTTGTGCATTTGGATCATTATGGTATCGAGACACAAACTCATCATAACCACGTCGGATGATCGAGCTCACTTGCTTCACTTCTCCTACAGCAGGTAGATTTGGAAGTCGAGCATTGATTATCATCATCACGAACCAAGGATACATCAAAAACCTCCTCTTTCCTGTGGCTGTGATCTGTTTCTTCATCTCATCGAAGAAGAATTTCGAGAAACTATACGGCTTGTTAAATACCAAGCCCACCATCTGTGCTTGGGCTTCCTGGTTCAACGTATCATAACCAGACTTCTTGTTGCTTAAACTAACCAGCAACACATGCGTAAGATACCTCCACCTGCCATAAAAACCCTTCTTGAACAGAGTTTTACTTGACATATCTGCAGCAAACCCATTCTTCTGAAAGCACCTTGAATGACTTCATGTCTGAACTTGGTGAGACCTGTAGCACCACCTTCTTGTTCAACTGTGCCCGGATTAAGAATGTTAACGAGGTCAGCAGCTGTGATCTGTATCTGCTGCCCAGCAACTATGGTATGAAAGATATACACATCTCCTGCCTTCACACAGTCAGCATTATTCCAGAAATCTCTGAGATAATCTAAATATATGACTGGAGAATGTGTAAGAACATGATGAATCCTTGATCTTCGGAAAAAGGCAAATATCTCGTGATAATAAGTCGTTCCTTCCTGATTATCATCGAACTTCATCACATAATTATGACCTGCTATGAAATTTCTTGCCATTTCTGTAATCAATAACAAATAATTAATTACTCAAATAGACATAAAAATTCATATGCATAACAAACACAACTAAAATTATCCCGGTAATTTAGTCAAAAGCATAAATTATCCCTGTAATTTACAACATAACATAAATTATCTCTGTAATTTAGTTAAGCATTAATTAACTCATTTTCAAATCTTTATAAATTATAAACTTTTGAAAATCTGTTAAATTAACTTAAATTATCCCTGTAATTAAGTTAAGTATAAAAATTAACTCATTTTCAAACATTTATAAGAATAAACTTTTGAAAATCTGTTAAGTCAAAAATACGAGGTCGTATCCCTGTACGAGGTCGTATTTCAAGGTCAAAATACGGTCAACCAAACTCTAAAATACGAAGTCGTATTTTCCAATTTGGCCACGTATTAGTCCAGGTCGTAAATCGGCATCGTATTTCGAAAGTCAAACCAGTCAAAATAAATTGACATTTACGAGGTCGCAAATCTGGGCTAGCAAAACCCCAAATGCGAGTCCGTCGCACTGTTCGTCTTCCCCAACGCGATTTCGCGATTTACCCAACCAAAACTGGTAAAAATTGTTTCTTTATACTCGTATTCAAACGATAAAGATACCCCAACCCTTATTTTTAACCAAAAAAACATCAGAATCGAAGAAACTAAGGAAACCTAATTCGAAAATTTTGAATCCTATTTTCTTGATTTTCTTGTTGCATGGTTAACTACTGGACGATTAGATAGTATACCTAGATTCGGTTTTCACAGTGATGACGAATATATCAACCAAAAACACTTGATCTAATTGTATATATCGAATCTAATACGGGGTAGCAAAGTAGTATTTCGGGGTCGTAAAGCTCAATTTTGATAAAATAAAATGTGAGGTCGTGTTTGGCTAAAATGGGTTTATATACCCACTTGACCCGAATGGATCTAATTACGATAAAAAAATTAAATTTGGTTTATATACCCACTTGACCCGAATGGGTCTGGGTCAACCCGGCCCAATTACGAGGTCGTATCTGCACAAGGCCCAATCGACCAATTACGAGGTCGTATTCTGCCTCTTGCTAATTACGAGGTCGTAAAACCTGCACACTTTAAAATTCAAAAAATTTCGTCAAAGTTTCTGAATAATTGATCAACGATTACCACGAACTTCCTGGAAATATGAAAATTTAAAAGATCAAACCTGTAAGCATCAAATTTTCATCTTTTCCTCAATCTTCGTCTTAACCTGAAAAGTTAATAAACTTACACAAAATTCTTTAACTTTTCAACGATCAATCTTTCCAAAACTTTCTCGAATTTAGCTTTCCCGAATCTGTACCACTTGCAACAATCCATATTTCTAACCAGTTATAAAATTGATTCTTCATTCTTATACCTCCCCCTCAATTTTATGACTAGGAAGTATAACGATGACTAATCATTATAACAACCATCATTCTTATGTACTCCCCCTCAATTTATGACTGGGATACATAACTATGATAAAAAAAATATTGATTAAATACTTCATATTCTTATGAAAACACAATTGACTAGGTACTCCTCCTCAATTTATGACATGTTTTCATAACTATATGATCTAAATAATCAATGCTTAAACCTTTCACATTCATATATGTTTCTATATCTAAGGTAGCAAAGACCTTTCATATTCAAACAATATATCTATGTCTAAGGCATAAAATATTAACTATGTAGCCTTTCACATTCAAACATGACATTTCTATGTCTAAGGCATAATATAGTTAATAACCTTTCATATTCACTTAACGTCTATGACTAAGATTTTCTTAATCTTTTTCATTCACATTAAGTCTATATCTAAGGATTTATTTAACCTTCTACATTCACATTATGTCTATGTCTAAGATTTTAATAATCTTCTACATTCACTTAATGTCTATGTCTAAGGTTTCACATAACCTTCTACATTTACACATGTCTATGTCTAAGATTTTAATAATCTTCTACATTCACTTAATGTCTATGTCTAAGGTTTACTAACATAGTTGATAATCTTTCATATTAAAATAAAATTATTTCTATATCTAAGATCTTCAACTAATAATGACCTTGCTATCAACATCTGTAATTACTATATAAATATGAGTCCCTGAAATACGATGGTTAACCAGGAAAGTGTAAAATACAACAAGTCTAATAATCACTAGAATGGACTAGTATTACTTGTAAATAAATGCAAGAATATATAAACAAAGTAATACAAGACTTAAAGCAATAAACAAATAAAGTGGAACATTATGTATTGTTTCATGAGTATTTTATTTATGATGTTTAAATAAAATACAAGGTTGTTGCGGAATCAAGATAATACAATTAAGTATATATCCTAACAACCTATGAGTTACAAATGATCTATATTTGTCAAATAACTCTTTAGGATCGAGATACTTAAAGTTGTGAAGTATCCCTGTTTAAGATCGAGAGTATTTGAAATTCACTTTCATGCAAAGTGTATGCTAAAAAGTATTTATGTCAAGGAAATGACTTTGTATTTATAGGCAACAAAATTCACCAGTGAATTTTGTGCCGTACAAATATGGTTGCATACATCTAATGATCCGACAAGAACATTAAATGTATTGGATAAGGAATAAGGATAAAGTCACATCAAGTGCAAGTGTATCCTTTTATCCAACCACCTTTACACACATACTTTGGTAAAGAACAAGTGGATTGTTCTTTGGAAAGTGTGTAAAGGCATAAGTCAATCCTCGATATCAGTGTTCAGACTTGTAGTTCTAGAACACTGACAATCCTCCAGTGTACAGATCTGGTAAGACTTTCCAGTGGACTCCGCCATTTAAGTCTTCTTTCTTCAGACTTCAGTCAGAATGTCTTCAGTAGAGTTGATCTGGACTGGGGTGAAGTCCAGTGAGCTAATCTGGAGAATACTCCAGATTTCCTATACAAGTATTTGCTCACTGGTCTTCCATTAATTCTGGACAAATCTTCAGAGGGACTCCAGATTCCAAGTCTGGAGTAGGTCCAGTAGAACACGTTTCTGGACTGATCTTCAGTAAGGCTCCAGTAGTCGAGTCTGGAGCGAGTCCAGTAAATCTGGACTAAATCTGGACCTAACAAATTCCCCCTATTTGTTTAGAAATAATGCAAGTGTTTTCAAGCTTGAATCTATACATTTTGTAAGCTTGAAAAACACAAGTTTCGATTTGTCTAATCTAAGTTACTGGAAAACACTTTATAGATCATGAGTGTTTTCAGTTTCATCTTTTAAGTTCTAACTTAGACTAAATCTGATCATTTACTTATAGGAATAAAAAAAAAATTGCAACTATTATTACATTCATCAACTGATAAATAGTATACAATTTTCATAAGACAATAATTTACAATAAGTAAAAAATAAGAGTTAGGCCCTTCTTTTCGATGTCCTTTCTGGAGCATCTTCAGTAGCCTTCCTCTTTTGGTGATGGAGATGATGGAACAGACACTGGTGGTCTCAAACCCAACACAGCTTCCATTTGTTGTATTCTTCTCCAGACCTTCTCAATCTCTTCATAAAGGCCTTAACATCTGGAGATAAATCAGTTTTACCTTTAAATGTCAATCCTATCTCCTTCAGTTCAGTCCATCCAAAAGCTTGGACTGTTGTATCTTTCCTTTCATCTGTAAAGTTACCCTCCCTGGTCAACTTTATATTAAATCTGGTCCTTCCTTGATGATTTTCAGCCAACTTGATTTCAGCATCAACAATTTTTCTAGCATTAGCCCTGAAATTCATCATTTGATCATAAGATGCCTTCTGCTTCGCCATCTGACCATATATTCAGTTTCCTTGGATACACCACTCTGTTGTCCTTCAGTGGACTGGAGTTGTTGGCGATTAATTCTTAGAGAAGTATCCAGGGGAATGAAAGTGCTCACATCAGCATCCTTTATTGCCTTGATTTGTTTGGCAGTAAGCTTCGGCAGACCAGTCAATCTTTTTCTGTACTCTAACTCCAGAGCACCAGCGTTCTTTCTAATCTTTCTCTGGAGGTTCACCAGTTCCTCCCTTCTTTGCCTTATCAATTCTGGAATGGTAACACCATAAATTAATGAATCATATACCTGTTCTTCTTCAGCGTAGAACGAGCGTATATGAACATCATTCAATGCATCTTGACATTGATGAACTCTGGGATCATCCTTCATCTTCTTAACACTTCAATGTTAATGCCTAACCTTCCAGCATTGTAAGAGTCCAGAGTTCCCATTGTTGCCATCTCCCTTTGATGGGCCAGCAGTTCATCTTTTTGATTTGTCTTGAAAATTTCAATCATGATGCATTGTTGTTGCAGTTTCTTCGAGGTGTCATCATCAACATCTGGTTCAACATTTTGTTCTTCTTCTTTAGATACCTGTTCTTTTCCTTTTCTCTTAACAGATTTCAAAGTTGTTGGTATATCTGGGAAGGTTTCAAACTGGGGCTCACTGGCATCAGTACCAGTAGCTTCTTCCAATGTTCTCTGGGCCAAACGTGCACTAGCATCAGTACCAGTCACTTGCTTTTGTTGCACAATGCTTTCAGTAGCAAAGGCTTTTTCAACTGCACTTACCTTCTTTCTTATCAACCCTTCTTGGTCACCAGACGACTTTTCCCCTTTGGAATGATCACCAGTTCTGGACTTGAGATCATTCCATAATTCTTCCATCATATGTCTGTCCAGTGAACCAAAAGTTCTTCCAGTCACTGGATTTGTATCAGTCACAATTTTCTGAGTGCCAGCACTTCCTTTTTAACATCTTCAACTTCTTTTGGCAAGTGCTTTGGCAGCTCAACCTCAATCATCTTCAGAACTTCTGGCAACATAACATCTTGAATTGATCGAAGGACAGATCCAGAAATCTCTTCAGTGATTTCTTTAAGCATACTGGATCTGAACTTCCTTGTACATTCATCACTTATAGTGCTAACAACTACACCCTGTTCCAGTGTGGGTCTACTCTCCAGAGAACTGACCCTGAAGACCAAATTCTGAACATCTTCTTTCAGACCTGCCAGTGGTTGAACAATCTTACTATCCACTGCAGTCTGAACAGAACTAACCAGCTTCTCTTCTAAGCCCTGGACTGCCACTTTTATATTTTCAGAATTATGATTGGTGGCAGTACCAGTTCATCTAACTTCTCAAACACCAACTTCTCATTCCCAGCAAACAAGTTCATTTCTGAAGCTAAATTATTTGACAATAAGGATTTGAAAT
>CM067167.1:180535022-180580671 GCA_034093135.1 Erigeron breviscapus
AGGAATACCACAATTGTAGCACTTTTTGTCTGATGCCTTACCCTTCTCAACAACTTGTTTCTCATAAGCTTCCTTCTTTTCACCATGTTTTGATCCACTAGCTTCACCTTGCTCATTACTCTTAGGATGATAATGTTCCTTCTTGGGAAATGCACTTGTAGAAGCAGTGCGGAGATTGTTGTTTGTTGGCCTCGCTTTGTAAAATTTTCTCTTGAAATGCTTTGTTACAGCGGCAAGAGCTTGATATAGTTCATCTGAAACACCATCTCTTGTAGCCATCATATCATCTCCCTCCTCATCAGATGAATAAACAACTACCATTTGCCTCTTAAGAGCTTCAGAAATCTTCTTCTCAACTATCAATGCCAAAGGATCAGCAGATACAACTTCTGGCATTTTGCTTGATGAAGCTTTGTTTAGAACTTGGTTTTCATTGAGTTTGAAAGATTCATAAAGAGTATGAATGGTGAACTTGGCAGATTTTGATGTTGCTTGATCTGTGTTCCAAAATCTTCCCATTCTGGACCAAGAGCTTTGATGAATTTGATGTTTAACTCAATCTCTGTTTTCTTTACATTGTTCTTCCTCAGTTCATTTATGACATTGCAGAATCTGTAGTAGACAGCCTCAAGAGTTTCATTTGGCAATTTTGTGAAGTTGTCAAACTCAGTCAAAACATTGGTCAATCTTATCGTTGAAGTCACGTCAGCTCCTTCCATCTGTCTAGCCACCTCATCCCATATTTCCTTGGCTGTATCAACCCTTCCAACTCTAAGCTTTCTTTGGTCATTTGATAGCTTCTGAATTGTATGGAATCCTCGTATAGAGTTGATGACATGAACCATAGAACTAGAATCACTCACACATGTATTAATAGGTACATCAAACATAAAAGAATCAAATATTACAAAAATAAGTTACCTTTCTTAGCTAGCTACTCCTTGATTTTAGGGCAATCTGGTACAATCAGAATTTGCAGTTAGGATTGCTCGTCAAGGACTTAGCTAGAGGCAACAGCACCATGATTAGCCTTTTGAACTTTAATTGCAGTCTTATTACTGTTATTATCCTTCTTCTTAATGGAATTAGCAGTGGTAGTAAGGTGAACAGCTTTAGGTTGGCCCAACTTAAGGCGACCATTTTCTTGCACACACATTGCGATTAGTTCACTCATCGACCATTTATCCTTCATAGCGCTATATTTAATTTTGAAGGAGTCGAAATGAGCAGGCAATGAGGTCATTAATTATAAATGCACAAGAAAACTATCAAAGACTTCCAATTTAGGACTCTTAAGCTTATGAGTCATGTCAGTCATCTTCATTATGTGTTCACAAATACTGCTATTTCCTTTGTATTTAAGCTACTTGCATACGCCTTATACATACCCTCAGATACTATGATTGATGTAGTTCTTGGACATCATTAGTGACAAGTGATTCGCCGTATCCCACTTTCTTAAAATTCGCTTTCTGAGCTGCGGAAGAGTTAGCAGTAAAGCAGTGGGTTCATTATGGCAAATGATATAGTCAAGGTCTAGCATCTTCAGAGTTAGAGGTAATTAATCCTTTTATAAAGCAAATTTTGCATCAATAAGTGGCTTAATGCCTAAGTTAGGTACTACAGTGGAAATAAGGAGGATATTAATTTATAATACAAGCAATAGAAGATTATAATAGTAATGCCTAAAATAAGTAGGCCTAATAGTAATGAAGTTATAGTGACATGATTAGCTTTCTAAGGCAAACTAAGTAATATCTATAAAAGTAATGGAACTAAAGTAATACCTAAAATAAGTAGGCCTAATAATAATGTTCCTCATAATGACATAATTAGATATCTAAGGCAGACTAAGTAATGTCTCTAAACATAATGGAACTAAAGTAATGCCAAAAATACATAAGGGCTAATAATAATGTTCCTAAAATAATGAGACTACGACCATTATAAAAGTAATGAAGCTACTGATAGGTAAGCCTATTGTAAACACCAAAACAATAAGCTAAAGTAAGTCTCTACTTAGACTTTACATCAACTTTGGGCAGAAGTAACTAATATCTAAGTAACACACGAGCATTAGGTCATGCAACACAACGCTTATCTTTTGACCTTTGGACAAAATCAAGAATCGTGTATATTATGCATGAAAATAGTCCTTTTAGCACACAAAGTATATTAAATCACCTTTGGGCAAAATCAATATACTAAGTGTTCATTATGCAAAAGGAAAAGAACGCAACATGAGAATCACATTTGACCTTTGAGCACAAATGATAAAACCATGTACATTAGTGCGAAGCCCCCAAACATTACGGGGGTCCGGGGGCAGCGCCCCTGGAAGCGGGGTCCAAGGGGTAGAGCCCCTGGCTGGGAATTACCCTTAAAGTCCTATGGCAAAAAATGTCTTAGAAAAATTATTTTTTGAAAAATGAGAGACAAATTGTGAGTCCCTTAAGTTCGATGGTTAAACCAGGAAAGTGTAAATACAACAAGTCTAATAAACACTAGAAAAGGACTAGTATTACTTAAATATAAATGCAAGTATATAAATAAAGTAATACATGACTTAAAGCAATAAACAAATAAAGTGGAACATTATGTATTGTTTCATGGGTATTTTATTTATTGATGTATAAACAAAATACAAGGCTGTTGCGGAATCAAGATAATACAATTAAGTATGTATCCTAACAACCTATGAGTTACAAATGATCTATATTTGTCAAATAACTCTTTAGGATCGAGATACTTAAAGTTGTGAAGTATCCCTGTTTAAGATCGAGAGTATTTGGACAAATTCACTTCAATGCAAAATGAATGCTTAAAAAGTATTTATGTCAAGGAAATGACTTCCTATTTATAGGCAACAAAATTCACCAGTGAACTTTGTGCCGTACAAATGTGGTTGCATACATTTAATGATCCGACAAGAACATTAAATGTATTGGATAAGGAATAAGGATAAAGTCACATCAAGTGCAAGTGTATCCTTTTATCCAACCACCTTAACACACGTATACTTTGGTAAAGAACAAGTGGATTGTTCTTTGGAAAGTGTGTGTAAAGGAAAAGTCAATCCTTGATATCAGTGTTCAGACTTGTAGGATCTAGAACACTGACAATCTCCAGTGAACAGATCTGGTAAGACTTTCCAGTGGACTCCGCCATTTGTTAAGTCTTCTTTCTTCAGACTTCAGTCTTTGACTTCAGTCAGAATGTCTTCAGTATAGTTGATCTGGACTGGGGTGAAGTCCAGTGAGCTCATCTGGAGAATACTCCAGATTTCCTATACAAGTATTTGCTCACTGATCTTCAATTATTTCTGGACAAATCTTCAGAGGGACTCCAGATTCCAAGTCTGGAGTAGGTCCAGTAGAACACAATTCTGGTCAGATCTTCAGTGAGGCTCCAGTAGTCGAGTCTGGAGCGAGTCCAGTAAATCTGGACTAAATCTGGACCTAACAAATTCCCCCTATTTGTTTAGAAATAATGCAAGTATTTTCAGGCTTATAGATATACAAATTTGTATGCCTGGAAAACACTTGGTCGATTAAGTCTAAAAAATCTAAGTTACTGGAAAACACTTTATAGATCATGAGTGTTTTCAGTTTCATCTTTTAAGTTCTAACTTAGACTAAATCTGATCATTTACTTATATAAAATTTAAAAATTGCAACTATTATTACTAACATCAACTGGAAAATAGTTACAACTTTCATCAAACGATTAATTACAATAAGTACATGATAAGAGTTAGGCCCTTCTTTTCGATGTCCTTTCTGGAGCATCTTCAGTAGCCTTTCTCTTTGGAGAAGGAGAGGAAGGTAGTGAATCTGGTGATCTTAAGCCTAATGCAGCTTCCATTTGTTGCTTCCTTCTGAACACCTTTTCAATCCTTTTCAGAAATCCTTTAACATCAGTCGACACATCTGTCTTCCCCTTGAACGTTAAAGCGATTTCCTTCAGTTCACTCAAACCAAAAGCTTGAACTGAAGTATTTTTCCTCTCATCAGTAAAGTTACCCTCCCTGGTCAACTTTACCTCGAACTTAGACATGCCTTCATGATCTTCAGCCAACTTGATTTCAGCACCAGTGATCTTTCTTGCATCAGCCCTGAAGTTCAACATTTCATTGTATTTTTCTTTCAGCTTGGCTTGCTTGATCAAATCTTCAGTATCCTTGGACACTCTCCTTTGCTCTACAGCAGTTTGGAGTTCTTGACGATTTATTCTTCGAGAAGTGTCCAGGGGAATGAAAGTACTTACATCAGCATCTCTGATTGCTTTGATCTGTCTGGCAGTCAACTTCGGTAAACCAGTAAGTCTCTTTCTGTACTCTATTTCCAGAGCACCAGCATTCTTTCTTATTTTCTTCTGGAGACTTACCAGTTCAGCTTTTCTTTGTCTGATGAGTTCTGGTACACTCATGCCATAAATAAGTGAATCATAGACTTGCTCTTCTTCAGCGTAGAACGAGCGTACATGAACATCATCTAATGCATTTAGGCATTGATGAACTCTGGGATCATCTTTCATCCTTTTATAGACTTCAATGTTAATGCCTAACCTTCCAGCATTGTAGGAGTCCAGAGTTCCCATTGTTGCCATCTCCCTTTGATGGGCCAGCAGTTCATCCTTTTGATTTCTTTTAAAAATTTCAATCATGATGCATTCTTGCTCTAACTTCCTTGAAGTTTCATCATCAACATCTTCAGTTTGTTCTTCCTCTTCACCAGACACAACTTTTTCCTTTCCTTTAACAGTCTTCAGTGTAGTAGGAATATCTGGGAAGGTTTCAAACTGGGGCTCACTGGCTTCAGTACCATATGCTCTTTGTGTTTCAGTAAGCCCGGCTTCAGTGCCATATGCTCTTTGTGTTTCAGTAAGCCCGGCTTCAGTGCCATATGCTTGTCTTTCAGTTTGGTCACCAGACGACCTTTCCCCCTTGGAACGATCTCTAGTAGTTGACTTGAGATCATTCCACAATTGTTCAAGCATGAGTCTGTCTAGTGGACCAAAAGATGTACCTTGTACTGGAGTTGTTTCAGACACAACTTTCTTGAGTGCCTGCACTTCCTTCTGAATATTTTCAACAGCTGAAGGCAAGTGTTGTGGCAACTTCTCATCCAGTAGCTTTTCTATTGAAGGTGGTGGTGGTGGTGGTGGTGTGGTGGTGGTGGTGGTGGTGGTGTGGTGGTGGTGGTGGTGGTGATAGGTGGTGGTGGTGGTGGTGGTGGTGGTGGTGGTGGTGGTGGTGGTGGTGGTGGTGGTGGTGGTGGTGGTGGTGGTGGTGGTGGTGGTGGTGGTGGTGGTGGTGGTGGTGGTGGTGGTGGTGGTGGTGGTGGTGGTGGTGGTGGTGGTGGTGGTGGTGGTGGTGGTGGTGGTGGTGGTGGTGGTGGTGGTGGTGGTGGTGGTGGTGGTGGTGGTGGTGGTGGTGGTGGTGGTGGTGGTGGTGGTGGTGGTGGTGGTGGTGGTGGTGGTGGTGGTGGTGGTGGTGGTGGTGGTGGTGGTGGTGGTGGTGGTGGTGGTGGTGGTGGTGGTGGTGGTGGTGGTGGTGGTGGTGGTGGTGGTGGTGGTGGTGGTGGTGGTGGTGGTGGTGGTGGTGGTGGTGGTGGTGGTGGTGGTGGTGGTGGTGGTGGTGGTGGTGGTGGTGGTGGTGGTGGTGGTGGTGGTGGTGGTGGTGGTGGTGGTGGTGGTGGTGGTGGTGGTGGTGGTGGTGGTGGTGGTGGTGGTGGTGGTGGTGGTGGTGGTGGTGGTGGTGGTGGTGGTGGTGGTGGTGGTGGTGGTGGTGGTGGTGGTGGTGGTGGTGGTGGTGGTGGTGGTGGTGGTGGTGGTGGTGGTGGTGGTGGTGGTGGTGGTGGTGGTGGTGGTGGTGGTGGTGGTGGTGGTGGTGGTGGTGGTGGTGGTGGTGGTGGTGGTGGTGGTGGTGGTGGTGGTGGTGGTGGTGGTGGTGGTGGTGGTGGTGGTGGTGGTGGTGGTGGTGGTGGTGGTGGTGGTGGTGGTGGTGGTGGTGGTGGTGGTGGTGGTGGTGGTGGTGGTGGTGGTGGTGGTGGTGGTGGTGGTGGTGGTGGTGGTGGTGGTGGTGGTGGTGGTGGTGGTGGTGGTGGTGGTGGTGGTGGTGGTGGTGGTGGTGGTGGTGGTGGTGGTGGTGGTGGTGGTGGTGGTGGTGGTGGTGGTGGTGGTGGTGGTGGTGGTGGTGGTGGTGGTGGTGGTGGTGGTGGTGGTGGTGGTGGTGGTGGTGGTGGTGGTGGTGGTGGTGGTGGTGGTGGTGGTGGTGGTGGTGGTGGTGGTGGTGGTGGTGGTGGTGGTGGTGGTGGTGGTGGTGGTGGTGGTGGTGGTGGTGGTGGTGGTGGTGGTGGTGGTGGTGGTGGTGGTGGTGGTGGTGGTGGTGGTGGTGGTGGTGGTGGTGGTGGTGGTGGTGGTGGTGGTGGTGGTGGTGGTGGTGGTGGTGGTGGTGGTGGTGGTGGTGGTGGTGGTGGTGGTGGTGGTGGTGGTGGTGGTGGTGGTGGTGGTGGTGGTGGTGGTGGTGGTGGTGGTGGTGGTGGTGGTGGTGGTGGTGGTGGTGGTGGTGGTGGTGGTGGTGGTGGTGGTGGTGGTGGTGGTGGTGGTGGTGGTGGTGGTGGTGGTGGTGGTGGTGGTGGTGGTGGTGGTGGTGGTGGTGGTGGTGGTGGTGGTGGTGGTGGTGGTGGTGGTGGTGGTGGTGGTGGTGGTGGTGGTGGTGGTGGTGGTGGTGGTGGTGGTGGTGGTGGTGGTGGTGGTGGTGGTGGTGGTGGTGGTGGTGGTGGTGGTGGTGGTGGTGGTGGTGGTGGTGGTGGTGGTGGTGGTGGTGGTGGTGGTGGTGGTGGTGGTGGTGGTGGTGGTGGTGGTGGTGGTGGTGGTGGTGGTGGTGGTGGTGGTGGTGGTGGTGGTGGTGGTGGTGGTGGTGGTGGTGGTGGTGGTGGTGGTGGTGGTGGTGGTGGTGGTGGTGGTGGTGCTGGGTGGTGGTGGATTTGAAGGTGGTGGTGGTGGTGGCATGTTTGGTTCTGGTGGTGGCATTTCTGGTGGAATTTCTTCTTCTTGTACATCTTCACCCAGAAAATTCATATTAATAATAAGAGTTAGGCCCTTATTTTCGATGTCCTTTCTGGAGCATCTTCAGTAGCCTTTCTCTTTGGAGAAGGAGAGGAAGGTAGTGAATCTGGTGATCTTAAGCCTAATGCAGCTTCCATTTGTTGCTTCCTTCTGAACACCTTTTCAGCCCTTTTCAGAAATCCTTTAACATCAGTCGACACATCTGTCTTCCCCTTGAACGTTAAAGCGATTTCCTTTAGTTCACTCAAACCAAAAGCTTGAACTGAAGTATTTTTCCTCTCATCAGTAAAGTTACCCTCCCTGGTCAACTTTACCTCGAACTTAGACATGCCTTCATGATCTTCAGCCAACTTGATTTCAGCACCAGTGATCTTTCTTGCATCAGCCCTGAAGTTCAACATTTCATTGTATTTTTCTTTCAGCTTGGCTTGCTTGATCAAATCTTCAGTATCCTTGGACACTCTCCTTTGCTCTACAGTAGTTTGGAGTTCTTGACGATTTATTCTTCGAGAAGTGTCCAGGGGAATGAAAGTACTTACATCAGCATCTCTGATTGCTTTGATCTGTCTGGCAGTCAACTTTGGTAAACCAGTAAGTCTCTTTCTGTACTCTATCTCCAGAGCACCAGCATTCTTTCTTATCTTTTTCTGGAGACTTACCAGTTCATCCTTTCTTTGTCTGATGAGTTCTGGTACACTCACGCCATAAATAAGTGAATCATAGACTTGCTCTTCTTCAGCGTAGAATGAGCGTACATGAACATCATCTAATGCATTTAGGCATTGATGAACTCTGGGATCATCTTTCATCCTTTTATAGACTTCAATGTTAATGCCTAACCTTCCAGCATTGTAGGAGTCCAGAGTTCCCATTGTTGCCATCTCCCTTTGATGGGCCAGCAGTTCATCCTTTTGATTTCTTTTAAAAATCTCAATCATGATGCATTCTTGCTCTAACTTCCTTGAAGTTTCATTATCAACATCTTCAGTTTGTTCTTCCTCTTCACCAGACACAACTTTTTCCTTTCCTTTAACAGTCTTCAGTGTAGTAGGAATATCTGGGAAGGTTTCAAACTGGGGTTCACTGGCTTCAGTGCCATATGCTCTTTGTGTTTCAGTAAGCCCGGCTTCAGTGCCATATGCTCTTTGTGTTTCAGTAAGCCCGGCTTCAGTGCCATATGCTTGTCTTTCAGTTTGGTCACCAGACGACCTTTCCCCCTTGGAACGATCTCTAGTAGTTGACTTGAGATCATTCCACAATTGTTCAAGCATGAGTCTGTCTAGTGGACCAAAAGATGTACCTTGTACTGGAGTTGTTTCAGACACAACTTTCTTGAGTGCCTGCACTTCCTTCTGAATATTTTCAACAGCTGAAGGCAAGTGTTGTGGCAACTTCTCATCCAGTAGCTTTTCTATTTGAGGTAACACCCCATCATAAATGCTACGTAGGACAGTCTCAGAAACTTCTTCACATAATTCTTTTAACATGTTGTTTCTGAACTTCCTTGTACATGCATCACTCAGAGTACTAACAACTGCACTCTGGTCCAGTGTGGGCCTACTCTCCAGAGAGCTTACCCTTGTAACCAACTTCTCAACTTCTTCTTTCAGACCTGCCAGTGGTTGTACTAATTCATCTTTCACTGCAGTCTGAACAGAACTTACCAGTCTTGTTCCCAAACCCTGGACTGCCACTCTAATGTTTTCAGAATTGCGATTTGTGGCCAGTACCAGTTCATCTAACTTCTCAAACACCATCTTCTCATTCCCAGCAAACAAGTTCATTTCTGAAGCTAAATTAGTTGACAATAAGGACTTAAAATCAGAAATAACCTTGGAAGAGCTCTGGAGTGATCTCTCCAGGTCCGCCACCTTACTAAGAAGGCCTTGGACCTCGGCAGAAGAAGAAGTGGAGAGACCAGTGGGAGGTTCAAGAGATGAGGGTATTCTGGTCATTAAAGGAACTTGTGCCCAGTCCTCTTCAGTTGCAGCTTCAAACGTTGCAACTGGTGACTCCGGCACGAGAAGAAGGTTGAGATTGTAAAGGTTGAGTGGTTGCTGGAGTGAAGTATTGGGTGTGTTCTGGAATTGAAGGTGGTGGTGGTGGTGGCATGTTTGGTTCTGGTGGTGGCATTTCTGGTGGAATTTCTTCTTCTTGTACATCTTCACCCAGAAAATTCATATTTATATCAAACCCTTCAGACATTGGGGAGTCAACATCATCCCATTCTTGAGTAATCCCAACTGTCTGTTCACCAGACTGTTCACCAACTCATTCTGTTCATGATAACTTAACTGGAGAACAGACCTGAGAAGACTAGCTGTGAAACCAAGGGATTTGGTACCTCCCTTGAGAGTATATTTGATCGATGAAGTATCATCGTCATATTGAGCGGAGTACCAGAATTCACATAGGTACTCGTGATACATCTTACCAGGATTTAATGTTAATGCACCATATAATGGGCAAGAAAGAAAGAAAGAATTTAATCTCCCAATGATCGATTGGGCATCATGAACACTGGACAGAGATAGTCTGGCCATCCAGTTATTCATATTTATTCTTATTGTACTTGCCTCAAGATTGATATGAGGTGCCCTATCAACATTTTCCGAAGGCATGTATTCATTGGCAAGCAGATTTCTAAGAGATCTTGACTGTCTAGGTGCCATTTTGAGAATAGATGAAAATGAAATTGAATATGTATAGGTTATGATGAAGATTTGATGAAAGAATTTAATGGAATGGAGTAAATATGAGAGATAAATATGATTGGAAATTGAATGAAGAGAGAAATAAATGAAGGAATTTGAAAGATTTGGGAGTAATGTTCGAAGTAAATTCTATTGAAATTGAAAGTGGGTATATATAGGAGAAACAATGTGGAACTCAAACGTCTTGATTTGAAATTATCAAATAAATTTTTGATCGGGTTTGAGATCCGCATTAATTACATCACATCACACATAAATGCATGGCGGTTTACAGCCCACAAAACAGTAACAACTTGTACTTTTTGTTTTCCCAAGGTAAAAAGACCATCATTGCGTTGAAATATTTACATGCCACGTAGGATCAAAATATCTTCAAAAAGGTTTGCTTACGTGGCACACACAAAGACCAAGTATTTAGAAAATATTATGACATATTTCAGTGCATCTGGAGGTTGACTGACCTTCCAGTATCACTGGTGGATTAGTCCAGTGAACATGTACTGATGGTACACTGGAGGGACACTCCAGTAAAGTACCAGTGAAAACCAATTTTGAAAGACTGGTAACCTCAAACTTGCACGTCAACTAATACAGAAAAATGAGAGGGACATATTTACAAGAAGACATAAGTCAACTCAAACACGCACTTCAACCTGTCCAGTTACCAGTGAGAGGGACATATTTACAAGGCACCAGTAACATTTTCTGAAGAATTTGTCCAGTGAGAAAATAAATTCCCCCTGAACTTAAAACATTTTAATAGAAAATATTTTTCAAGTCTTCCCTGGAATGTTGTTCCAGAAATCTAATAATGCAAAGATAGTACACAAAGGCGTTCAATATCTGAGCAGTCACCAGATTTAAGGATTTAACATTCCCAACTCACCAACAAGATATTCAAAAGTTTTGACATCCAGTGGTTTAGTAAAAATGTCAGCGAGTTGTTTGTCAGTGGGAATAAAATGGAGTTCAATGTTGTTTTTCATAATATGATCACGAATGAAATGATACCTTAGATCAATGTGCTTTGTTCTGGAGTGCATGACTGGATTGTTTGAGATAGCTATGGCACTGGTATTATCACAAAAGATTGGAGTCTTTGAATATTTAATACCATAATCAAGCAACTGGTTCTTCATCCAGAGTATCTGAGCACAACAACTGGCTGCAGACACGTATTCAGCTTCAGCAGTGGACAATGAAACTGAAGTTTGCTTCTTACCGGTCCAGCTGACCAGTTTGCCACCTAGGAAATGACATCCACCAGTTGTGGATTCCTATCTATCTTACAACCTGCATGATCTGAATCTGAATAACCCATTAGATCCATGCCTGAGCCTTTGGGATACCAAAGACCTAGACTGGGGACACCTTAAGGTACTTCAGTATGCGCTTTACAGCAAGCATATGAGATTCCTTTGGATTAGACTTATATCTGGCACATAAACATGTTGAAAACATAATATCTGGTCTACTGGCAGTTAAATACATCAGTGAACCAACCATGCCTCTATAGACAGTTGTGTTCACTGGTTTGCCATCTGGATCAGAATCCAGTGTCAGTGGTGCAGAAATTGGAGTTGGTTTAGATGGTGAAGAGTTCATATCATATTTCTTTAAAAGATCTCTAACATATTTCTCCTGATTAATAAAAATGCCATCTTTGTTTTGTTTAATCTGGAGTCCAAGAAAATATGTTAATTCACCCATCAGACTCATTTCATATTCAGTGGACATGATTTTTGAAAATTTCTTGCACAAATTTTCATCAGTAGACCCAAAAATGATATCATCAACATAAATTTGTACCATTAACAGATTACCTTTCTCATGAAGAATGAACAAGGTATGTCAATTGCACCTCGTTTAAAACCATTTTTCAACAAATGTTTAGTCAGAGTATCATACCAGGCACGTGGGGCTTGTCTGAGGCCATATAGCGCTTTGTCCAGACGATATACCCAATGTGGATGCTTTTCATCAACGAAACCTGGAGGTTGTCTGACGTAAACTTCTTCTTCAAGCTTTCCATTCAAGAAAGCACTCTTTACATCCATCTGGTAGACCTTGAACTGATGATTAGCAGCGAATGCTAAGAATATTCTGATCGCTTCAAGTCTAGCCACTGGAGCAAATGATTCATCAAAGTCGACATCTGACTGGCAGTAGCCTTGTGCTACCAGTCTGGCCTTGTTTCTGATTACGTGGCCATCTTCATCTACTTTGTTTCTGAAGACCCATCTTGTTCCAATTGGTTCTTTCTTTCCAACTGGGAAAGGAACCAGATACCAGACCTTGTTCCTTTCAAACTGGTGAAGCTCTTCTTGCATAGCAGTCACCCAGCTTGGATCTTCCAGAGCCTCATCAATCTTCTTTGGTTCCATCAAAGAAAGAAAACTTACGTATAAGCATTGATTACTGGAGGCTCTTCTGGTCTGAACTCCACGACTGGAGTCACCTATGATCTGATCAATAGGGTGAGCTTTTGTCCATCTGGAGTATTGACCAGGATTGTTGCTGACAACAATATCAGTGCAAGAATTCAGTTGAGTCTCCTCTGGAGTTGCTTCTGGAGAGGATCTTGCCAGATTACTTCAGTATCTTCATCTGAGTCATTTAAATCACGATTTGCATCATGAAATTCTTCGTTTGAAGGCATTTCCTGGAGTACTGGTTCAGTTTGAAAATCTTCATAAGAAGACATTTCTGGTCTATTCTCAACTGATACTGGGGGAGTAGTACGCACATCTGAACCAATATTAATTTCAGTGGGTAGTTTGAAAATAATAGAGGGATAGAATGGAGTACTACTGGAGAGTTTCTTTTTCTGAACAGGTTCCAGATCAGGATGACTGGAAACTTTGTCTGGTGAATCTTCATTTTTGTCGTTTATTGGATCAGATTCACAAAAGACAATTGGAGTTTCTGGGGGAGTGACAAGGGCTGGCTTCTTGTTGATTGCAACATTTGATTCATCAAATGTGACATGAATTGACTCATGGACCTTCTCCAGTCTCTTGTTGTAGACTCTGAAGGCCTTGCGAATGGCTGAATAGCCTAAGAAATACCCTTCATCAGCTTTGGCATCAAATTTGCCTAGCTGACTGGAGTCGTTCAGGATGTAAACTGGATATCCAAAAACGTGAAAATAACCAATGTATGGTTTTCTATTTCTTAAGACTTCATAGGCTGTCTTTTTGTGTCTTTTAATGTACACTGATCGATTCTGGGTGTGGCAAGCAGTTGCAATTGCTTCCGCCCAGAAACTGGTAGACAGACCAGATTCAGCAAGCATACTCCTGGCAGCTTCTATCAGCGTTCGATTTTTCCTTTCCACCACTCCATTTTGTTCTGGAGATCGGGCTGATGAGAAATTCTGGGAGATGCCAGTGTCAGTACAGAATGACTCCAGAGTTGCATTCTGGAATTCTGTTCCATTGTCACTTCTTAACTGACACACTTTTCGACTGTACTTGAGCTCAATTTGCTTGATAAGACTGATGATTTCAGCAGCAGCTTCACCTTTAGACCTTAGAAAGATCACCCAACAATATCTGGAGAATTCAACTACGATCACCAGGGTGTATCTTTTACCAGCACGAGTCTGAACATTCACTGGACCAAAGAGGTCCATATGAAGCATGTGAAGTGGTTCAGTAATGCTGAAATTCTGTCTGGTCTTGAAACTGGCACGTTTTTGCTTACCCATCTCACATCCTGGACATGGCCTTTCCTTTTTGAAGGAAACTGAAGGTATCCCATCTGCAAGTTGTTTTCTGGACAACTTGTTAATGTTTTGAAATTTAAATGGGATAACCTTTTATGCCATAACCAGTTTGTGTCTTTATCAGCTTGAGTATAGAAACATTGCTCTGAAGGAGAGCTTTCCATATCCATCACGTACACATTCCCTTTTCTGGGAGCAATCAACACTACCTTCCAGTCCTTGTTGAATACAATGCCCTGAGCAATATTGAATAAGACTTGATAGCCATCGTCACACAGTTGACTTACACTGATCAAGTTATATTTCAAACCATTCACAAATGCAACACGTGTAAACTTGACTTGTCCATTGTTCAGAACACCATATCCCTCAGTCTTTCCACAACCATCATTTCCAAAAGTGATGGAGGGTCCATCAGAAATGGTGAACTCCTCCAGTAGGGTCTTACATCCGGTCATCGTCCTGCCAGCTGCACTGTCAAGATACCAGATATACTTCTTTCGATCGCCCTACATATACACCAGATATTAATCAGTTAGATTTGGGAACCCATCGACTGATGGGTTCACTGGACCCTCCCTTATAGGTCCCTGGGGCAATCTGGTTCAGTTCACTTTCTTCAACAGTGGTCTTAGTTGAAAAGACCACTGGGGTTGATAGTTTAAAACCTTTTTCTTTTTCTCAACTTGAGAAATAGATTTGTCTTTCTTAGCAAAAGGTTTTGTGTTTTGTCTAGGGCCAAATGAAGTACCCTCAATAAAGTTTAATCTTGCATTAAAACTTTGTGATTGACGAGTCAGAATTTGAATCTGGCTCTCTATCCTGGACAAAACATTATCTTCAGATGATACCTTAGCCTTTCCAGTTGTTGGCTTAGGTAGGGGATTGTTCTGAGGCAAAGGTCTATTCTGCTTAACCTTTTTAACTGGAGCAGTCATCTGAACAGCTCCAGTCTTAACCTCTAGGCAAAGAACTGGGAGAATATTGGCCTTGGGAGTTACAGGCTCATCATAAACAGTGGTGGGCCTGAATTCCTCTGGTAATCGATCGATTACTGGTATTAATGATGCTACATGTGTATTTCCATCTAAGTATGCACGTTTTTGAGTAGGAAATTGTTTTACACAAGCATCATATGGCTTTTTGGTTTCTAGCCATGATTTTATTACCAGTTTTTCTTTCTCTAAAATGATCTCAAGATCTTGTTTTTCTTGAATCAATTGTTCAGTTACCAGAACCTGGGCTTGAAATGCCAGTTCAATGTCTTGAAGTTCTTTTAATTTTGATTTTAAAGCATTTATTTCAGAAGAATCTGTTTCTAGACCATTTACACAATCAGATCTAACAGTTTCTACAAAAATCAAATCAGAATTTAAAGCTTCAGCTATGTCCAGTTTTAGTTCTTGGTCAGTTGCATTATCATAATCACTAACCTTCTTGATAACAATGTCCACCCATCGTCCAGATGTGACATCTTCCTTCACCAGGTGCTCTTCGTCTGCCAGAGCCATGTAACAGCAATCTCTTTCTTCTTCTTCATCAACAGATGAGTCATCAGAAGGCACCCACTTCTCTTCAGTCGTTGCAATCATGCACTTATTATTGGTTTCAATTTGTTGTGCCATGAGAGCAATTTGGGCCTTAAGCTTTTTATATTTCATTTTATAGCTATCATCAGGCTTATTATTAGAAGAGAATGGACCAGGCTTGGATGCAAACTGGTTGGACCTGCACTCTTTCATGAAATGACCCTTTTTGCCACACTTAAAGCATGTCAAATTGGTCTTGTCAGTGGAAGAACTGGATGCAAATTGTCCAGATGGCCTATTTGCTCTTGCTTTGAAACGGTTAAACGTTTTAGCAATCATTGCAATAAGGTCGTCGTCTTCAGTTTCATCACAACAGTCTGGAGAGACTTGACTGGATTCTCCAGAATCCATGAGTTCAGACACCATCTTCTTCATAGAAAATACATTCTCAGAAGATATCAGTGCTGTACCTTGTGGTTCAGTATGACTAACCACATTAGGACTACTGGAGGCATGGTTATAGGCATCTTGTTCTGCCACCACTCTCTGAGCTTGATTTTCTTCAGTGTACCTGAAAGCTCCATAAAGAGTTGAGAGAGTGTGTGTGTGCAGAGTTTTTCCTTGTCGTAAGACTAGGATCATGTGAGACCATTTGGTGGGTAGAATGTCACAAAATTTCTCCAGAAGTATATCCTTGTCCTTCTCAACCCCAAGACCTCTCAGTTGGTTTATGATACTCATAAATCTGGTGTAAGTACCAGTGAGAGACTCGTTAGGTTGAGCAAAAAATGACTCATACCTCTTGTTTAAGGAGACCTTTCTGGTGACAATGGTGTCATCTCCTCCTTCATGTTGGTTTAAGAGTTCATCCCACATGGTTTTAGCACTAGGAAAAAGAACTAGTGTGGGAATTAGGGTTTCTGGAAGCGGCCCCGAGGATCATGTTTTTGAGAAGGGTGTCTAGATTCACCAATCTCTTCTCCTCTTCTGACCAATGTTCCTCCCTCTTTTCCCTTCCTCTTCTAGATCCAGAAGGATCAAGAAGGGGATTGAGAGGTGATGTTGGTACATATGGACCTTCGTTTAAAATTTTCATCATATTCCTCTCAATACCAGTGACATGCAACACCATCCTAGCCTTCCACGTACCAAATTCATCACTGTTCCCACTGAATTTAGGAACAGGATTATTTGAGTAGTGCACATGCACGTGTGGAGAAGCAGGAGTAGGAGGAGGAGGTGGATTAGTGTTATTAACAATTGGTGGTTCATTTTGATCATTGATATTTGCATTAGGATCGGGACCAAGACTAAAACCTTGTGTATTTTCTTGGTTAGCCATCAAGAAACAGATCTAGGCAATGTTTAGCCTTCTGCTCTGATACCAAATGTGAGTCCCTTAAGTTCGATGGTTAAACCAGGAAAGTGTAAATACAACAAGTCTAATAATCACTAGAAAAGGACTAGTATTACTTAAATATAAATGCAAGTATATAAATAAAGTAATACATGACTTAAAGCAATAAACAAATAAAGTGGAACATTATGTATTGTTTCATGGGTATTTTATTTATTGATGTATAAACAAAATACAAGGTTGTTGCGGAATCAAGATAATACAATTAAGTATGTATCCTAACAACCTATGAGTTACAAATGATCTATATTTGTCAAATAACTCTTTAGGATCAAGATACTTAAAGTTGTGAAGTATCCCTGTTTAAGATCGAGAGTATTTGGACAAATTCACTTTAATGCAAAATGAATGCTTAAAAAGTATTTTTGTCAAGGAAATGACTTCCTATTTATAGGCAACAAAATTCACCAGTGAACTTTGTGCCGTACAAATGTGGTTGCATACATTTAATGATCCGACAAGAACATTAAATGTATTGGATAAGGAATAAGGATAAAGTCACATCAAGTGCAAGTGTATCCTTTTATCCAACCACCTTAACACACGTATACTTTGGTAAAGAACAAGTGGATTGTTCTTTGGAAAGTGTGTTAAAGGAAAAGTCAATCCTTGATATCAGTGTTCAGACTTGTAGGATCTAGAATACTGACAATCCTCCAGTGAACAGATCTGGTAAGACTTTCCAGTGGACTCCGCCATTTGTTAAGTCTTCTTTCTTCAGACTTCAGTCTTTGACTTCAGTCAGAATGTCTTCAGTAGAGTTGATCTGGACTGGGGTGAAGTCCAGTGAGCTCATCTGGAGAATACTCCAGATTTCCTATACAAGTATATGCTCACTGATCTTCAATTATTTCTGGACAAATCTTCAGAGGGACTCCAGATTCCAAGTCTGGAGTAGGTCTAGTAGAACACAATTCTGGTCAGATCTTCAGTGAGGCTCCAGTAGTCGAGTCTGGAGCGAGTCCAGTAAATCTGGACTAAATCTGGACCTAACACAAATTTAGCCACAAAATTATAGGGTAAAATAGTAAGCACGAACTCATTCATCAGCCAAGATCATCTTCAGTATAACAAGAACTTAAGTAATAACTCGTGATAACATAAGCACGAAGTCATCTAATAGTTCGTGATAATGTAAGCACGAGGACATCAGTTTTTCGTGATGACATAGGCACGTAAACATCATGTAAGTCGTGAACACGTAAGCACGAAGATGTCATAAATTCGTGATGATGTCAGCACGAAGGAGTCATAAACTCGTGATGACGTAAGAACGAGGTTGTCTGTAATTCGTGTATGAAATTAAGCTGAAGTTCGTGATGACGTAAGCGCGAAGATGACATAGGCGCGAAGATGACGTAAGCGCGAATATAAGCAAAAGTCATGATGACATCAGCACGAACATGACGTCAGCGCGAAGTGGGCTTTAGTCCGTGATGACGTCAACACGAACTCGTGATGACGTCAGCACGAATTTCTTATTCTGCAGATTTTAATTTCGCGAAATTCATCAAATTCGAACCAAATCATGATTGATCGTTTATAACCTGGCTCTGATACCACATGTTGGAATAAACATGATTCGATTCGAGTGATAAAACATCCCAGATCGTCCTGTGGAACCTGTAAGAGCATAAAGCATAATTGCTATTGATTTCGGGTTCCCATAACACGATGATTGAGTAATAATGGGATGAATTCGGCTGATGTTATGCACGAATTAGATGAGGAAGACACATGAAATTTAGGGTTTTGTATATTATTCGATTAACCTTAACTTAGGGTTAATGACTCTCTATTTATAATAAGAGTATTTACACTTTCAACCCCTTTGGTGTTTAATGTGTGCACTATTAGTCCTCTTAGTTACAATCACCTAATGGGAAACCCTATACTACGTCTTTAAGAGTAAATACGTCCATCATATATTTACTTAGACATAGGGATTTCAGTTATCGTCAATTATCATAGCAAGAATGATAGATGATCAGTGACGGTCACATTAACGTGGTTCCAACATGATCTACCACGAACCAAAGCTTTGATTACATCGTTCCTGGTTAGCAATCAGATCTTGCTCATGGTTTTTCACAACAGGATCTATCTTGAAAGCGGCTACAATTGGTGGTGAAATTTCGGCTTGTGGTGACACATCCGAAAAACCATTTTCGAGTCTTCTTAACGTATCTTCTGGCCTAAGGGCAGAGTTTTTGGCCCCTACCCGTCTTTTAATTGTTCCATGGCGTTTATTTGCATGGATGGAGGTTGGATCTGCGATGGTGGTTTGTTGTGATCAAACGACGGCGAAACCGAAAAAGCGGGTTTTAGCACCTGGTTTGTTGTAATAAAACGGGTTTTAGCACCTGCGATGGTGGTTCTTCCATCCATGAAGTTGGGACTTAAGATCAGTTGTGATCTCTTAGTCACCTTCTTCATTGATCCCTTGTTGTTCATCAGCGGCATGGTGATGGCGATTGGGAGGTGGTGTTGTTTTTCGACGTTTTCGTCTCTTTTTGTTTTGCTCTACTCCTATGGGCCGAGGCTGCTATTACTTGAATCCCATTCTTCATTCACATCGCCAACAGCCCCTTTTGATGGTAGATTTTGCCTACACAGCGGTGATTGATTGTCGCGGAGCTATTGCTTGTCGATGAAGAGTTCTCGGTAAAACAATTAACTGTTCCACTTGAATCTATGTGTTTGAAGAATGAGCAGAACCCATGGCCTGTTGGGGTATCTGAATTGCAGCCTTGGCTATTCATGGTGATTGTGCGCCGTCTTGGTGGTTTCTTGGTGGTGACTCGTTCGTCGACGGTAGCGGTTTTTTAGTTTTTTTGGATTTATTGACAACGTGAGCAGATTTATTATCTGCACCTAGATGTTTTGGATTTGAGGTTTGTTCATGATTGTGATTTAATCAACAGAAGGATCAAACTTTGATTGAGTAGGTTCATGATGTACTCGAAACAAAAGTTGGAAGTGACGGCTAGATTCAATATTCCTTGGATGAATTTTTGGTGGGCCTTTTTTCAAACATATTAATTGTTTCACGTAGTCATGAGATCTACGTAAATAATTAATATGTTTTCAAACATATTATGGTTTTGGTTTTTGCGAGATCTGGAAAACAATTTAATGATTTTTTAATTGAGAGTGGCTGGTTATGGATTTCAATAGGAAGAGGTAGATCTGATGATTTAAAAATAAGGTCGGTGGTTTTAATCAAGTGGTGGGGACGAGACATATAGCGTATTGTCTCATGGATGGCGCCAATTTGTTTGATCCAAGAACCGCACGAATCTTCGATCGGGAACATGGAGGGTTTTGACCGTATTTCTGGCAGAAAGCATCCTTAAGCAGCCTCCGTAATAGCATATTTACATACGGAGGTAGGGCTCCGTATAGGGTATATCATCAATGTCTATATACACGGAGTCCATGTCCGTCTCACAAATAACAACTCAAGTATATACATCTATATACTTGGAGGTCCATGTCCGTCTCACATGTATCCATATCAATACGTATGCGTGTTTGTCTCAATCACAAGTCCATCAATCATCACACCATCAAACCAACCAAAACAATACGTACATACACTTAGGAGGATTCTACTTTCAACGAGTCCTAGATGCTTATATATAGGGTCACCCGCAGCCTTCCCACCACATCTAAAACCCTTTTAAGGCATAATCGACCTCCATGTATGCACTACTATCCTAATTATAACAATATATCACAATCGAGTGTAAAATCAACCAAACGTGTCAATCAATCCATCAATCATTCAATCAAGCAATCAAACAAGTAATCACATAATTGTACACTTTCCAGCCCGAATCTCAAACGAGTAGGGAGCTACGGAACTCACCTCGATCGGCAATGAGAAGATAAGATTGATTTATAGTCGAGTTACAATCGTTCAACGTTCACTTCACGTCCACCACCTATAATTATAATATACGTATTTATTAATATTCATATATTTAAATTACGTTATTAACTTGTGCCAACCCCTAATTAGAGCTTAACATGTGGGTTTACAACTTTAAGTGACCCTCAAGACTTGTTTCCATCGTTAAAGGAGTTAAGAAATAGCTTGGAATAAATTAAAGTCGTTCAAGAATCGTATCGCGACCAAAATTTATTATTATAAATATTACACATGTTATTATTATAAATCGAGTTTACTTGAAGTTTTAGGATGACCATTAACTTTGTACGACATTTTGGCTCGGTTATGAAGCTAGAGAAGTCGAGGGGTAACTCGAAAGGAAGTTGTCTCGATCTAGTATATAAATTTAGGAGCTAGGAGATAATAATAAATAAAAAAAATAAAAAAAAAGAAACTGAAGAATAGGAGTTGGCGTAATGTACGGTATTTTCCACCGTAAGCTACGGTGGACTAAAAATCAATTTTTTTGCATGTATTGGCGTAAACAGGGGGAAATTAACGTATAGCAAATTGAGGGTACCGTAAGGTATGGTGCACATAGCGTACTGGACGCCAAAAACATTTTCCACCGTAGCCCACGCCCAACTGGGCTGTATCTTACGCCCATCACACACTAGCCCAGCGTAAGGGACGCTAAAATGGGTCGTAGGTTACGCTGGAGCCCAGACAAGTCGACCTGCTGCTGCCCAGAAGTCCAATGCAACCCCAAAACCCATTTTTACTTCCTTTTTGAACTTCGAATCGGTTTAGTGAGCCTCCAAAACAGATTTTTATCACAATTTAAACAATTTTAAACATGATTAATCGTAAATTATTACATGAACACATTACTTGTCATCAAATTACCATCAAAATCATTTTAACCTAAATAAATTTGTATAAACCCTAATTTATTCAAAAATTAGTTTTAGCTTTTGATCCAAGAATACTTACATCCAACTAGATACAGGATCTTAAATGTAAAATGATGCTTTCAAGATGAAATTAACTTACCAAAAGCACCACCAATTACCAAATCCGAATTTGAGCTTTAAAAGTGAGAATTCTTGCACTTAGGAACCCAAGTTTGAGATATGAAAAAGATATGATGATGATGATGATCTTTCTACCACAAATCTAACCCAAGAACATTAATTGATAGAAGAATTTAATGAGAGAGAGAGAGAGATGAGCTTGTGTTTGTGTGTGTGTGCATTTACTAGAGAGAGATGGAGATGATAGAATGAGTGGATGGATGCAAGGGATTGGGTGAGAGGCTTAGGATAGGGTTGGGTCAAGTTTGTGGGTGGTGGTTCATGGATCACCCCACGGGTCGACCCGTTACCATTTACTAATTAATTCACATGTCGTCTTACATCTAGTCACAAAATAAGTTGGCCAAACGACCCGTCAAACACGTTATCTAGTATTTAGTCATAAAGTGAACCCAATCATGTCATTAAATAAGGTTGTTAGTCAAATTACACATAAAGTCAAACGGTCAAATATCCCGGATGTTACATCATTCCCCCGTTAAAAGAATTTCGTCCCGAAATTCAACAAAACACTAATTACTAAACAAATGTGGGTACTTAGACCTCATATGGTCCTCACGTTCCCAAGTGAACTCGGCCCCACATCTAGCATTCCATCTAACTTTAACAATTGTGTAACGTTTGTTCTTGAGCTTCTTGGTTTAACGGTCTAAGATCTTTGCCGCCTCTTCAACAAAATTAAGCTTTTTATCGACTCGTATCTCATTCATGGGCACATGATGAGTAGGATCCGCCAAACATTTATGTAGCTTACAAATATGGAACACATCATGCACACCATTAAGTTCTTGTGGTAATTCTAATCGATATGCAACTTTGCCAACCCGTTGAAGAATTTTGAAGGGCCCGATATACCTTGGCCCGAGTTTACCTTGCTTCACGAATCTTACCACTCCTTTCCATGGTGACACTTTCAAAAGTACATGATCGCCAACTTCAAACTCTAGTGGTCTCCGCCTTACATCGGCATACTTCTTTTGTCGTTCACGGGCCAATTGTAACCTCTCCTTGATTTGAGAGATCACTTTTGTTGTTTCAACTACAATTTTCGGCCCGATAAGTTGGCTTTCACCAATCTCCGCCCAAGCTAGGGGAGAACGACATACCCTACCATACAATGCTCTAAAGGGTGCCATTTGGATGCTAGCATGATAACTATTGTTGTAAGAGAATTCTACCAATGGCAAATGATCTTCCCAACTACCACCAAAATCGATAGCACAAGCCCTCAACATGTCTTCAAGCGTTTGTATTGTTCTTTCACTTTGTCCATCCGTTTGAGGATGAAACGTCGTGCTCATATTAAGTTGTGTACCCATTGCATGTTGAAAGGCTCTCCAAAAACTTGAGTTATACCGGGTATCTCTATCGGAGAGGATAGAAACCGGAACTCCATGTTTAAACACCACTTCTTTAATGTACAAACAAGCCATGGTGTCAAATTTATCGGTTTCACGAATGGCCAAGAAATGAGCCGACTTCGTTAACCGATCCACTATCACCCAAATCGTGTCACGACCACTTTTTGTCTTCGGTAACTTCGTGATGAAGTCCATTGCAATATGTTCCCATTTCCATTCGGGTGTCACCGGTTGTACCAACAATCCGGGTGGTTTCTTGTGGTCGGCTTTCATATGTAAGCAAGTAAGGCACTCACTTACATACTTAGCTACATCACGCTTCATACCCGGCCACCAATAAAAATCCTTCAAATCAAAATACATCTTATCCGATCCGGGATGGACCGAATAAGGTGATCGATGGGCTTCATTCATGAGAAGTGTTCTTAGATTACCGAAAATGGAAACCCAAAGCCTGTCAACCAAATATAGCCTGTTGCCACTCTTCCTATCAAATTGTTGCTCCATGCCATCCAAGTTTTCATCACCAAAGTTCTCCGGTATGGTGGCTTGTACTTGTGCTTCAATGATCCGGTCGCGAATATTTGGCCCTACCGTGAGACTCATAACTCTAGCCCGTCTTGGTTTAACCCTTTCCTTTCTACTCAAGGCATCGGCCACAACATTGGCTTTGCCCGGATGGTAACGAATTTCACAATCATAATCGCTAAAGAGTTCAAGCCAACGTCTTCGCCTCATATTCAATTCACTTTGATTAAAGATGTGTTGGAGGCTTTTGTAATCGGTGTAAATCACACATTTTGTGCCATAGAGATAATGTCTCCAACACTTCAAAACAAACACCACCGCTCCCAATTCCAAATCATGTGTCGGGTAGTTTTTCTCATGCACTTTCAATTGACGAGAGGCATAAGCAATGACTTTGCCCCTTTGCATAAGCACACATCCCAAACCTTGCCCTGAAGCGTCACAATACACCACAAAGTCTTCAACTCCATCCGGAACTGTCAAGATAGGCATCACATAACATATCTTTAAGAGTTTGGAAAGCTTGTTCTTGTCTCTCGCCCCATTCAAATTTCCTCTCTTTTTGAGTCAAGAGAGTAAGAGGTTGTGCAATACGGGAGAAAGTTTCAATGAATCTTCTATAATAACCCGCCAATCCAAGGAATTGACGAATCTCGGATGGTATTTCGGGTCTTCTCCAATCCTTGACCGCTTCAATTTTGCTTGGGTCCACGTGGATACCATCCTTGCTCACCATGTGACCAAGAAAGTGGACCTTCTCCAACCAAAACTCACACTTGGAGAATTTAGCATACAACTTCTCCTTTCTCAACAATTCAAGTACTTCACGCAAGTGTTCGGCATGCTCTTCTTTTGTTTTAGAATAAACAAGTATGTCATCAATAAAGACAATGACAAACTTGTCCAAGAAAGGTCGACACACCCGGTTCATCAAATCCATGAACACCGCCGGTGCATTGGTCAACCCAAAAGGCATAACGGTGAATTCAAAATGTCCATACCTTGTACGGAAAGCCGTTTTAGGAATATCATCTTCATGTACCCGGAGTTGATGATAACCCGAGTGAAGATCGATCTTGGAAAAGTGCTTGGCACCTTGAAGTTGATCATAAAGATCATCGATTCTAGGAAGGGGATACCAGTTTTTCACCGTGAGTTTATTCAACTCACGGTAGTCAATACACATTCTAAAGGACCCGTCTTTCTTCCTGACAAAGAGAAAGGGAGCACCCCAAGGAGATTGGCTAGGACAAATGAAACCTTTTTCTTGGAGTTCTTTCAGTTGAGTTTCTAATTCTTGCATTTCGGTGAGAGCTAGTCTATAAGGAGCTTTTGCCACGGGTGCGGCTCCGGGGATAAGATTGATGCGAAAGTCAAGTTCACGAGATGGAGGTACTCCCGGTAAGTCATCCAGAAAAACATCGGGGAAATCACAAATGATAGGAACGGTCTTCAATTTTACCTTGGTGATGGTAGCACTAAAGGCCTTAGAATTTGGAGAATCGGAAATTTCGCCTTGGACCCTAAGAATTCTACCATTAGACAAAGGTATCCTAACAACTCTCTCACCACAATCGATAGTAGCATTTACCACTGTCAACCAATCCATACCCACAATAATGTCAAAACTACCAATATCAAGAGGCATGAGGTCAATGAAGAACTCGACGTCGTTTAGAGTCAAAATACAATCACGAAGTATTTGACTAAGTTTTGTTAGAGCACCATTTACCATTTCTATGTCAAGCACATAATTTAGAGCACACGGATTCACATCAATCAAAGGAACAAAACTAGAGGAAATAAGGCTGTAATCGGCTCCGGAGTCAAATAAAACCGTTGCATAATGACCATTGAGAAGAAATGTACCTGCAACCATGTTAGGATCATTACATGCTTCATTGGTGTTGACCGCAAGGGCTCGGCCACGAGGTTGCACTTGGTGGCCTTGTTATCCTCGGTTTTGATTAGGCCCGGCAATTTGAAGTTGGTTGGGGTGGACGGCTACTTGGACTTGTTGTCCAACCCATTGAGGACAATTATGGCGGTAGTGATAAGGACTACCACATTCATAGCATGCACCCTTTTGTTGGTTGGCACGAGGAGGAAAGGCTTGAAGAGGAGCTACATTAAGTGGGCCCGCCCTTGGCACCCTACAATCCTTGGACATGTGTCCAATCTGGTTACAGTTGAAACATGCCCCACATTAAACATTGGTGGGGTGGTGTTTGGTACATCTCCCACATAAAGGGTGGGGTCCCAAATAAGCTTTTTTCACCGGCTCCACCGCCGCCATCACCCTACCCCGATTAGCATTCTTGGGATCAAATCTCCCCATCTTCTTCACCCCACTAGATTCCGGCACTTCTTTTCTCTTTGATGATTTGCTCAACACCCCACTTCTCAACAAATCTTCGGTTACACTACCGGCTCGGTTAATAGCCTCGGCCATGGAAGTAGGCATGACCGAGTTGATAAGAGAACGGACTTGTGGATTCAAGCCCAAAACAAACTTTTCAATGGCCCGGGACTCGGGGTGCACCAAGTGTGGAATGAGAGTAGACAAGTCTTGGAACCGTCTAATATAGCCCTTGTAATCGGCTCCTTCCATTTTAAGATGGACAAATTCAATGGTTAGATTTTGGAGTTCGTAAGGAGGGCAAAACTTATTCTTCACCATGTTCTTGAAGTCGGCCCATGACAAGTTATAGGTCCGACCCAAGGTTATCTCTTGGTTCCACCAACTCAAAGCATCATCTTTAAACATACCGGATGCATAATGAATTTGGTCATCATATGTGCAATGGCTCCTTTCAATCACCGCTTCAATCCTCTCGAACCATCTTATACATTCCACGGGACCACCCTTACCATCAAACTCCGGTGCCCCACAATTCTTAAAATCTTTGAATTGGCAACCTTGGCGGTACACACCATGTTGGTTAAACATGGGAACATAATTATCTTGCACCACCGGTGCTTCTTCTTCTTCCACAACTTGAGGTTGAACACCTCTCACATTCATATTAGCCGGGGCTTCATTGTTTTGAGGCACATTGTTTGGTGCAACATTGTTTCCTCCAAGAGTTGACGTGACTTGGGCAACAATGGTTGGCATGATATTGGTGACCGTTTGAGCGATCACCTCCGCCAAGTTTGGCCTGGGGGCCTCACCACGACCCCTACCTCCAACACGGCCCCTACCACGGCCTCTACCACCACGGCCTCTTTGTGCTTCCGGTTGAGCTTTCGGTTGAGGCTCTTGAGAGTTAGCCCTATAGTTTGTTCCGGCTCTCCTTGGTCTCACCATTTCTATAAAACAAGTAACACGTTGACCCGATGGTTAGTCTCAAAATGCTCACATGTTAGTCACACGAGTAGTCAATACTCTCGGGTTGGTACAACATACACATTTCTTATCATTATGCTAAGGCAAAAGTGCTAGAGTTCTAAGGGGATTGTTACTTATCATACCATCATGCCAAGTTCACTACAATAATTTATCATTACTACAAGTACTCATGTTCAACATGTCACACAATCCAAGCAACTAACACAAATGGTTCAAAGTATAATCCGAATCCGATATGCTCTCTAGTTATTGACCGGGTTTGTATACAGGGTGTACCAGCGGCTAACCCTCCACCCAATCAACTTCCATTAAGCATATCGGTTCCTTATTATACCCTAAGCCAAGCGTGTGAAATCCGTGATGTCATTAACTTATTATAATACCGGGTGACCATAAAATAGTTGATCAAGTTATTTTAGGGTTGCCACAATGTTATACCATGTTAATGCCATAACTTCATTTTGCCCTAAATCATCAAACTATCACCAATCAATAAAAACAATCCATCTCAACCACAATCAAGTTCAAATCAATGTACACGTTAACCATATTGTACTCATCACACATTCATCACATTGTACTCAAGTCATCACATAGTTGGTCTTAACTACGAACTCACAATGTACACCTTTTAGGGTTCACATAATTCATGTTGCACACAAAATTCCTAACCATGCATGCTATATGAAGAGTTTTAACTTAAGCCGTAGTCTAGGTCAAACCGCCTAATTCTCTACGACCACGCATGGGCCACCATTCTGTAATACCCCGAGCTAAGGCCCGAAACATTACGGAAATCATATAGCACAAGGTGGGATTATCGTAGGCAACTAATGAAAGCAAATGAATTCGGCGAATCCATAAATATCATAAATTCAAGTACAAAGAGCATAAGGAGAAAACGACCATCAAAGTTTACAAAACAATCATCTAAAGATGGCTATCGATCCTAAGCATAATGCAAAATGGGCAAATGAATCCTTGATTCACATAAGTCCAAGCCCGAGTCAAAAGCAAGTAACAATCATGCATCACGTCCTTGGTTCACCTGATTACCTGAAAAGTGTACTAAACAAGTCAACACGAGGTTGGTGAGTTTGTAGTAATGGTTCACAAGGAACCATCGTCAATAATCACAATATGCATAAGTAAAGGCAATTCATAACTTACTAGTAGCCTTTAAGCGTCACAACATCAATCACATCAAGGTTACATAACGTAAAAGTAATGCGTGTAATAAAAGAGCACAAGTGATGTCAATATCAAGATATGCGACGTATGCATGTCAACGTCATAAGGCATAGCATAAGTGTGACCATCAAATCATCAATGCAACGATACTCACATGTCATCCCAATGAACAATGTGGCATCTCAAAATCATCGGTGTATATATGTCTATATACCCGGAGTCCATGTCCGTCTCACAAATAACAACTCAAGTATATACATATATATACTTGGAGGTCCATGTCCGTCTCACATGTATCCATATCAATACGTATGTGTGTTTGTCTCAATCACAAGTCCATCAATCATCACACCATCAAACCAACCAAAACAATACGTACATACACTTAGGAGGATTCTACTTTCAACGAGTCCTAGATGCTTATATATAGGGTCACCCGCAGCCTTCCCTCCACATCTAAAACCCTTTTAAGGCATAATCGACCTCCATGTATGCACTACTATCCTAATTATAACAATATATATCACAATCGAGTGCAAAATCAACCAAACGTGTCAATCAATCCATCAATCATTCAATCAAGCAATCAAACAAGTAATCACATAATTGTACACTTTCCAGCCCGATTCTCAAATGAGTAGGGAGCTACGTAACTCACCTCGATCGGCAATGAGAAGATAAGATTGATTTATAGCCGAGTTACAATCGTTCAACGTTCACTTCACGTCCACCACCTATAATTATAATATACATATTTATTAATATTCATATATTTAAATTACGTTATTAACTTGTGCCAACCCCTAATTAGAGCTTAACATGTGGGTTTACAACTTTAAGTGACCCTCAAGACTTGTTTCCATCGTTAAAGGAGTTAAGAAATAGCTTGGAATAAATTAAAGTCGTTCAAGAATCGTATCGCGACCAAAATTTATTATTATAAATATACACATGTTATTATTATAAATCGAGTTTACTTGAAGTTTTAGGATGACCATTAACTTTGTACGATTTTGGCTCGGTACGAAGCTAGAGAAGTCGAGGGGTAACTCGAAAGGAAGTTTGTCTCGATCTAGTGGAAAAATTTAGGAGCTAGGAGATAATAAATAAATAATAAAAAAAAAGAAACTGAAGAATAGGATTTGGCGTAATGTACGGTATTTTCCACCGTAAGCTACGGTGGACTAAAAATCAATTTTTTTGCATGTATTGGCGTAAACAGGGGGAAATTAACGTATAGCAAATTGAGGGTACCGTAAGGTATGGTGCACATAGCGTACTGGACGCCAAAAACATTTTCCACCGTAGCCCACGCCCAACTGGGCTGTATCTTACGCCCATCACACACTAGCCCAGCGTAAGGGACGCTAAAATGGGTCGTAGGTTACGCTGGAGCCCAGACAAGTCGACCTGCTGCTGCCCAGAAGTCCAATACAACCCCAAAACCCATTTTTACTTCCTTTTTGAACTTTGAATCGGTTTAGTAAGCCTCCAAAACAGATTTTTATCACAATTTAAACAATTTTAAACATGATTAATCGTAAATTATTACATGAACACATTACTTGTCATCAAATTACCATCAAAATCATTTTAACCTAAATAAATTTGTATAAACCCTAATTTATTCAAAAATTAGTTTTAGCTTTAATTTTGATCCAAGAATACTTACATCCAACTAGATCAGGATCTTAAACGTAAAATGATGATTTCAAGATGAAATTAACTTACCAAAAGCTCCACCAATTACCAAATCCGAATTTGAGCTTTAAAAGTGAGAATTCTTGCACTTAGGAACCCAAGTTTGAGATATGAAAAAGATATAATGATGATGATGATCTTTCTACCACAAATCTAACCCAATAACATTAATTGATAGAAGAATTTAATGAGAGGGGGAGAGAGAGATGAGCTTGTGTTTGTGTGTGTGCGCATTTACTAGAGAGAGATGGAGATGATAGAATGAGTGGATGGATACAAGGGATTGGGTGAAAGGCTTAGGATAGGGTTGGGTCAAGTTTGTGGGTGGTGGTTCATGGATCACCCCACGGGTCGACCCGTTACCATTTACTAATTAATTCACATGTCGTCTTACATCTAGTCACAAAATAAGTTGGCCAAACGACCCGTCAAACACGTTATCTAGTATTTAGTCATAAAGTGAACCCAATCATGTCATTAAATAAGGTTGTTAGTCAAATTACACATAAAGTCAAACGGTCAAATATCCCGGATGTTACATTAACTATCTCTAATATATAAAATTATAACGGGCAATATTTACATTTAACATCACAATGATATAATTAACATATATATCCTACTAATAACTTTTGATACAAAATATATTTTAAAATAATAGTATTATTAAATTTCAATATATCTATTTATTACTATTAATTATATTATAAGTTATAACGATATATTTAACCCGCGTATTACGCGGGAAATAATCTAGTTAAGTATTGGAAAAAAAGTTATATTGTTTTATATACTAGATTTAAACTCGTGTCAAATACATGGATGTTTATGACATATTAAAGAAAAGTTAAATATATGTAATCTAAAAAAAGTTGTGAATGAGCAAACCAGTGAATCCAGATATGAACAATGTAATAGAAGTTATGAAAGAACAAACATGTAAACTTAAATATAAATAATGTAATGAAAATGAAAGTAACAGAATTCAATACTGAAACATTGACGAAAGCGTTTAACTTGTTCATCTATCAATATCCTGTCATGGCTTGCTGTTGTAACAGTTTTCATAACAGTACATTTAAAGTAACTTCTTGTAGATTTGTTGTGTATTTGTTTTTCATGAAAGTTTTGGATTATATAGTTTTATTTGTTAGATATATTATTTTTTTATATAATCATTGATAATTTGATAAGTTATAATTATAGTTGATGAAGACTAATTGTAAAAGTTGGTTTTTTTTATTTATTAAAAGGTATTTTTTATTATTTAATTAGTTGGATATTTAGGATAAACATGAGTTTTATATTTTATATATTTTATTTTAATAAAATTATTATTTTAAGAAAAAGGTTTAAAAGTGTAAATTGGTTATGAAAAACCAAAAAGTGTAAATTAATTAGACATGTGCTGATTTAATTAATATTGAAAATTTGAGAGCTGTAATTGATCAATTGATGTTAGGTCAGTTGCCTTTTAGTATCTACCAATAAACTAAAACAGGATTGCGGTATTGTTTAAACGACAAATGGCGTATTACTTGAGTGACAAGTGTCCCTTTTAATATTCTTAATTAAATCAAATTAAAATCCTAATTAAATTCTACTTACCTTTTACCTTATAATTGTTATTAACTAAATTAAATAAAATTAAAGTTCCTATCATATTATATTGAGGATGATCTTGACCCTTCTCAAATCGTTCCAAAAGAAAACATATTTGAGCTATCTAATTCCTATTACAATAAAATAATAAATTCATATACTCCCTCCGTCCCACTAATTGTGTCCAGTTTTGAATATTCAAAGTCTATTTTTTCTAAGTTTGACCTTAAATATTTTTTATTGTATTATATAATACTTGGCGAAAGTTATACCAAATGAAAACACATCTAAACCTCTATCTATTCATATAACTTTCATCAAGTATTACGCAATACAAATAAAAATATTTTTGGTCAAAGTTGTAAAGAAAGGACTTTGAAAATTAAAAAGTGGACACTATTAATGGGACGGAGGGAGTATATAATAAAAAAAACCCAACCATAAAACATCAAAGTATTGATTACAAATCATAGTTGCAGGTATATATTAACAAAAAACCAATGCAACTATTTGTACATCAAAACTCCAAACTATATCATGAGTCTTAGGTACTTAGTATACTAGAGCTTGAGGGTATGTATTTCTTCTTCTTTTTCTAGATCGATCTGTAACCTCTAAGTAACTTCAATGATTAATTGTATGTTATTTTACGATTTATCGTATTATCAATTTATAAGCTATGTTTGTATTCTTTTAATGTGCATTGTATCTTTGATTTTATTATTGTTAGGTATTAATATATTTTAAAAAAATTTATACTATACGTAACTAAATAAACATTACACAATATGTTATTATAATATCTATAATTTTAACTCCGTTTATATTTTATTATATTATGTATAACAAAATATAACGAAGCTTCTTTACGGTTTGATCATGGATGTATATCTTTTGTTTACATATATAAATCTTTACATATTTTTTGAAAAGTAACTTTTATTTCACAAAGCCTGGCAATGAATGGAAAGGCCATATATACATACAAATTCATACAATACTTACACAATATTATAATTACACCAATTTTCCTAACTCATTGACATCTTCTTTCTATGCCTGTACCAAACGTAACCACATGCCTTAATTTTATGCACGATCCGCGTGGGACACACCTCAATGTTTAGAAATATTTTGTTACTTCTCGCTTTCTAAATATACCAACAAGCCACCAATTATATATATGTAGAAAAACTCAACTAAATATAAAAAATCCGTACATCGTACGGGTATTAAATAGTATATTAAATTTATAAAACAGTTTAATAATGCTAACAATTAAATTAGATTACGGAGTCTATATTAAAATATTAAGTATCTACCAACAAACTAAAACAGGATTGAAATGTTTTTTAAACGACACGTGACGTAATCCTTAATCGACACGTGTCTTTTTAATTTATTTATTTTTAACTAAACATATATTATATTTATCATTACCGTTTATTATAACTTAGCTTCAATCATCGTTTTACTTTAACGACAATTTATTTCATACTTACGAATCATGTATGAGATATATTCGAATTTCTTTATTATACAATCTATATAGTTACCGTACATCGTACGGGTATTAGGACTAGTATATTATATATTAAATAAGAATCACAACATCGAATTTTTTAATAACAAAGTTCATATCTAAATGCACCGAAATTGTATATATGTCATACAACAAAAAAAAAAAAAAACAGAACAATGGAAAAAAATCTGTTTTGTTGGTAATGATAAAACAAATTAATAAAAAACACAAGACTTTTCGAGAAGGCTAACACGACCAGGGCAAAAAAGGTCAAACCCGACCAGGGCATTAGCGGCGACGTCGCCGCTAATGCTGCGGGGCCCCCATGTCAGTTATGGCTAATCTGGCAGAGTATAAGTGGCCCCCCCGTCAGTAACAGAGTATTAGCGGCGACGTCGCCGCTAATGCCTGTGACGGCGCTGTCAGTAATTATTGCTGGCATGTGGGGTCCGCCACGTCACCAGCATTAGCGGCGACGTCGCCGCTAATGCCCTGGTCGGGTTGACCTTCTTCCTGGTCGTGTTACCCTGTGCCTTAATTAAAGTATGTTTAGTAGCTAAAACTGGTATTCTAGCTTTTAAGAAACCAGCTTCCACTCCTGTAGTTTATCTACCAATAAACTAAAACAGGATTGAGATATTCTTGAAACGACACGTAACGTAATCCTTGATCGACACGTGTCCTTTTAATTTATTTATTTTATTAAGTTAGCTTTTTTAATTGTTTATAGATTCAATTTCCTTATTAGACTTAGAAGAAAACAGGATTGAGATGTTCTTGAAACGACACGTGGCGTAATCCTTGATCGATACGTGTCCTTTTAATTTATTTATTTTATTAAATTAGTTATTGTATATAGATTCAATTTCCTTATTAGACTTAGAATTAAACTCTAACTCTTGACTTATTAATACAAAAGACATTATAACCTTATTTAATTGATCGTTTTCTCATTAATAAATTGTCTTTTTTCTTTCTCAATTTTTCAACTTCTATTACTTATATTACTTATAATAAGTTATTAACATGAAGACTTCAAAAATTTGAGTTTACGATCCGAAATCACAAGGCTATTTGCCGTCATCCACTATGCTTACAAGTTCCGATTTTGATGTGATTCTAAAAATTTAAGGTAAATCCAAAACTCTAACTAAACATATATTATATTTATCATTACTGTTTATTATAATTTAACTTTGATCATCGATTTACTTTAACCACATATTTCATACTCATGAATCATGTATGAGTTATATTTGAATTTCTTTATGAAACAATCTATTTAGCTACCATACATCATACGGGTATTAGGACTAGTACATCTATATATCTATAATAATTGAAGTATATTTGAAAGCTTTAATGGTTTCAAATGCAGTGATTAAAAACTTTTAATCGTCGTTGATCGAGATTCATTTAAAGCATATTAAAAAAAATAGTGACGAACTCATAATATCTTATTGTCATTTACAATAAGTAAGTACAAATACATGACCAACATAATATACAACGTGTTTAAAACAAAATTTGTTGTATGTAGATGCCATATTTATATTATAAGCTTTTACTTTGATGTGATTATTACACGTGGATGTAACTAACTATAACCAAATATATATGTTCTGTAAAAATCTCGTAAAATATCTATGTCATGCAATAAAATATAAAATCATGGTTATTGAATATACCCGAGTATATGTGTCAACCATATAAGCTTTCACGTGTAAGTTTTTAATTGATCAGTACATCCAATAACCAGGATTTGAAAGTTCATTACATGACATATAAATTTTACGAAATCTTTATATAACATAGACATTTAGTTATAGTTATTCGACTTAAAAGAGTCGTTTATATAACTATATCAAAAAATAATTATTGAATTGTAGTTAGGTAAACTCATACTCATATCTTTTGATAAAGTTAAAGTTATAAGTATTTATTTATACCGATATAAGTTAAAGTGTTGTTTGTACGTTATATGTAGCAATGTGATTAAGGTCCTTTTTTATTGATATTTAACCGTTGATGTTGTTCTAGTAGCTAGAGTACAAAAAGTCCTAGCGATTGGTCATAGTCATTGTAAAAAATTTATAACAAGGACATGTTTTCACAATAGCATTTTATCCTCCTGCGGATAAAAAAAAGGAAGAAGTCAATAAAAAAAGATGTTAATGAATCAAAGGTCCAACTGTCTCTATTGGTCTTATTCTTATTGTGCGCCTTGTGAGCGTGTTTGGATCCGCAAAGGAAAATATCAATATCAAAGACATACATGTCATCGCAAGTAGTATGGTTGACTTAAGTGGGTAGCATCCTTGTTTTGGAAGACATAAGTCAAAGGCTCAGTCGTCACCTACATACGTAAAGACCGGAGATCCTTTTCAATCATTTAGATAGAACCTGAAAATAACATCTCTATCTTGGTATAAGTAAAGTTGTCTATATCTCAATCTTCCCTACACCGCCATTAAGATATATTAAGACCCAACGTGGAAAACGACATTGGATGTTATTTAGTTACTTTTTATACATGTCCTCGTAATAGCATTTTGTTGCATTTTGTCTTATATATTGTAGTGTTACCTAAAGGTAAAAAAAATCTTAAATTCACTACAAATTAAAATCAAAAATTTGACTAATGTAAAAAAAATTAGAATGATGAGTTTCCAAGTCAAGATGCAAATATGATGTCGATCTGTCCGGTGGCAATAACCGTTTGATGCCAAAATTAACGTGCTAATTCATGCCAACTGAAATAGCCGATACCACTTTTTTTTTGAAATTAAAAATACTAATATTACATTAAATTAAAAAACAAACATTAAAAAATAGACTAACACATTTAATTAATAAAGAAGATAACCCTACCTTGTATCAACTTCCACGTCTAGATTTAAGCTCGCGATGTGCTCTGCAAAATCACGACACAATGGAATAATTAGCTCGGGAAAAGTAAGTATTCATTTGCACAGTGCTTTAAATTAAGAGGCGAGTAGCGGGTCTGAAAAATTCAAATGCTGATTAGGTCGATCTGCATTCGTGGCATGATGCAACGTGTGTTCGATATAGTTCATGGGAGGTCATTTGGTTCGCATTTCATTGGGATCTTCTTTTTATTTCTAATAGTCGTTGTTATTTTACGTGTTTTTGTTTTTCTTATAGCCACGTTAGCTTTCTTGTTTTTAGTTGGTCGAACCGTGTACTCTTTCGTATTGACTAGTTTCTTATTAACAATTATATATATATATATAGATATATATATATAGGTAGGAGAAAGATAAAATATTCAATGCTGTTAAAAAAAAAATTAGCACAGGAAATTCGTTGTCGGAGATTTTTGCCAAGTAAGTGAATGAAGGATGTTTTGAATTATGATTTGTTTTTCTCTTTTGGCTAAAATAAAAAGAAAGATATGTATATTGTTTATATAGATGAGAGGTATAAATTTATTTTACTTTTTTTTAAAAAAAACTCAAGCACTCTCCTAACGTTTTTAGTGAAAACGGTCAAGCACCCAACTTCTCTTTCAATTGGCATAGTAGTGCTGATAGCCTGATAGATGTCAATTTTAATGCTTGCCGATACCTAAGGAACGGAGATGTCGTGTGTCGATCATCACCCTGGTATACTTAAATAAAAAATGATTTAATAAGTCGGGTATGCACTTAATTTGCGCCCTTAATTAAACTAAGAAATTATATGGATTCTTTCCTTCGATTCCTCAGTTTCTCGAATTTGTGGTTTCTAATTGAAAGAGTTTCTTTTATTAGGTAAGTAAAGTATGTTTCATTAAAGTAAAACCACTAACTTATATTGATGCTCAATTCTTTTAATAACAAATATGTTAACATGCAACTAATGCCTAATGCAATCATCTAAATGACATGTATCCCTATTTTTTTAGCTATAAAACAATGTATCCGAAAGGTGAAACATATCACAAGCTATATATCACTCGTGTAACGAGTAATACCACTGATATTTAATTGGAGGGTTAACGTCTTTATCAATTGTTATATATTGATGATAAATAAAGAATTACGTGCAATATCCGTTATGTATAATACAAATTACTATAATAACGTTGTTTTCTTTAATTTAGGAAGGGCGCTAACGAATAGCAACTCCACTTTCACCATTCTTATAAGTAAAAACCCTGATTATGACTCAAGTAGTTAAACTGGCACTATTGGTCTTACTATAATAACGTTAACATGGATATAAGTGTTGCACGCAAAAATAAAGTACGTTGTCCATATATATATATCACAATTAAAGAACAAATAATCTAATATAATAATTTGAAATGCCACATTTTGAAGCCATCTAAGATGTGGTAAGGGGGTTTTTTTTTAAATGTAAATTCAGTAAGAAATATGACAACAACTACAAATAAATTACAAACAAATTTTTACACACCGATAGAAATCAGTTTTACATGTAATTGGTCCACCTAATTATCACATCAATTGGTGAATTATATCAACGACTAGCGTTTTTTTGGAGTCAACCTATAAAACAAGCATGGTCAAGTTCTATGTTTGTAAGGCCTCTCCCAACAGTGACCCATTAATTTCTCATATCTTCCTTATGGTCACATCAACGTCAAATTATGTCTTCACATCTCATGACACACTACTACTATCAACACATATTCCTCGTTTCCTCCTTACTTCTAGTTCACTATTTTTTTTATTTCCAATTAACTAAACCGAAAAATACAACATTACATGCACACATTTATTAAATAAAAATATTTTATTAATAAAATAAATTAAACATTACATTTATAAAAAAATATTACATTAATAGATAAAACAATACATTTTAAAAAACTACATAAATAAAAAACATGACACTAACTGAAAAAAGCCATTACATGAAAAAATTCTATGACATTATTAAAAAATTCACATTAACATTGAACGAAATTTGTCAGGTTAAAATACGTTGTACTAGAGCCAAATCATGAGTTAATGGAACCGTGAATGACTAATGAAAAATTGTTACACTTGTTAGGCCTTCATATAACAACTACTCCTTCCATCTCACATTAAGTGTTATAGTTTGACTTTTTGAGTCTTTTTCTTTCAACTTTTAGATAACACTTGATATAACATATATGAATTGATTGAGTTTTAAATGTACTTTTCATTGATATAACTTTTATCAACTAATATATAACACAAACAAAGATGTTTAGGTCAAAGTCGGAAGATAAAGACTTGATCAGCTAGTCAAAATAGGACAACTAAAATGAGACGGATGGAGTATAATTTTTTTAGTTAGCATAAACCACAATAGAGGAACCCCATTGGGGGTGTATTGAAATGTATTGAGAATGTATTCACTTGTTGGGAGGAGAGTGTATTGAGAGAGTGGTGATGATCACGGAGTGTATTGGGATGTTTTTCTTTTATTTTGTTTACTCCTTCTCTCAAAAACATAGTATTTATTAATTTAAATGATTAGTGTTGAAATGTATTGGATATTTGGTGTGAATTGAAGGAGAATGTATTGAGAAGAGGTTTTACCGATATGACACTAATATGACACTATATTGAGTGTATTGGGGGAGACCATGGAGGGTGCTTTTAGGACAAATATTCACATAGAAACTACTCAACTAGAGAAAAGTTCAGTACTACAATATTATCTCATGAGAAATAAAACATATTAAAAGATATTAAAAAAATATATAATTACAATACGGTGGCACTCGCTTCTTGTGACCGGTATACTAAAAACTGCGAGTTCCAGGCTATGCCAAATTATTAAAAACTGGAATGGTCACTTCCGGATTTTGTGTCACCCAACATATAGTTGTGCGGACCAGCTTATAACAAAAACTGTTTTGGTATCGTGACATATATTAATTATAGTACACACAACAAAAACTTAACAACGGATCGGGTTTAAGTTAGACTTAAAGAGGTATTGGTCAATTTTGGATGCTAGTCTTAATTAGTATTGGTTTGTGCATGCATGCATGGGTCACTCTCTTAGCTTAGTTCATGCTGCCTTCTCTTGTTTTTATTCCATTTGATTTGTTGTTTGTTACTCCATATTGTAACATCCGCGAATTTTGACCCGTTGACTTTTGTAATTAGTTTATTTCTATTTCCAAGCATGGAAATGTGGGCAATCTGTACTGTATAATTGCGTGTGAAAGGGTATGTAACATAAGGGCAAAAGTGCAGTGTCAAACATTGGCAATTTGGTAAGTTTTAGCAAGTTGAACAACGAACAACGAACAAGAATGTGCTACGTGGCCTGTTGGTTTTCTTGCCAAAACTTGCCAAAACAAAGGGTGAAGTAAACCAATTCTTGCCAATAGTTGCCAAAATGTCAATGCCGGAAAAATAATCAGTTGCCGGATTTTAGAAAAGTAACCGTTTTTATATATAAAAAAAAAAGTAAACTACAAATTGGGGGTCGGGAATTCGGAAGTCGAAGACGCCATGAGTGCCACCCCGAAGGTTTACCCCGCCAAGATATGGCCCGATCATCCGAGTCTCATTTTTATGAACATTTTGTATCATCATCGCCCATTTAACGTAACACTGGCAACCTAATTGTTCAACGATATCATCACCGACATAATACTACTTTTCCGGCCACATATTGCTTTAATGGAACAAAAGACGGCAACACTACCACGGAAAAAAATCCAGCAACGCTACCGCTAAGTTAACACTACCAAGCTAATCACAAACATGCAATTAACGGCAATATTAAAGATAAATATACATATAATCATAAGCATAAGCAGCAACAGTTAACCGGAAAAAACAAAAAAGACTCGCCGGAAAACCGAAGCAACCAAAAACCCCAAAAAGGGGTCACCGGAAACCGAAGTAACGTTACCAAAAACCATAAAAAGGGGTAACCGGACAACATGCAGCAACGAACCGAAGTAACGTTACCAAAAACCATAAAAAGGGGTAACCGGACAACATGCAGCAACGGCAACCATACACCCCAAAAAAAGGGTCACCGGAAAACATGCAGCAACAGCAACCAGAAACCCCAAAAAAGGGTCGCCGGAAAACATGCAGCAACAGCAACAAGAACCATACACCCCAAAAAAAGGGTCACCGAAAAAGCAGCAGCAACAAGACAGAAACCTCAAAAAGGGGTTGCCGTAAAAGTGAACAACCGTGGCCGGCGACGAAAAGAAATCCCAAAAAGGGGTTTCAGATCTCACCGGAATAAGGGTGTAGTACGTTAGGAGCATCGGCAAGTCGTTTCCGGCATCGATTCCGGCAATACAAGTCAAGAAAACGATAGTATTTGCCTCAAAATCGAAAACCCCCAAATTAAAAAATAGGTTTCCGATCAAAGACAAGATTGGCACTACAAAAAAAACGGTTACATAGTCGCTCCCAACGTTCACAAGGATCGGCCTAGTTTGGCCGATATATATAGTCGATGCAAAGTGTCGATGCTTGCCGATGGATAGGGTACAATGAAGCCAAAGAGCAGATGCTTGCCAATGGAAGGAGCATATGCAAAGTACTGACTGCACCCTTGCCCTTAAGGTTTTCTCTCTATTAAAAAAATAAGATCGACTTAAAAGGCTGAAATTGGCTGGCAATTCTCCGAACACCACAAGTGAAATTTTATTTATATTATAAGTTCGTAAAATTAATATAAAATTAATATAGTATACAAATATTTATCATGAAATTTATGCATTGATCCATAAAAACCGAAAAAACCACCCTTTTTGATTTATGCATGTATCCTGGATGCATTAGCATATGCATGAAATTTATGATTCTTTAAAATTCGATAAATAATGAAAATCTACATCAATCCAGCTATGTATTAGTGCTTATTTGAAATGCAAATGCATCAATTTGATGAATTTAAATTACGAATTCATTTTTCACAAAAGATTATTATGAAGTTTTTTTAAAATTTTTTTGTATAACATACATTGTTATAGCATTTCACATGTGGATGATGAACTTTAAAAACATAGTGATTCAATACACAGTTTTAGAAGGGTGGAATTTCTCACATACTAATATTTTAATTTTTTTTGTTTAATAAATAAATGCTTAGGTCCCCATAAATTTTATGGATTAAAAAAAATAGTATGTGAATGCTTGAATAACCATCCCATATATAATATATGTATATGTATATTCAGATGCAAGCTAAGTATGCATGCATTAGGTCCAGAATCACGAAAAGAGAAAAGTGTAAAAGATATCGTACACTAAAATAACTCTCAAAAGCACCAGTAGTTTCTTGTTTCCTTTCGATCTCTCTCATTATATATATTATCGAATTCATTGTGTATAATTGATAGTGTTTGTGTTTCTGATAGATTCCATCTCTCTTTCTTTCTCTTTAAACGACACTTGCTTGCTCTTGAAGAAAACCTGATCGAAAGCTAGCTAGCTCATCAATCTCGGATTTCTCAAAAAAAAAACATCGTTGTTCTTACTCTGATTATTCTCACTTCTCATCAGGTTCGTTCGATCCTACGTTAAATTATTTTACTTTGTTTAATGCTAAACCGGTAGATATATGCTAAATTGTGTGTATATATTGTGTTTGTTTAACTATATGTGATTCATGTATCACATACTTTTGAAGATCATAAATGGCTACCCAGTCACATTTTCGAGTTTCATCATCATTTCATTTCCTCAACATATATATTAATTCATAATGCTAATTCCAACTATCGTTTAAGTTGTTGATGAAAGATCAGGAATATTCTATATATATATATGCTTTAATTATTTATATACACATAGATTTTAAACTAAAAATTAATAATGTACAAATTAAAAACGGTATGATAAAATCGTATTTACATGCACACAACGTACATATCAAAATATATTGAAAACACATTAATTAATACTCCGTATGTGTTAGGAGGTACGGAGCATCAAACCCAAAATAAGCTTAATGGAGTTCCATTCTCTAACCATATAACACTAGCGTAAATAACACATAATAATTAAGCTTATGTATATGCTTTGAATTTATTCATTTTTCAATGTGGAACGACTTGGGTCTACACCCAACATCTTGGGCCCTTTACAATTGCTCATATATATTGCACTTGCTCAAAATACAAATTTAATTAAAACAATATTTACATGATTAGTATTTTGATATGGGCTTGGCTTGAATGATGTTGACTGCATAATTTTTTGATGCAGTTACTTTAAAAATTAGAGAGACATTTTTGTAATATATCAATCATCCATTTGATCTGTGTGTGTGACTGCATCTATCAATTTTGTATTGCATAATTGATTTTCCCATTTGATATATTCCTGTTTTTGATTATACAAAATTTCTGATAGTCCTTAAACATATCATGATGCTGGCATCGTGATCGTTGGGTTTATTAAGGTGACAAAGTTATTTGTATTGAATTATTCGATCGTACCGTACAATATATATTGTTTAATTATACACATAACGTATGTATGTATATAAATAAATATGTATAGTTAGGCTATAGAATAATAGGATGTTTGGCAGGTTTAGGGGACACGAAAAGAATGAAAAAAAAGATACGTACAATCGAATCAAACTTTTTTGTAACACCACACAACAAACGAATTATTCACCAGATTATTTATCTTTTACTTTGTGCTGTGGTTGGTAATGATGTTACACATGTCCACTTTATAAATATTTACTATTTTGGATGTATATAATGCAAATAACCTTTTACATGTGAGTATATTTGAGAATATATATATTAGTTAAAGTTATATTTTCTTCAATAAAAATATCGGGGGAATTTGAACACAACTAATACTGAGGGGACAAAACGTATTATTCATTTTTGGAGGGGTTATATTGTAAATGTTTAGCTCTAAAAGATATTTACGCTAAATACCATATTTACCTTCAAGTTTTGGAAGGACCAGGACGTACCCCTGCTTTTTTAAGTTCATCCCTTAAATGGAATTCTGTTTATCTTCAAATTTTACGCTAAATTAACATATTTATTTTCAAGTTTTACGATAAATTGGTTTATTTATCGATTTAGAGAGTGTTTGGATTTTTGTTTGAAATGAACTTTCTAATTATTACGTTTGTGATTTACAAATACTTAAACAATAATGTTGACTATAAAACTGATTATTTGTATTTACTTAGAAAAAAAACACACTTTTAAAAATGAAAATAGAAACATTTTATAAAAATAAAATAAAAAAAACAGAATTTTTTAATAATGCATTAATGCACAACTGAATTTGAAAATTCTAACTCCAAAGATCCCCTTCGTGGACGTGAAGGAAATACAATCGTAGACGTTTTAAAGTGGTGACCACCATATTATGCATAGACAATTTTGTCGACATAATCTGACCCTTTTTGATACCGTTTAATCAACACACAGTTTTGATTTGAAAAACATAATATAAATAAACGAGAAAATATCTATAATTGGCTCATTCAATTATATACAGACACAGGAACTTATGCATTATATCTGCGTTCTCAAATAAAGAGTTGTAATCGGGCATAGTCGAGTTAATACACTATCAAACTTAAACTCAATTTAATTACTAAATTCAAAGCTCAAAACTCGACTTGAGTTCAGTCAAATATTTTCAAAGCTTGGCTTAAGTAAGTAATTGACATTTCGAGTCCGACTCAACACTACTTGATAATCATCAACTCAACATTTTACAACTTAGGCACTTTCTAATACGATCTATGTTAAGATATACGAGAGATAGTGCCCGTGCGTTGCGGCGGTGAGATGGTGGGGTGATAGGTCATAGGAGGTGATAAGTCATAGAGTGTGATAGCCAAATGCTTTAGCCGTACGGGCTCCGCCATCGGATTTAAAAATTCGTCGAAAGTATATCGAATGACATCTCTAATGAAAGAGCATGAAATTTTAAGAACACCCATACAATTTTTATAACTTATCGATATACGGTTTTTGAGATAAAAGATTTTGAATGAATTAGAGGAATAAAATGATTTATGAGGAGAGGAAAAAAATTAGTGGTTGAGATTTGAGGAGAGAAAAAAAAATGAGTGGTTGAGATTCAAGGTTATTATAGGTATATTAGGTAGAGATGTTTAAATTAGTGAATAAGGAATAAGGGTATTTTGGGTAGTTCAAATCATCTTTTCTTAAAAAAAAGGGCAAAATGCTTTATAAGATATTATTAGATATAAAGGGTACAATTGTAAATTTATGTAATTTTAGTAAGACTCGTGAGCTTTACGAGCTAAGTATTTTGTTGGATGAGCTCTGCTCGGGTAGCTTGAGCTCGACTCAAATTACACCGAGTAGATTTAGAATATTTTGCGAGCTGATCATGGAGAGCTCATAAATGTGAACACCTATATGCAAATTTTAAACTATTTATGTTCCGTTCTCTTTTTTCTCTTGAAATTTTTTTAGATATATAATATAAAAAAGAAACAAAAGAAAATGTTATACTTTCGTATATTTGTTCTCTTTTCACTTTTTTTCTTTTACCAAAAGTATTTCAAACAATTAAACATTCCTTGACTCAAAAAAAGAGAGGACACTTTAAAGTAAGGTTAGAAAAAAAAATGTAGAGATCCAATCCAAGTCATGGAATCTAGGATTTCGTAGTGGAAAGGATACGTATGCATATCATTTGTAATATACATATTGGTTGGTGTTCATAACAACATAAAGATTATTTATACTTCATTTCTATATATCTAGAAAAAGTTACAAGTAACCAAAACAATTTAAAAATATCTAATTTGTACTTTTTCACATGTTTTGCCATTTAACCACAAACTTAGCAGAGAATCTCATTATTGTTTTGTCTCATTTTCCTGTTCTTTTACATATCTTTATTTTTGACAAGTCCAGATTAGTAGTACTATAACTTTTTTCTTGGTGTCAAAAATAATTTTGGTCACAAGTTGTAGAGAAATTTTTAATTTTACGATATACGTGAAGTCGTAGCTCTAGAAGTTCCGGCTATTTGTGAGATCATCACAAAGACACAAACTTATCTCACTGCAAGTGATACGGTATAATTAGAATAAGATCGTCCGTGGTAGTAGATAGTGTTTGAACGTGTTTCTAGCGAATCTAGGCTTGAAAAAACATGCAGTTTGATTCCGTGTATCAGAATATATGATTTTTAGCCATAATGCCATGTCTATGTGAAAGAAACTACTAATTTCAGGTTGTTGTTCCTTAGAGGTCTTGAAAGACTAACTAGAGAAGAAACGTCTTTTAGCTTGCAGATGAGAAGGGAGCCAGTGGAGTAATTTCATTCGGTCTTGGTATGCAGTGATCCCATGAGTCTAGGAAAACTTGAAGGTGGGATGGTGGAAACACAAAACAGTATCAGAAATCGGTATGCTAAGCTTTTAGAGGGTTCTTGGTTTACCCAATTTTGTCATGGATCGAATCCTTGGATGGCTAGATACGTCTACAGTGTGTTGTTTCTTCTTGCAAATTTGCTTGCATGGGCTGTTCGAGATTATGGACCTAGTGCATTGACAGAAATGAAAAGTAAGATTCATTCATATCACTATTTTTTTTTTGTAGATTGCAAGATGGTGGTCGGGTAACGTTCTAAAATGGTTTTGGGTTAAACGGGTCATTTTAGTATGGGTCAAACGGGTCAGATTGCTCAGGTTGACCAGGAAATACTTAACTTTTTTTCTCTCTTTTTTTAAAATTATATGTATTTTTACAAAATAATACTTATTTTAGTAGTAGTACCTTAAATCTTTGAAAAAAAATAAAAAATATATATATATACTCTTTCGAATCGTTTGACCCATTCGGTCCATTTCATCCCTCAGGCTTTTAGATAATTTTGTTAAAATCATAAGAATTTCCATCTCTAATAGCTTACATTTTCTTGCACTTGAAATTTTTTTAAGAAAATCTATTCGTTGCAGGATTGAAAAGTTGCCAAGGCGGCAAAGACTGTTTAG
>CM067167.1:180581671-180626671 GCA_034093135.1 Erigeron breviscapus
TAGTTTCTCTCAAAGAACTTAAATTTTCTTTTCGTGTCTTAGTAGTTTAAGTCGTACATAGATAGAGTCAAAAATACAAAAGAGTTGTCTTAGTATAAGTCTGTATATATCTAGTGTCAGAAAAATACAAAAACATCTGAAAAAATAGAAAATCCAAAAATATAATAAATAAAGTAAGGTTACTGCACTACATGTTTAGACGTGAAGATACTTTAGCTTTTAAGCCTACTTAATTGTACTTTAAAATGCTCAGTTCAGTGATACCATTATATGATGTATCGATAGGCACAAAGTACCAAGGTTTCCTTTAATCTGAACTTGAAAGTATACAATGTTCTTATGGGAAACGTATTCAGATATATGGCTGAGAATGCTTGTTCTTAAAATAGACAAGTCCTTTAAATCTTATGAAAGATCTTGCATTATAATTATGGAAAGCACTAAAGAAACGAAATTTACTGTGGAAATAGGGATGTGCAAATGACCCATAAATCCACGACCCATCCGAACCCGACCCGGAACCGACCTGCCCAAAGCCCTAACGGGTCAGGTCACAGGTCAAGTTTTTGTTGCATTCTCGGGTCACGGGTTAGTCGGGTCGGGTGATGCCAAAAACCGAGAAAATGTGAAGAAAACCCGTGACCCGCCCAAACCCGACCCGAACCTTCACAGGCAGGGTCACGGTTCCGTTTTTCATGCACTCATGGGTCACGGGTCAACCCGGTTCGGGCCGGGTTTCAACCCGTGCACATCCCTAAAAGTGTGATCTTTCATTCAAGCAAATAGAATGGCTATAAATAGCCTACAAGACTCCAAATAAACTGCCCCACTATCTTTTAACTTGCTAACCACCCACTTACCACTGCTCCACTTCTTTGACTCGTTAAACTCACATGCTAAATAGGAAAAATAAACCAAACTTACTAAAGTAAACTACTAAATGACCCAAAACAAACTTACTAACATACTGACTTTAATACTAGACTAAAAACGACCCATTGACTTATTGTCCTGAAATCAAGTTTAACCCAACATAGCCAAACAAGAAACCAGGGAGCCAAAAAGACACCGAAATGTGTCTATGGTTGGTACTTGACACTGAAATGTGTGAAACTCCTTAACCCTTTATAGCAAACATGCTACAAAAAGACAACAAAAAAGTACAAATTAATGGTCTTTAAATCACTAAAACTCAACGTTCAACTCAGGGGGGGCCTTACATCGACAAAGAATCGGCTTAAAGTTACCAGAAGTGAACCTACTTGGTAAACCTTCCTGAACTCGGAAACAAGGTTTTTAAGGTTTTTTATCTATGTAGATAACCAATATAAATAGCCGATATGTGCCTCTTATCCTTCTAGGTCATTAGAAAAATATTTCTTGTCCCAATTGGGTCATTTTGCCAACATTTAGTATCTTAATGAGCTTAGTATTTTATGTTAATATGATATTAAATGGTAAGTACTCAGTAAGTCTAGTAGTAAATGTTTTGCACGTTTCTTTAGTAAGTCTAGAAGTAGTTTTCCCTTTTGCATTACAAAACAATACTCTCTACACATTTAGTTTCCTTTTCATATCATAAAACAAGGAAGTTAAACTTAATTAATAAGAGTTCACATCCTACATTTAGGCCCATTATTCCTACCAGGAGCCCTACCATATGTTGCACCACCCTTATCAGTGGTTAAGTTGCCATACATGTCTTTAAGCTTGGCTAGGTTGTTAGAAGCATATGTTCTATCTTTTGTTTCTTCTCTATTTGGACTTGGTTGGTGATCCACACGCACACTTTGACTGCTGCTTCTACTTCTGCTCCTGCTTCGACTTCAGTTATTTCCAACACATTTAGGTGTCGAACATTTGCAAATCCAATTTATTTAGGCAGCCCACTAAAGATTCAGTTATAAAAGAGATTGCGCCCCATTAAGTTCTTAGAGTCTCTTCGATGGTCAAATCAGTTAGTCCATACGTAATTTTAGGTTGGTTCACGGGGCCTGGTATACATTCGGGTAAACACAACTAACCTAAGCATGAAACATATGTTTACACAAAATTATAAAAGAGTGATGTTTGTGAATCTAAATACCTCACTAGAAAATCTTCCTCCTTAGTCTGGCAAGAGTTTGCATAATTGAAATCATTAGAAAAGTGTAAACGTTCTCTATCATCACAAAGTAAGTTACCCTCCAAATCCTAATAAAGAGCAAGCTACCAACAAGTCCCATGAAGCCCGTAACAAAACCCGAGACCATACCAGCATATAACCACGAGGAACCTTGTAGCCCATCTTTACCTTCATCCTTGTCGGCATGAGCATACGATATTTTTTCTTTGCAACTCCTTGATAGTGAGGGCCCACATAGCTCGATGTTCCCTTCATAAATAGTAGTTGGATCACCTAAAGTTTGAAGCTGATTTCCAACTGGTACTGGGCCAGTTAAGTTATTGAAGGATAGGTTGAGGTAGCTTATAAAGTTCAAGCTAGCTAAACTTGGAGGAATTTGACCAGACAACTTATTTGTCGACAAATCTAAGGATTCAATTTGCTTTAGATTTCCAATCGTTGTCGGAATCTGTCCGCTTAGTAAGTTTCTAGAAAGATTCAAATTCTTCAACGCCACAAGGTTCATCAAAACATCAGGAATTTCACCAACAATTTTGTTACTTGAGAGGTCTAAGGATACAAGAAACCTAACGGTCTTGGTGTACTTCAATTGAAAGCCCTTTATGTAAGTCATAATATTTTCTTCATATCCGATGCTATTGTATGTAATGTTATCACTAGTCATGGTCATACTAGTGGCATAGTTTACAAAGTTATCACTAGTCATGACCATACCAGTTAAATTACAAAAGCAATGGGGGATAAAACCAGTTATGTTATTATTTGCCAAGTTTAAATGTTGAAGAGCGTTGTTTTGACAGAGTTCCAGTGGAATCTTACCCATGAAGTTATTTGATTGGAGATTCAAGATTTTAAGTTTTGATAACTTTTTTCCAATCCAAGAAGGGATGTTACCCGTCAACAAATTGTTCCCTAAATCAAAGGTGACTAAGCTTGTCAAGTTCTGTAAAGCCACAGGAAGATTGCCCTTAAATTTGTTGTTGTTCAAGTGCAATGATCGGAGATATGATAGAGAACCTAATGAATTCGGAACATCACCTGTTATAGTGTTATTTGTAAGATCCATCACCCGTAATTGAATCAAGCTCCTTAAGCACTTTGGAAGAACTCCAGAGAAGTTATTATTGGATAAATCCAGTATTTTTACACTAAGCAACTCGCATAAGTGTGTTGGAACGCTTCCAGTAAAGTGATTTTTCCCAATAATAACATAAAGGAGACCTGGGTTGGATTTGGCAATCATTAGTCCAGTTGAAATTTATAAGACAAGTTGAGTTGGATTAGGTTGGACCAATCGTTAATTTAAAATTTTTGAAAACACTAAAATATTAATTGTTGACTAATCCAAATATTCACAAAAAATAAAGTGTAAAGATTTTTTTTATTTCCAATTTAACTAAAAACTAGTGTTTTGGTTAAATGTTACATAAAGGGTAACTTGAAACAAAAATAATATCGAAAATACCAACACAAAAGGTCGCAAAAATAAAATCCTGACCTGAATATGGTATGTTGGGCGATTTGTTCCATATTCGTGGCAGATTTCCACTGATGTGGTTGTCGGACAAATCCAAGTGCACAATATGAGAGGAGATGTTCTGAAACCAGTCTGGTATGTTATCTCTAATACTCGAATTTGAAAGAAGTAAAACTTGAAGATGTGTTGATATCCGAATCAAACTCGGGAATTGGGGTCCGATGTTGCAGGAGCTTGCAATAAACCACTTTAATTGGAAGGGAGGAGTCCAATGAGGGCTGACATTCAGCGTTATCAATGAATTACCAGACAAGTCCAATTTGGTTAGATTGTTGAGTTTGGTGAAGTGAGTTTCAGAAACCACTCCACTGAATTGATTATATGAAAGCCAAATCTGTTGTAGCCTTGTGAGTTGTCCAATGCTTTCAGGAATGCTCCCACTCAATTGATTGTATGAAAGCCAGAGCACTTGTAGGTTCGTGAGTAAGCCAATGCTTTCTTCAGGTATGCTCCCACTCAATTGATTACTATAAAGATAAAGGTATTCAAGCCTTGATAATTGTGCAATGCTTTCAGGTATGCTCCCACTCAATTGATTTTCATACAGAGAGAGAAGTCTTAGAGATGATAGGTCACCCAGTGAGGAAGGTATTGGACCAGACAATTGATTACTATGAAGAGAGAGCACTGTTAGAGATGATAGGCCACCAAGTGAGGGAGGTATTGGACCAGACAATTGATTATATGAAAGGCTGAGGAAAGAAAGAGAGCTCAAGTTTCCAATAGAATCAGGTATTCTTCCATGGAAGTTGTTTTCTTTAAGTCTTAGATGCACAAGGCCAGTAAGGTTTGATAACCAAACAGGAATGGTCGAAGTTATGTTGTTTCCATAGAGATCGAGTGAATTAAGACAAGTGAAATTGATGGACTTTATGGAGGAGATATTGATATCACACCTGGTCAAGTTCAGTGTAAGCAACCAAGGTAACATGTTAATTGGATGGAACCAATCAATATGGTTACCGATTGTTATCCCTGACAAATCCAAGTGCTTTAACGACGTCAACAAAGACACCCACCACAGATCATCCTTGACCATTAAAGTATTATCGTACTCGAAATATTCCCCGTAGCTATTAAGATCAAGATATTGTAAACTTGAGAGATTTCCTAGATGTGGAGGGACTACACCACTAAAACCTGAGCTAGAGAGGTTAAGGTATTCCAAATACTTGAAAGACCCAAAGAATTCAGGAATATTTTGTCCTGAGAAATTGTTCATGCTCAGGTCCAAGTAACGCATATGCTTCAAGTTGAGTAAGGAAGGACTTACCTTACCTTTGAGCCAGTTGCTTGTGTTTAAAGCATAGTCGTCAGTGAAAGACAATGGAGATCGAAGATCAAGTTTGACAACATGACCATTTCTCCTGTCACATCCAACTCCCTGCCACTCACAACATTCTACTCCGGTCCATGTTGACAGACGATTTGATTCATCCGTGAGGCCTTGTCTAAATACAAGCAGTGATTGCCGCTCCCTTTGGATACATGTAACGTTTGAGGAAGCCATGATCTTGGTGTTGTTGCTGCTTGAGCCAGATGTTTGAAAGAACAGGTATATTAATGTAAAAATGAAAAGAAAAGTGTTTTCCATTTTAGAGTAATTAAGATAGAGTACAGGTATAATTCAGAAGCAGCAGCAGGGGGGGAATGTCGCACATATATAACACAGTTGATATTCACTTGAGTCCACAACACATTTAATAGGATCACAAAAAGTCTTTCAAGAGACAGTGGCCACATACAGCAAAAGCTTGTTTGGGTCCATCCTATTATTCCCAGCCAATTAATGCTTCTTCACTGTAGTAATAATCAAGGATAACTTGTTTGTATTCATGAATCACACAATTGTCATAATCAAGGATCGCACAAAGTCTTTCAAGTAAATAGTGGCCACATACAAATAAAATTTGTTTGGGTCCATAACGTATTAACGTGTTACTCCTATTATTTGTCAGCCAACGATGCTTGTTGACTGCAATGTTTTGCAAAACTTGTTTGTGTTCATGAATCATACAATTGTCATGATCAAGATTTTAACACTAGACTTGGAATCTTGAATCATTCAAAGTCTTTCAATGCAAGATCCGGTTATCAACTTGTTTGGGTCATACACTACAACAAAGTCTTCATATGTTGACAATTTCTAAAGCATATATAAACACTTATAAATGTGTACATACAAGATGATATTTGAGTACATACAAGGTTCGATTTTGATCTATTCAAACTACCCTTAGCAAATCAACAGATAGGAACTTGTTTGGAATAGGTCAAGTTTGGAAATACGATCATACCTAGACCTTACCCAAATAAGTATGTCAGTTACATAGTGTTACCCGAGAATATGAGACCTGAATGTACAGAATGTACTTCATGATTTAACTGCAATAAAGTCGATATTGTTCGGTACTTTTTCCAGAATGCTGGTGTTGTAACCAGTGTTGAGGTACATGGCCTTTACCACCAATCTCATTCCCCCTAGGCGCCCATCCCAGACATGTGAGCCTGTAACATCCGTGAAATTTTGACCCGTTGACTATTTGTGCCATTTGGCTAACAATTTAGTTAGTAATATAAATTTAAGTCTTTTGGGGTTCATTTAAGTGCAATGTGTACATATAGATCAATTTGTCGTGCAATTTGGGACTTATGCGCTAGTCGAGTTTATTAGTCGTGCTAATCGATGCTTACAATTTAGTGTAATGAAAAGGTAAGCATGTGAATAGTCATTAGAAGCGTAATTTTAAAATATGTTTGATCTTGTCGATGAAATAATTGAACGGGTCTCGAGTCAAAAGTTTTAAGTAAACGAATCATTTATAGGGAGAAACCGGAGCTAGTCGCGAGGGTGCAAAAGGGGAACAAAACCCCTCCCCACCTCTCATTTCTCCCTTATCTCTTCACACACAAAAACACACTCTCTCTTTTCTCTCTCAATTTCAAGAACACACACAAACACACTAATCATATTTTCTTCAAAATTTCGGATCTAAGGCTAAGGGTAACTTCAAAAGTGTGAAAATTTAGTTAAACAATAATCCTTCCCTTCAAAACTTCAAGATTTTTGGTTTAAGAAAGTGTTCTTCATCCTCAAGAGCTCCAAAACCGGATTTGAGCTTTCGGGACGAATTGGTAAGTGTTCTTTAGCTCAAAATGTTCCTTTAACTAGTAGAATAATTCCTTGTTATAGATCTAAGCGATTTGTGATCGATTCGAGTGTAAAATGGTTGTTTTTGCTTAAAAACGGGTTTTCGGTTAGATCTTGAGATTTAGGAAGTGGTTTTGTTTAAGAGTTGATTTTTACACTTGTTTTATACTTGAAATATGTTGTGTTAAAGTTAGAAGCTTTGATTTTGACGTTTGGTGGGTCGATTTGAGGTCTAAAACGCGTTTTTCTGCATTCTGAAGCTTAATCGCGTCGCGAGGGTGGTTTCTCGCGTCGCGAGTCTTGCATAAACTTGGGAAATCTCTTTCAGGTCAAAATATCGCGCCGCGAGGTCAATATATCGCGCCGTGAAGTCAAAATCTCGCGCCGCGATTTACTGCAGGAAAGTCATTTTTTCAAACGTCAATAACTTTTAAACCGTAAGTCCGTTTTTGACGATTCAAGCGGCCACGAGGCGTAAATGAGTCTACTTTCTAATGGTATAGGCCTTTTATCCCAGAACATAGTTTGAACAATTCTAAAGTTTTGATTTAGCAACAGTGGTCGTGTCCCGACTAGTCATGGTGAAACAAAACGTAATGATTCCACCTCGGTTGGATCAAAGACTTATAAAATGGACATAATAAAGCTTTTATGGTAATATTAGGTCAATGTTGATAGGACCTCACCTCTTGATATGTTTTAGGATTAATGTGATACGTGTATGATATGTTTCAGCTATCGAGGACGTCGATACTACTTCCTATCACCTTTGGCTTGTCATTGCTTGTCACAGGTGAGTTTCGTATCTCCCTACTCGCTTGAGATTCGGGCTGAAAAGTGTAAACCTGGCGTGTTTACTTGCATTTATTGATTTATTGATTGTTTGACTTGATTGTTGGATTGATGTGATGGTTCTTTCGTTTAATTGACTTGGGTTATGTTTTAGTTAAGTATTACTTTTATATTAGGATAGGCGTACATACATGGAAGTCGGTTATGCCTTCATTGGGTTTTAGATGTGGTGGGAAGGCTGCGGGTGACCCTATATATAAGCATCTGGGACTCGAAGGAGTAGAATCCTCTTAAGTGTATGTACGTATAGTTGGTTTAAATTATGGTTATCGGCTTATGATTGATGAATGATGATAGTTGGCTTATGATTGGTGAAGTTGATAATTAAATGTTGATAATTTGGCTTGTGATGAATGAATGTTGATTGATGCATATGTCGTGCATAAATCCCACTGATAGAGGATTTGACATATGTAGTGCATAAATCCCATTGATAGAGGATTTGACATATGTAGTGTAAATCCCACTGATAGAGGATATGATTGTATGTTGGAATGCGGCCTTGTCCATCGTTGTCAAGTGAGCATCGTTGAAATGCGGCCTTGACCATCTGTTGACAAGTGAGCATTGTTGAGGTGCGGCCTTGTCCTTCTGTTGACAAGTGAGCATCGTTGTATAATGGTTTGATAGTCATACATAAAGCTTGCATGCTGATTTGATTTATGCATTTGACACTTATATTTGGTTGATCTTATTTGTGCACGTTTATTACACGCTTACTTATTTGTGAAATCTTTATTGTTGACGTTATTGTGTTACATAGAGGCTCACTGTAAGTCATGTTTCGCCTCTACTCGTATATTGTGATTATTGACGATGGATCTTTCTGGACCATTACTACGAACTCACCAACCTTGTGTTGACTATGCTTAGTACACTTTTCAGGTAACCAGGTTATCCAGGACGTGGAGTTTGATTGTTTGCTTGCTGTTGAACCCGGACTGGACTTATATGGATCAAGGATCCATTTGCCTTCTTTTGCATTGTACTTAGAACCGTTAGCCATCTTTTGATGTTCTGTTGTAATCTTTGATGATGACTTGCTCTTATGTATTTTGATACTTGTTTATCTTACTGTATGGATTCACTGATCCTTTATTTGCATTTAGTTCTGTTCTACATTAATTCCACCTTGTGCTATATGATTTCCGTGATATTCTGAGCCTTGGCTTGGGGTGTTACAGAATGGTGGCCCATGCGTGGTCGTAGAGAATTAGGCGGTTTGACCTAGACTACGGCTTAAGTTAAAACTCTTCATATAGCATGCATGGTTAGGAAATTTGTGTGCAACGTGATATCTGTGAACCCTAGAAAGTGTATATTGTGAGTTCGTAGTTAAGACCACTTATGTGATGGCTTGAATTTAACGTGATGAATGTGGAATGAGTACAATGTGGTTAATGTGTGCATTGACTGAATTTGATTTGTCATTGATGTGGATTGTTACTATTGATTGGTGCTAGTTTTTTGCTTTAGAGCAAAATGAAGTTATGGATTAACTTAGTATAATATTGTGGCAACCCTAAAAGAACCCGATCAACTCTTTTATGGTCACCCAATATTATAACAAGTTAATAACATCCATGGATTGCGCATGCATGGCTTAGAGTATAATAAGGAACCGATATGCTTAATGGAAGTTGATTAGGTGGAGGGTTAGCCATTGGTACACCCTGTATACAACCCGGTCAATAACTAGAAAGCATGTCGAATTCGGATTATACTTTGAACCATTCGTGTTAGTTACTTAGATTGTATAATGTGGTGAATATGAGTACTTGATTTTGATAGTGGACAATTGTTGTGAACTTGACATGAGAACTTTAGTATATTGTCTTTAGCGTAGTGATATGAGACATGTATGATATGATTGGTATGATAACATGATATATGACAGTTACTTGGGGACATTTATATGTTGGCCTTAGTGTAAAGACATTAAACATGTGTAGTGTGTTGGCATGAAAGCACTAACTACTAGTACGACTAACACGAGAGCAATTGTGAAGCTACTCCCCGGGTCATAAACTCTAGGGCTATTACTATGGTTGGAGATTTGATGATGGAATGACATGTTGTTTCGTATGATTGAGTAACATATATGTTATGCATGTGTGATGTGTATGTATGTATGTCCCGTAGTGGTCATGTTGATGTTTTAAATATTTTAGGTGCAATTTGAATCGCTTAGTTGCTGAGGAATTTAGTGTTGATTTGTCTAGACATCCATGATTTGGACTAAGGTGACATTATGGTGAACAATGAGGATGTTTTGTTCAATAGTATGTGAACTTGAACATACATGAGACCTTGTTAAACTTAGTTGTATGCAGGATATAAGATAGTTAGTGATGCATGCGTAAAATTTATTAGTTGACGGAGAATTATATGAATGGATTTAACACACTAGTTGTATTGCATGAGTATGAGAAACTATGTTGTTAAACATGATTTTATGCATGATGGAATGGAAATAGATGATGCATGTGTAGGTGTGTTAATCAACGAACGCTTTCATGAAAGGATTAGTGCACTAGTTTGATAGTTTGGCATGTATAAATTATGTTGTGAGGCTAAATTGTATACATGAGATAAGCGAATACGGTGATGCATGTATAAATATGAAATCGATGGATAATTAGATAAATAAAAACGGTAGACATGTTATATAGATTGAGTATGCCCAAAACTTTATTTCTTAATCTAGTTATAAAAACGAATCGATAATGATTGATAAATCATGCATAGTTGTATTTAACGTATGAGAAACCGTAAGTATGACTTGGTTTGCGGGATTAGTTGATAGAACATACAAGAATCTTACCTCCTAACTTGATTATGTGGATGAATTGTTAGAATATGCGGTAGAACAAATATGGTTGCATGATATTCTAATGATTGAATATGCTTAAACTTTGTTGCCTAACTAATTTGAGTGAAATAAATCGTTAGGACTTGGTAATACATGCGTGAAGATTTTGGTAAGCTAAATTCGTCCTATAATCTTCATTTCATGTTTATTTACATATTCCTAGTTGATTTCAAGTGAATTCGGGTCACAAATCGGGTCAAAATGCGAATTAGGGTTTTGTGGATCAAATTAGGTTAAAAATGATTTTTGGCGATTAATTGATGATTTGAAATGGATTTGTGAAGTGGGTTGTGTTTATTTATGTTCAATTACGCTTAACTATGTCTGAAAATGATTTACAAACCTTGCTTGGTCGAATTGGAAGTCATGTGTTTTAAGGTTGTCAAAAATCGTGTTTAATGCTGGTTTGGCTGCTGATCTGCTGCAGTCGCGCCGCGAGTCACCACCATCGCGCCGCGAGTTTTGGTGGTCGAGCAAGAAATTCGTTCAGGTCTTTTTCTCGCGCCGCGATCCAAGAAACTCGCGTCGCGAGTTTGTGTAGTTTTCGCGCCAGATTTTTGAACGTGCATAACTTTTGATCCGCAAGTCCGATCGAGTCATATGACCTATTGTTGGAATCGTGAGAGAGTATACCTTCTCATGGTATAGCCCTTTTGGCCTACTATATAGAATACATGACTTAGTTGGTAACATGTAAATTGTAAGTATAGTTGTATTATGATCTTGAGGACCTCGTGGTATTATACTCCTCTAATATTAAACCTTAGGACAGTGCTTGAATTAACTAAGGTGACATGACAATAATCGAACGGTAATGAAAGCGACCATTGTGTAAATAACGAGGGCGGCATCGAGACTTAAATGATTTACGTTGAGCATCTATGCAACTATAAACTTTACTATGCGTGAGAAGGGACGACTTGGGCTAGACTAACCATAAATTTGAACAAATAAATTGAAATCTAAAAGTCTACCCAACACGTAAAATTGCGCAAACACGAACGTCGCAGGAATGGAATTGAGGTGTAAACGATATTGAGTGGTACATATACACGAATCCGATTGGTGAAAGTTGATCTAATTGAACGCCTAGCTTAACGCGGAACCGAGAGTTCATAAGCATGAGAACTAGGTGCCAAGGGAGTGCCATAGTGCGAATCACACGTAGGATGTACGAAGCTCGAGTTCTTATAGTGTGCAATTCTCAAATCTTCTCGAACTAAACGGATCCCTAGATCGTTGTCTATCACACAAAGGTGGTGCCGTCAAGAGTGGATGTCGTGGACACGAGCCCTGCCATTGCCAGAATGGAAGACCGGAGGCGAAAGCAAACGTTTGACTTTAGTGATTGAGCCGCCGACCAGTGGGGAGAACATGTCACTAGTGCGCTAACTATAAGTCAAATCGTCATAATAAGTGTTACCTGTTTACAACTAATTGCACTTAATGTTAACCGCGATATATATATATATATATATAAAATATATATATAACAATAATAAATAATAAATTCCTGAACACTGACAATAAACTCGTTTGAGAAAATGGAATTATAACCCGGAGATCGATGAATCATGGCGAAAGGTTCTAACACTTGGTATGAAGGATGCGTGCGACGTCACCCGGTTCTAAATAACCTAACGGACTATAACCTAAAAACTTGTTTCATAATACGGCTCCTTTAATCGAATGAATTTTGGCTAATAAAATAGTAGGATGTTTTTGAGATAGATGTGATGATTCTAAACGAAAAGACAAACGAATCTTTGGTAAACATTCCTAGAGATTTTCAAAAATTTAATTGCGTAACAAATTGTAACTTATGAGGGAGTTCTTTTGACGAGGGAATCAACCATGGCGTGTACGGGATGGAACGATCGGAATGGGAATGGCATGTGAGTGGAAACCCGAGCTGTCCTATAGTACTAAACGGAGCCACGTGCTACAAGTGATGAGAGCGGATAACATTAGCGAGATTTGAATCCTTTGAGAGTGAGAATCGTTGTAATTTCGAGGAACCGGAAGGAATCTTAGGTAGCGAGGTCAAGAAGCTAAGGAACAAACGCTACACGATTTTCAGAGGTTGGGCGATGCACAAGACGCGGAAACGAGTTCACTTAGGAGCGAGGGGACCGTGTAAGGGTGGGATACCTAAAATTGTTTAACAACTAGGGTTTTGTTGAATTTCGGGACGAAATTCTTTTGACGGGGGAATAATGTAACATCCGTGAATTTTGACCCGTTGACTATTTGTGCCATTTGACTAACAATTTAGTTAGTAATATAAATTTAAGTCTTTTGGGGTTCATTTAAGTGCAATGTGTACATATAGATCAATTTGTCGTGCAATTTGGGACTTATGCGCTAGTCGAGTTCATTAGTCGTGCTAATCGATGCTTACAATTTAGTGTAATGAAAAGGTAAACATGTGAATAGTCATTAGAAGCGTAATTTTAAAATATGTTTGATCTTGTCGATGAAATAATTGAACGGGTCTCGAGTCAAAAGTTTTAAGTAAACGAATCATTTATAGGGAGAAACCGGAGCTAGTCGCGAGGGTGCAAAAGGGGAACAAAACCCCTCCCCACCTCTCATTTCTCCCTTATCTCTTCACACACAAAAACACACTCTCTCTTTTCTCTCTAAACATCAAGAACACACACAAACACACTAATCATATTTTTCTTCAAATTTCGGATCTAAGGCTAAGGGTAACTTCAAAAGTGTGAAAATTTAGTTAAACAATAATCCTTCCCTTCAAAACTTCAAGATTTTTGGTTTAAGAAAGTGTTCTTCATCCTCAAGAGCTCCAAACCGGATTTCGAGTTTCAGGACGAATTAGTAAGTGATCTTTAGCTCAAAATGTTCCCTTTAACTAGTAGAATACTTCCTTGTTACAAATCTAAGCGATTTGCGGTCGATTCGAGTGTAAAATGGTTGTTTTTGCTTAAAAACGGGTTTTGGATTAGATCTTGAGATTTAGGAAGTGGGTTTTGTTTAAGAGTTGATTTTTACACTTGTTTATACTGAAATATGTTGTGTTAAAGTTAGAAACTTTGATTTTGACGTTTGGTGGGTCGATTTGAGGTCTAAAACGCGTTTTTCTGCATTCTGAAGCTTAATCGCGTCGCGAGGGTGGTGTCTCGCGTCGCGAGTCTTGCATAAACTTGGGAAATCTCTTTCAGGTCAAAATATCGCGCCGCGATACCAAAATATCGCGCCTCGAGGTCAATATATCGCGCCGTGAAGTCAAAATCTCGCGCCGCGATTTACTGCAGGAAAGTCATTTTTCAAACGTCAATAACTTTTAAACCGTAAGTCCGTTTTTGACGATTCAAGCGGCCACAGAGGCGTAAATGAGTCTACTTTCTAATGGTATAGGCCTTTGAGCCCAGAACATAGTTTGAACAATTCTAAAGTTTTGATTTAGCAACAGTGGTCGTGTCCCGACTAGTCATGGTGAAACAAAACGTAATGATTCCACCTCGGTTGGATCAAAGACTTATAAAATGGACATAATAAAGCTTTTATGGTAATATTAGGTCAATATTGATAGGACCTCACCTCTTGATATGCTTTAGGATTAATGTGATACGTGTATGATATGTTTCAGCTATCGAGGACGTCGATACTACTTCCTATCACCTTTGGCTTGTCATTGCTTGTCACAGGTGAGTTTCGTATCTCCCTACTCGCTTGAGATTCGGGCTGAAAAGTGTAAACCTAGCGTGTTTACTTGCATTTATTGATTTATTGATTGATTGACTTGATTGTTGGATTGATGTGACGTTCTTTTCATTCGGTTGACTTGGTTTATGTTTTGTTAAGTTTTACTTTATATTAGGATAGACGTACATACATGGAAGTCGGTTATGCCTTCATTGGGTTTTAGATTTGGTGGGAAGGCTGCGGGTGACCCTATATATAAGCATCTGGGACTCGAAGGAAGTAGAATCCTCTTAAGTGTATGTACGTATAGTTGGTTTAAATTATGGTTATCGGCTTATGATTGATGAATGATGATAGTTGGCTTATGATTGGTGAATGATGATAGTTGGCTTATGTTTGTAATGGACTTGTGATGAATGAATGTTGATTGATGCATATGTCGTGCATAAATCCCACTGATAGAGGATTTGACATATGTAGTGCATAAATCCCACTGATAGAGGATATGACATATGTATATTGAAATGCGGCCTTGTCCATCTGTTGTCAAGTGAGCATCGTTGAAATGCGGCCTTGACCATCTGTTGACAAGTGAGCATTGTTGAGGTGCGGCCTTGTCCTTCTGTTGACAAGTGAGCATCGTTGTATAGATGGTTTGATAGTCATACATAAAGCTTGCATGCTGATTTGATTTATGCATTTGACACTTATATTTGGTTGATCTTATTTGTGCACGTTTATTACACGCTTACTTATTTGTGAAATCTTCATTGTTGACGTTATTGTGTTACATGGAGGCTCACTGTAAGTCATGTTTCGCCTCTACTCGTATATTGTGATTATTGACGATGGTTCTTCTGGACCATTACTACGAACTCACCAACCTTGTGTTGACTATGCTTAGTACACTTTTCAGGTAACCAGGTTAATCCAGGGCGTGGAGTTTGATTGTTAGCTTGCTGTTGAACCCGAACTTGGACTTATATGGATCAAGGATCCATTTGCCTTCTTTTGCATTGTACTTAGAACCGTTAGCCATCTTTTGATGTTCCGTTGTAATCTTTGATGATGACTTGTTCTTTATGTATTTTGATACTTGCTTATCGTTCTGTATGGATTCACTGAATCCTTTATTTGCATTTAGTTCATGTCCTACATTAATTCCACCTTGTGCTATATGATTTCCGTGATATTCTGAGCCTTGGCTTGGGGTGTTACAGAGCCTGGTTCTGTATGGTCTATTTTTGATTAAAAAAAGTTATGATGAATCCAATTTGCTTTTATTTTAAGACTCGCGGAATCGAAATAGGAATAGAATGAGAAGAAAAGATAAGGGACCAAATTGATCTTCTTTTGGTAATAGAAATATGCCTTTAATGTGATCATGTTTGTTTCGAGCCAAAAATAACTAAGCAAAGAATAGGTAAGCACACGTGAAAGGAAACCAACTTTAGACATTGTGAATTATAGTACTTTTACACACTTGGCTAAAAGGTGTTCGTCTAATTCTAATCGATATAATGAATATTTTAAAGCTCAGTTTGTCATTCCAAAAAGTTACCTGTCCTGACCCATTACCCACTTCGCCGGTTTTTGAGCATCTAATTAGCAGGTAAATTGATGCAATCTTTATCACACAGAAAAGGTAAAATGTGGATTGTGGAATAAGAAAATGTACTGGTTAATGTTCAAATGTTCAGGTCGGAAAGGGAGACCCAGGCTCAAAACCATATACTGAAGAAAATGATATTCTTTGACAGCTGCTAAAGATAATTGCTGATGTACGAAGCAAGTTTGGCACAACATCCAAGTGTGATTATATTACCAATAACATTTCTGAAGTTTTTAACTCTTGGATTGGTGCAGTGCGCTACAAACCAGTGCTTCAGCTCCTTGATTCCATTAGAGGGAAACTTATGAAGCGATTTGGGAAAAAACAGAAAATTGTGAAAAAATAAATCTAAATCTATTCTTAAATAGATTCAAACGATCAACAATAAACACACCTGCTACTCAAGTGTGAATCACCCAACTATATGTTGAATGTTCTATTACACAAGAATCAAAATCTATCAATTATTATTACAGATTTTCTTGAGATATATATATTATATATAATATATCGAAAGAAAATAGAGAGAAAAAAAGTGTGTGAAATGATTTAGGGTGATTAACCCTAAATCTGATCATGTGTTAGTATTTATACAAAGCATCTTCTCCATATTGACAGCTTTAGTCCCTCTACTTGTATCTTCTCTCATTTGTACAGCTTCAGTCCTTATGTCCAAAGAATCAACACTCTAAGTCCTTCCTGCACAACTAATCATGCAATAAGTAACAAGATACATTTCTAAGAGAATAAGATTATAATTTTAACATCCCCCCTTAATCTTATTCTCAAACAAATTAACAAGTTTTAACTTGTTACAAATAGTCTCATGAGATTTTGTATCCAACCCTTTTGTTAGAATATCTGCTATATTTAAAGCAGAATCTATTTTCTCAGTTTTTATAACACCTGCTAGTATCTTTTCTCTTACAAAATGAAGATCAATTTCAAGGTGTTTAGTCCTTTCATGGAAAACAGGGTTGGTAGCAATTTTAATTGCAGCTTTATTATCACAAAACAACTTAACAGGAAGAACATTTATAATTTGTAAATCCTGCAAGATTTTCACAATCCAAATGATTTCACAAGTGACAGAGGCCATTGCCCTATATTCACCTTCAGTAGATGACTTAGATATAGTGTTTTGTTTCTTACTCTTCCAAGACACCAAAGAACCACAAAAATATACAACATAACCAGTAACAGACCTTCTGCTAGAAATACATTTAGCCCAGTCAGAGTCTACATAAGCTTCAAGGTTAAAAGTATCAGACCTGCTAATCAATATACCCTTTCCAGGTGCTCCTTTTAAGTATCTCAATACTCTAAGAGCAACTTTAAGATGAGAAGTGAGAGGTTTATGCATAAACTGGCTTAAACAATGTACAGTGTATGCAATATCTGGTCTAGTGTGAGTCAAATATATAAGTTTACCAATCAACTTTTGATATTCAGTTATGTTTTCAAGAACTGGATCATCAACAGATTCACAACTAGATAATTGAACATTAGGATTCAAAGGTACACTAACAGGTTTGCCAGCAAGAAGACCAAATTCAGATAAAAGATCTAAACAATACTTCCTTTGGTTTAAACATAAACCATCATTAGTGTCAACAACTTCAATACCTAAAAATTATTTAAGCTTTCCCAAGTCTTTTATCAAAAATTTGGTTTTAAGATAAGTTTTAAACTTATCAATTTCCATCTCACTATTACCAGTAATAATAATGTCATCAACATATACTAATAAAGCAATGAAAGAATCAACACCAGATTTAGTAAAAAGTGAATAATCACTTTTACTCTGCATAAAACCATTACTAATTAAAGCATCAGTAAGTTTAGCATTCCATTGTCTAGGTGCTTGTTTTAATCCATAAAGAGACTTGTTTAACTTGCATACTCTAGTATCATTTTTATCAAAAAAACCTTCTGGTAATTTCATATAAACAGTTTCTTCAAGATCACCATACAAGAATGCATTATTTATATCAAGTTGATATAAACACCAATTATTCTGAACAGCTAAACCAATAAGACACCTAACAGTGACAATTTTAACCACAGGAGAAAAAGTTTTATCAAAATCAACACCTTCTTTTTGGCTATAACCTTTAGTAACCAACCTAGCTTTATATCTCGCTATCTCACCATTAGATTTATACTTTATCTTATAAATCCACTTACATCCAATTGGTTCTCTTCCTTCAGGAAGATCAGTTAATTCCCAAGTATTATTCCTATAAAGAGCTTCCATTTCAAGGTTCATAGCATCTACCCAATGTTTTTCTTTACAAGCAACACTATATTTATTTGGTTCAGTACTTTTATTAAGCTCAGAAAGAAAAGCAACACAATCAGGATGTAAATTAGAATAACAAACAAACTTTTCAAGACCATACTTAACACTGCTATTAACAATAAAGTCTTTATATTTGTTAACAGGAAAAACCGAAACTCTTTCAGACCTTCTAAGATTTTGACCAGAATTATCAACAACAATATCATTCACATTATCATTGATATTTTGTAAAACATTATTTTCTTGATTCTCAATATGAGCATCTTCATTAATGACAAAGTCATCTCCCTCAGAATTATTTTCATTTAAATCATGCACATTAGCATCCAAATTCTCACTGGTAGAGCTAGAAGCACTGCCAGAGTGAGAATGATTCTCACTGGTAGAGCTAGAAGAAGCACTGCCAGAGTGAGAATGGTTGCTGCTGTCATTCCCTCCATTGCCTCTCACTTCATCATTGGGAATTGAAGGCTGCTCATATGAATCAAAAAACTTATTCTGATCTATTAATAGATCATAATTCTCATTTTTGTTTTTGCCTTTTAAAGGAAACATATTTTCAAAAAATTTAACATCTCTAGAGAAAAAAAATTTATTATCATTGAGAGAAAGAAGTTTATAACCCTTTTTTGAGTTAGAGTAACCAATTAAAACACATTTAGAAGATCTGCTTTCAAATTTATCTAAAACATTTAGGTTTTTTGAAAAACATAAGCAACCAAAAGATCTTAAGTGAGAGAAAAAAGGAGGTTTGTTAAACACCATTTCATAAGGAGTCTTTCCATTTAAGACAGAAGAAGGTAATCTGTTAATCAGATAACAAGCAGTTAGAACACATTCAGTCCACAAATTTAAGGGAATACCCCCTTGAAATAAAAGAGATCTAGCAACATTAAGAATATGTCTATGTTTTCTTTCAACTATACCATTCTGCTGTGGAGTATGAGGTATAGAAGTTTGATGTATAATACCATTTGTCTCAACAAAATTAATAAAAGACTTAATTTACAAACTCAGTTCCATTATCACTTCTCAAAGTTTTAATGGTTTTGTTAAACTGGTTTTTTAACAAATTAAAGAACACAATAACATTTTCAAGAACTTCTTCTTTGGATTTTAACAAATATACCCAAACAGCTCTGGTATAATCATCCACAACAGTAAAAAAATATTTATAACCACCCCTGCCAGTGACTCTATAAGGACCCCAAACATCTAAATGTATGAGTTGACCTAATTCAGAAGACTTATGATCACTTTGAGGAAAAACATCTCTAGTTTGTTTAGCCTGATAACATATTTCACAAGCAGAACTTTTATCAAATTTAAAGTGTAATTCAGACTGCAGTTTATTTAGAACAGATTCAGAAGGATGACCTAATCTATGATGCCAAACAGTTTTAGACACATTGCAAGTAATCATTCTATCAATACCTTCTAAACATTCATCAATAAAGTACAATCCACCATCTTGTCTACGAGTCCCTAGAACTTTCATTGCATTCAAATCCTGAGTCATAATATAGCACATAGTATCATCAAAAGCAATAAGATATTTACTATGCTTGGCAACTTTATAAACAGATAACAAACTGACACAATACTCAGGTACAACCAGAACATCAAAAAGAGTCAAATAAGGTGTTAATTGTAAATTTCCAATTTTCTGAACATATGCAAAAGTTCCATTAGGGTGACCAACTTTGATTTTTAAAGCAGAAACATCCAAAACATCAACAAGATTAGAATCAGAATGAGTAATATGATGATTGGCTCCAGAATCATTGATCCAACCCTTTTTAACAACCTTTTGTCTAAAATTTGAATTTGAACAAAAAAATTTATCAAAATTTTTATGAAATATCTGACTATTATTGAATAACACACCTGCCATATTTGCATTCACATTTTGAGAAGATTCAGAACTATCTTTCAACAAATTTAGAATTCTGGCCAACTGCTCATCTGAAAAATTAGTAGTACTAGAAGTAGAAGCTTGAGAAGTAGAAGTATTATTACTAGAAAATCTCTTTTGACCATTCTGAAAATTTCCAGATTTCTTTTTACCAAAATCAGGAGGATATCCAATCAATTTAAAGCACTTATCAATAGTATGACCATTAAAACCACAGTTTTCACAAACCACAGAAGGACCTTTAGAATTGAGTGAACCAGTATTTCTAGAATTCTTAGCAAAATTATTCACAGAAGGCACATTTCTAGTATTATTGACTTTAGACACAAAAGCAGAAGTCTGAGATTTAGCATTAGAAGCAACAGTTAACCCTCTATGTGACTCATCCCTAGATATGATAGAATAAGCAGTTTTTAAATCAGGCAAAGGATCTTTGGTTAAGATATTACTCCTACTATTCATATATATATCATCAAGACCCATTAAAAACTGCATAAGTTTAATCAATTGAGTATGTTTAGAAAAATCCTGTGCAGCATGACAAGTACATCTAGGCAAGTCTGTCACTAAAGCATCAAATTGTTTCCACAGAGCATTCAGTTTATGATAATAATCAGACAAAGGCATACCATTCTGACATAGAGAGTTAATCTTATGATGCAAATTAAAAATCACAGAACCATCCACTTATCATAGGTTTCTTTTAATTCTTGCCATATAAGAGAAGTTCTTCTGAAATAGAATTCAAAATCCAAGAAATAACAACAGCATTGCATCTATCCCACTGTCTACCAAGTACTTCATCCACATTAGATCTTTTACAAGATCCATCAATAAAACCTACTTTATTTTTAGCTTCTAAAGCAAGTAGCATAGCACAACTCCAAATTTGATAATTTTCAGTTCCTTTAGTTTTATTGACACAATAGACAAAGTACTTGAGTCATTAGGATGCAAATGTAAAGGACTACTTAAATCCAGTTTACTAATTTGAGTAACATTATCTTCAGAATCATTATTAGACACATAGCCATACTCTCCATAACCATTCAAATTATCATCATCCATAGCAACAATTAATTTCAATTAATCAATAACAAGCAACAACAATAGTATTAAAACTCAAGTAGCACAGAGAACACACCAATAACACAGAGCAGTTAATCTCAATTAACAAGAAGCAACAACTAATAATAAACTAACACACTAATAAAGAAAAAACAGAAGAGCAATATATATATATATAGAAAAACTTGAAAAAATATCTTTCTCCCACAAACGTGCCAGGGACAGGATTCCACACCTCTCAAGGAGATAGGTCAAGTTTAACACAAATGTTTTTATGAGAGAAAAGAAAATAGAAAAAAAAAAAAAATAGAAATTTTTTTTTTATAATAAAGGAGATAAGGAAGAGAATGCAAACAGTGCTATCGGAAGAATATTCAGCGGAAGACGAGATCTACTTTCAATCGATTCACTTAGTTGATTGAACAAGCAGAAGAAGACCAGATCTGAAACCAGAAACCCTAATTTATTATTATAATTGAATTTTATTTAATTTTAGAGTTGCGATATCAAAGAAAACGATAATATCACCAGATCTATGAATCTTCAGAAATGAAGATTAAAAAATAAATCGCCCAAAAAATCCACACAGAAACCCTAACCCTAATTTTCTAAAAAATTAGGGTTTTCTTCGATCGAAACGAACAATCAAATCAGAACGGTGATCGAATGATCATACGCCTCTCTGATACCATGAACAAAATCTCAATCTCTCAAAAATAATCAGAAATCTAAATCTATTCTCAAATAGATTCAAACAATCAACAATAAACACACCTGCTACTCAAGTGTGAATCACCCAACTAAATGTTGAATGTTCTATTACAAGAATCAAAATCTATCAATTATTATTACAGATTATCTTATGATATATATATATTTTATATGTATATATATATCGATCGAAAATAGAGAGAACAGAAAAAGAGTGTGTGAAATATTTAGGGTTGATTAACCCTAAATCTGATCATGTGTTAGTATTTATACAAAGCATCTTCTCCATATTGACAGCTTTAGTCCCTCTACTTGTATCTTCTCTCATTTGTACAGCTTCAGTCCTTTTGTCCATAGAATCAACACTCTAAGTCCTTCCTGCACAACTAATCATACAATAAGTAACAAGATACATTTCTAAGAGAATAAGATTATAATTTTAACACGACTTAAAAAAAAGAATAGATGAAGATTGTGAAAATTACTTATGTATTAGATTACTATTGTTTCTTTCTCCTTTTCTATTTTACATTAGAACTTGGGTGAAATTGAAGTTTGTGAAAGCTCAGACAATCGAGCTAAAGTGGAGTATAAGGGAAAACAATGGGATGTTATACTAAATCAAAGAACATGTAGTTGTTGGGTTGGCAAGTTAAAGGTCTTCTATGTGTGTATGTAGCTGCTTTTATTGCTTTTATAAGGGAGATTCTAATTGAAGAAAATACGTTAGATCCTTATTTCACAATTGATAAATTCAAAAAAAACATGCGCATTAGAGATTTTTCGATCCACTTAGGCATAGTCGAGTGGCCACCTTGTTGCCTTAGAAGTTGGCCCATAGGTATAGACTGAGAGGTTACGGGTTCGAATTTAGTCTCAGACATTTTGCAGGCATCATACCTTTGCAGGGGAGAGATGATGGATGGTACACAAGATTAAGGTGTTCCTGCCAATCTACACTTTTTTTTTAGAGATTTCTCCGGTGTCAGTTTAATGTGTTTTCCAAATTGCAAGTAAACGCGTTCTTCAAAATATACGTTAGAGTAAATTACAATTTTCGTCCCTGTAGTGGGTTAAAAATTACCGTTTTCATCCCTAGGTTTCATAAATTACCGTTTTAGTCCAAAAAAGTGTGCTCTATCAACGGTTTTGGTCCAAGTCAGTAACGACTGTCAAGTGTGAGGTCACATTACTTGCACATGATGGGTAATTTAGTCTTTTCACTGCCACAGGGACCAAAAACGTAAATAAGTTTTATAATTTTCATCTTCATCAACTATCATCTAACAATCTCATTTTTTCTTCTAGATCTTTATCAATTTTGTTCCCTAGATTTCATCATCATACAAAAACTAAAAAAAAAATATCATCATAATTCGTATATCTATTTATCCGAAGTAAAGAAAGTCACCCTCTTATCCAATCCCCCCACCATCTCCAATTTGTATATCTATCTATGTATATGTATATACTGTATATTAACCCACTTCCTCTCTAATGGCATCAAACCCCCACCTCCTCTCTATTCCCACTTCTTCTCCAAATCTTTTTATTTTGAGCAATCTTCTACAATTTGTATATCTCTCTTTCTATATGATTTATATTATATATTGTATGTATGTATGTATGTATACAGTAGATTTAAACCGCAAAATCACCATAACAGAAGCCCCTAAATTCGGATGCGTTGATATAATCCCGAAGTGGGTCAGTTGGTGTTTATCTTAAACAAGAAAAACGAGAAAAAGGATGGTTGGCGGCTGCGTTCAGTGTTAGTAGAGATGGTAACGATGGTCAGATCTTGGTGCACACACACACATTTGCAAAATCAACACATACATACTGTGGCTATGAAGTTAATTGCATATCGATGTGGTAGTATATGTCGATGAAGACTTCCTTCCATGATTTGTTTATTTGTTGTTTAAATTAAAATTGGTGGGTGGGAACTTCACGGTTGGAAAATCACTTATGTAAGTATATTTTTTTCAATATAAGTTGCTTTATTAATTTTAAATTCGAAGTAGCACTTTCTTTTCATGATTTTTTATTCTTTGTTGCTTAAATGAATAAATTTGTTGTTGATTTTGCAAAAGATTGTTGTTAATGTTGTTGATATTCAATTAAATATATGTTGTTGCTGTTGGTTGTTAGATTTCAAAATCTGGGGAAAGGAAAAAATTAGGGATGATGATGATGGAGGTGATAATAGATGGAAGAGTTTGTAGTTAATTACGTTTTTGGTCCTTGAAAGAATGAAAAGACTAAATTGTTCATCATGTGGAAGTCACGTGATGTGTAATTTAACGATCGTTAATGATTTGGACTAAAACTGTTGATGAGACAAACTTATTTGGACTAAAATGATAATTTATGAAACCTAGGGATGAAAACGGTAATTTTTGACCCACAACAGAGACGAAAATTGTAATTTACTCTATACGTTATATAAATTACTCCAATTGCTTATTAAATAAGGTAATTATTAAATGATAAAGTTTGATTAAATATTTAAAGGAAAGTATAAATTGGTTATTAATGACTGTAGGGGTTAATGAGTATTAGCACATCCGGATTAATTTTTCTTTTTGTCAATATTCAATGATTTTTATAGTGATAGAGTTGCAGTGTTGAAAAGAGATTTAAACGATATCCCACGACGTAACCCACATATTTTCCTTAATCCGTCACTGTTTTTTTCTAAAGACCAAAAGTCCCATCATAAAACACATTAATCATGTTGGTGTAGAAGTTTGATGACTCAAGGTCCAAACTAAATAGATATTGGCCTCAAGCCTCATAAACCACATATGTAGGTGGGGCCCTAAAATAGTAGATATATATGGCTCAAAAAACGTCTACTTTCTTATTTAAGGTTTTAAAAAAAATATCTTTACTTTTGTTACACGATGTCACCGTAACCATATAAAATAGCAATATAATAGCATAATGTTTTATAACAAGAAATGTAGCCCGCGCTTTGCGCGGAAGCGGATGGCCAACATCTCGAAACAACTGTCAGCTTGATCGTGGTAGGTATAGGAACCTAACTATTGGCCCGAACAACAGTCTGAAAAGAGGAAAAATTGATCTCAACATAAACAAATCAGTACATTAGGAAGCACTGTGGATAGCAAAGACTAATACGATGTTGTATATATATACACCATAATGATGTTTGCTAATTAAACGATGATTTTTATATTGGGCAACGAAATTACAACACTTGCTATCAACATGAACTATGTTATATCCGTCGCAAACTTAAACGTGGGCAAACTTATACTTTAAAATCACGAAATAGATGAAATCAAACTTGAGAATGAAATAAGACACAAAGAAGCATATATGACTTGAACCAAAAGTGTACATATGCATTTTTGAAGGTAACTTACTTGTTTCATCATTCCTTCCTTTCCTTCTCTCAACTTCCTTTGTTGTTCACAGATCACAAATGCAAAAGTAGCTCAAAAAGCCTCAATCATTTAACGTTTTCATTGTTCAAAAGATATTGAACAAAAGCATACATATGTTAATTATAAATGGAGGATTAACAGCATAATAGTCAAGTAAGCCAAGCATTTGAAGTTTCTTATAAGGGATGACCAGCTACGTATATTGCAAGCCGATATTTAGTGTCATTTCCTAGACTGCTCAATTCCTCTCAAACCAATTGGCAAATATTTTGGTCTTATGCCCTGTTTAGATAACTTATAAATCATGTTGATGATTCCTTCATTGCAAGTAAATGTGTAGCCTAGCTGTAAACTTTCAACCAAAATCAGTTTTAGCGAAATTCGAGTAACTCTAAGTAGATGCTAATATCCTTTGACGAATGGACCGGTAAAACGTTACTGCATAGAAAAACCTAGCAACCACATAACCTCTTATCATAGTTCCAAGTAACCACGTCTTGGTCATGCCAAGTATCAAACAACTTACGGGCATTACCTATATTTCCACGCTTGAAAAACGACACAATCATAGAATTTACCACACTACTATCGCCTCCAAACTCAAATTTCAACACACATCCATCAACCACTTAAAAACACAACTAAATGTGTAACCATTCAAATCCCATTTCCATTATTTCTATAAACAAACACACACTCTCTTCGTACACACCAATATTTATATATGCATTCATCATAGAATTCCAAAAGAAACTAATTTATTTAACAATATCATCCAAACTATTATCGGAAAACCACTATTTGCATACGCATTCCAAATAAAATTCCAAAAGAAACGAAATTTAACAATATCATCCAAACTATTATGAAAAATATTATCGAAAATTCCCCCTCGTTGACCCAAATCCCCACAACTAAGAAACATAAAGTTTATCGACAATAATACACGCAGCTATGCAACTATGCAAGTATGTGAAGCTTTTTCATGATTGATGCATAAATATAATTAATCAAATAAAAGATCATATTTTGACAACCATTGCTGAATTCAAAAAATAAAGAAAATGAAGAAACAATTTATATAAGGAAAAAAAAGTTAAGACCTAATTATTTACCTTGCCATCAGCATCTTCATCTCTCAAGGTGGAAGTGATGGATAAAGGAGATGATGACAGTGATGAATGTATCGGTTGCAGTTGGTGGAAGATTTTGAAGAAGAAAAGCCCAAAAAGAATTTTGGGGATAAAAGATAGGGAATAAATAAAGGAAAATAAACTATTAAAAAAATATCAAAGAATAAAAAAATAATTTTTTTCTACAATGATTTGCTACAGGGCCGGCTCTCACAACACCAACATATGTGAATTGTTGTATTATAATATGAATATATGAACATATACTAACTTTTTAGTTTTTACCATATAAAGTTATATTTTATTTATATGGTTAACATGTGGCATAAACATGTTACTTATGGAGTCTACATATGAAGTCTCAAAACATTTTACAATTTATTAAATCTAATTTTACTTTTTTTGGATTCTCCTAGCTAAAACCTCCCCACATATTATTAAATTAATTCAAGCTCAAATTACATGTGATTAAAATTAAAATGTGCTATATTCCATTTATATAATGATTTTCTAAAACTCGATCATATGTCATTTGAATCGTTTTATGCTATTCCCCTATTTAATTTAAGAGTATACGTTGGTTCGATTTCACTATGCATCAAGTTAATAAAGTTCTCAACTCTTAACAAATTCATCTTGACTTTAATATAATTATTATGTACCAAGTGTGTAATCATACAATGTGTCATCAATTATGCTAATTAGTTTAGTTTTAGTTTTAATCAAGTTCACCGAACATGCTACTACCAAACGTGAGAGGGCCTCCAAATGATTGTCTTGAAACTTTCATCGTTTTAAAAGAGTGAAAAATGAGTTTGACAGCCTCGATAAAATTTACTTTTACCACAAGTCCCTTCCCTTGGCTGACTTTCACAACAGCAGATGATTCTGATATACAGGCATGTCAAAAGAAACTACATTTCAACATGTCAAATGATAAACACACCATCATTATCAGCTCATGATACAACAAATCTGAACCCCAAAAGAAAGCTCAAAAAGATGCAAAAGTAAAAATTTGATAAGCTAATCAGATTTTTTTTTTTGAAACGGACGTTTTTTAAGGGTGTTTTGTCAAACAAGTTTTTGCAATTTTTTTTTTTATGAAACCGGGTAAACCGGTATTGGGAGTACCGGTTTCACATTTTTGGCCCGAACCCGGTATTCGCAAAACCGGGTTCAGAAAAAGCTATTTGACACCGGTTTTAGCAAGCCCGGTTTCGCAGTGATCTGACAACTTCGCAACACCTTTTTGACCGATACAGTACACTACAGAAACGCCTAAACCCGGTTTTGGCAATACCGGGTTCGGCCGTAACCCTAACACGTGTCGCGACGTGGTGTAACCCTAATTCAACTTGTAAACCATTTATCTATATATAGTACATGTGATGTATCTTCAACCATTATCAGTATTCCAACAAATATTTTCAGATAACATTTCAAACACTTTGATAAACTATATTTCCAAAAAAAATGGCATCTTCATCATTCAACCCAATTATGGTTCAGTTAATATGGGATGATTGTGTATCATTCGCAAATGGGATCCTTCAAAATGCAGATCCATCAAAAAGAAGAAGTTTTCCTCTTTTTCACGTAATGACTTATTCAGAAATTTGTGATGTCACTTACAGTTGTTTTGGTGTTTCAAAAAAAGACTTCAAACTGCAATTATATTTATGGTATGAATTTAAGGGTGTTCCTTTTAGAAATTTAATTACGGATGATAATACTTTGGGAATGATTTATCATCTGGGTGATGCGCAATTTGAAGTGAAGTTCGAGCCTACTTTTACAAACCAGTTGTTAAACTTGACTCAAAGTCAATGTTTTTTTCAACCGGGTAACCAGTCACAAGATAACGAAGATCATGAAGACAATGACGATGATGAAGACAATGAAGACGATGAAGACGATGAACATGATGAAGATGATGAAATTGCACCAATGGTTGATGGATCTGGTGATGAGGCACCTTATACAAGCGATGATACCATCGACGGATATAGCGTTGATGGGGATGTATCTGGAGATGAAGATGATGAAGGGCACATGTACAAGGTCCTTTGGAGTAGCAACAACATCTTAATCTCCAAGATGATGATGAAGATCGTCTAATGCCATTCAATGAAGTTCAAGAAGATGTGGTATTTTGGTCAAAAGAAAGAAATGTGATAGAAAAAGGAATGGTTTTTCAAAGCAAGGCGGAACTTGTATACGCTGTTAGCTTTGGAACATAAGAGAAAACAGAGAACTTATTGTTCAAGATACGAGGCCACAGTTTTGGAAAGCACAGTGCATGACCAGGGGGAAGAATTATCGTGGTGTTATGGACCGGGTCCCGTGTAGGTGGGTTGTAGTTGGATCTAGCAGAAACAGGTTAGGATTGTTTCAGATCACAAAGTGGGTGGAGAGTCACAATTGCTATGGAGAAGTGGCTAATAACAACAACCGATGTATGATAGCAAGTATGATAGCTTCTGAAATTTTGCCCCAGGTGAAGGAGAATCTAACTTATCAAGTAAAACACATCCAGGCGCAAGTTAAAACAACTTTCAATGTCGATGTCAGCTACGCCAAGGCGTGGAATGCAAGAAGGATCGCAATTGAAAGGTTGTATGGAACTTGGCCGAGTAACTTTGATTCATTGCCCAATTATATTGCTGAATTACAACGTGCTAATCCAGACACTGTTGTGGAATGGCTCCATTCTCCAACCAGTTCAAGCCATATACAAACATTCAAGTTTGTATTTTGGACATTTGGACCGGCAATTAGAGCATTCCAACATTGTATTTCAGTGATCTTTGTCGAGGGCACTCATTTGAAAGGCAGCTACAAGGGTAAGTTGCTAACTGTAGTGACGAAGAACGCCAATTGACAATTATTGCCTATCGCTTTTGCCTTGGTTGATGAAGAGTCTAATGAGAGTTGGGGATGGTTTTTAAATCTCTTTCAAGAGCACGTCGGATCGCAGCGGCAGGGTGATTTGTGTATTGTTTCAGACCGTCACCAAGGCATAATTAATGCAGTGAACGAAATTGACGGGTGGCATCATCGGTATTGTTTGAGGCACGTTTGTAGCAATGTAAACTCGCACTTCAAGAACAGGCGTGTCAAAAATTTGACTTGGGTTATCGGTTCCACATCCCAACAATCCAAGTATTCTTGGGCGGTGGATGAAATCAGAGGTGAACTAGAGGGTGTTTGTTCCTATTTGAGAAACATTGGTTTGGATAAGTGGACTCTAAAGCACGACTCGGGACTTCGTCGTTGGGGTAACTTAACGACAAACATTGCCGAATGCCAAAACAATATCCTTGGAAAGGCTCGTATGCTACCTATTAGAGATTTAATTGAGGCAACTTTTACTTGGACAAGAGACCATTTTTGTAACATCCCAAACTTTTATTTAATGGTTGACTTGAGTCGTTAAGTCAACACATCGTGTCTGTTAAGTCTCTAAGACATTTAATGCTTATAAGTGTATTACGATGATCTAGATGTACTTGAAGTGTCGTATGTGTTCCCGGTAGCTAGTTTAGGCTCTAAATGTGAAGTTTGAAAGTAGAGGGACTAAAAGTGTTACTTTTGAAACTTAAAAATCAGATTATTAAGCTATTATTGACTTCAAAATTCTGGATAATTATTTCATTCAATCATATATACACACACATACCAATAATACTAAAAAGAGAGAAACATCCCAAATCCCGTTTTTATATACCACAGCCCAGTAAATCGCGTCGGATCGAAGATCAAACCGTCGGATCATCTTCAATTTTTGGTAGTAGGTTCCTGACACATAGGACTACATTTTCAGCCGTTGAATTTGTCCCTGGATTGTCTTGATCTCGAGTTATAGCCGGAATAGTAACCTGGAAAAACTAGTTGACTTTCATTTTGATCATTCCTTTGATCATCCTTTTGATTAAGTGCACAAGCAAGGTAATATATCTTTTTATTTTATCATGATTCCAGGTCTTGTGTTGATGTCAAGTTGTTGAGTATGGTCTTGAGGTTTGATTATGGATAGATTATGTTTTGAAATCGAAATTGATTGTTTTTGGGTGTTTAATCGATTCCGTATTGTGTGCAAAAGATTTGTGGATCAACTACTGGAATAAGTTGTCAAATTAGTCATATTTTGATTGTATGTAAGTTCCTTAGGTTGTGGTGGTTTGCTATGGTAATTTGATGGTAGAAATAGTTTGCAAAACAATGGTTTCTTTAGGACTGAAATTTCTATCATCTTGCAAAAATCATATCTGATTAGTTTGGAGGAGTTAGGAGATAAACCTTGCATTTTTGAAAACCTCCAGATGTCCCATAAATTTGATATGAACAATGTTTCCTCTGGTTCTGCCCAGAAAAGTGACAAAGTGATAATTTCCAGAATTGGTCAGTTTTCAAACGAATGTCGTAGGTCTGTGTTGAAAAGATCATATATGCTTCGTTTGGAGGAATTAGAAGATGAACCTTACATTTTTGGAAACCTCTATGTGTCCAGTAAATTTTATATGAACTAGCTTTCTTTTGGTTTTGCTCAGATATGGGCGTAAAATGCTAATCTCCAGAACTGGTCGGAGTCTGGACGAATGCTACAATTCTGTTTTTGTAAAAATCATATCTCATTCATTACAGATTATTATGAGTCAAACCATACATTTTTTAAAAGGTCTTTGAGTTCCCTGCAAATGTTCAGAACTGAGTTTTGTTATATCTGGTAGTCTTGGGCTCGAAAATGCATTGGCAAGTGAATAGCGCAAATCTGGAAACGTGCTGAATTTTCCTTGTTTAGCGTCTATGCTTTGTTGTAGCTTATAGGTTGATCTTATATTTGTTCTAGGTACCCGGGAGTACATTTTGAGCATAATAAAGTACTTTGCAAAGCGTTGTGAGCTGTACTAAGGTAAGATACTGGTTATCCCTGCGAACACAATCAAAATGTCCTTTTTAAAGTGTCAAACATAGTTTAAACAAACTTTCATGTCCTATATGATGGATTGGGCATTGGGGGAAGGGTTTAATCTATATGAGGGGACTTTGAGACTGTAATTACTTATGCATGTGGGTGGGATTGTTGTTTACCCATTATGATTGCTAAAGACTCAACCGTAGCTTAATTATATTAATTAATCTATTGCGGGTTGAATGGAATGATTATTTGTTGTTCTTGGAATTGTTGATACCCTTAGGTTCATATGTTTTATTGAACTATATTGGGAGGGTGATTATGAGCTGTTGTTATGCATTTTGATCAGGAGAATGATGTTATTATTATGCTATATTCACTTGACTTGTTGTTAAGATTGATTGCATAAATAATAATTTAACTTTTGTGTTGATGAGTTGCATGTAAGTGACACTAGTAATCATAGGATTTTATGATCACTTGTGCACATTAATAAGGGCTTTGATGTGTTGATTATAGGTAGCTTATGTTGTAGCTAGCCTATAGATAATGAACTCGAGTATAAACCTACAGTTGAAAGTGTTAAGCTTAACCCATACTATTCCTCGGTGGGACTAGTGTGATAAGTTGGTCAGACGGGGTAAACATGATACCTCTGATGACATGGTCAAGTTGATTGAGTATGCCGGGTGATTTGGACCAATCACCACCAGTTGTTAACGGCTTACTCCTAAGTTGGTCAGACGGGGTAAACACGATACCTCTGACGACATGGTCAAGTTGCTTGAGTATACCGGGTGATTAGGACCGATCACTATGAGTTGCTAAACGGTTTACTCCTGGATTTGGTTATGCCTATCCTTAACGACGCCGATGGACCCTGAAAGGACAACCCATCATGTCGGGTGCAAGGTTCCTGGAAAGGTGACCGCCTATGCATGACTTGTGTTGATTACTTATGTGACATAAGTCATTACTAAACAGTTGAAAATGGCATAACTTAAGATTGTTGATTGTGATTGAGGTTGCTAGGCACATGTAGGAATGTAATCTTCTTCTTGTGCTCTATGCTTGATATGTGATGATTGTTATATGCTTGACGTGCGTATGACGTTTTAGAAGATGATTTAGTTGGAAACATTTTATACAACTTGTGGTTATCTAAATCCTATTGTTTGTGTATATTGATATCATATATGCAGGTATATGATCGGTGTCTTGTCTATAGAATTATGGACACCTTAAGTTACATGAAGCTTATGAACTATGCGAGGTGTTTGGGACTTGAGAATATTGTTAGATGATTAATTATTATGTGATAGTTTAAATGTTTGTAATTAGTTAAATTATTATTATGTGTTATTATGGTTAATCATGTGTATATATGGGTATACATTTTGGTTAGTCACTTGATTATTATTATGTGTTATTATGGTTAATCATGTGTATATATGGGTATACATTTTTGGTTAGTCACTTGATTATTGTTTATGTGTTATTAATTGTATTTGTTAGGATACGATAATGATCGAATGATGGATGGTTTGATGATGTTGGTCTATAGTATATAAGGGGATATGTGGAAACTATATGATATATGGTGAACCTGAGATAGGATTCTTGTTACTTAGAAATCCTATAAGGGTAATTGGATATATGGTGATCCTTAAATATTGAGATGGGATTCTTGTTGTTTAGAAATCCTATAAGGGTGGTTGATTTGGTGTGAAATAGGGTTCCATTGATTATTAGGAAACCTATATGTGATTATAATGGAATTATAAATATATATATGTATATATATATATATATATTATATATATATATAGATTATGGAATATGTGGGTTGAATCCTATTATTGGTATGTATTGACCTAATTGTGCAGGTATTGAATCATTACCAAATGGATGGGTAATTATATATATGTAACTATTTTGATAAGCAGTTTTGTTTAACATATATATTTTGGATTAACCTTATCTTACTCAGCTTTATAAGCTGACACTTGTGTCTACTTTGTCGGTTGTGTCTCGCAGAGTAGCAAGGAATGAAGGTGCATGCGGTGAGGAATGGGTAGAATATTAGCTTATAGTTTTTGAGAAGTGCCCTTAGCCTATAGTTGCATATTATGTTGTTATTCCTAGTTCAGGTTTGTGTAGGCCTGCAGGATACAAATATTGGGTTCAATGTAAAATGGAGTAGTATTTTAGTAACACCGTTTGAATTAATAAGAGATCAACCTTGATTTGCGATTAAGGTTGATAGTTGTTTAAGTATAAGTAGATCTTTTCCGCCATTGTGGTCTATAGATAAATAAATAAAAAAAAATTTGAACCCATTATTTTAAGTCGAGTGTTACAAGTTGGTATCAGAGCATTAGTTTAAGTGAACCATTGGCCATAGGTGTAGGTCATGGACTTAAACTAGAAATGTTGTTGCGCATTTGAGCTTAGGTAATAGTGCCTTAGCCTTAAGGAGATTGTTTTTAGGACTGGGATGGGTCGAGTGCGAGAGTAGGATTAAGGCTTTTATGTATTGGTTGTTTATATGCATAATTGTGATGATTAGTCTTATTTTCCTTACTACTTGCTATAACCTTTGTTAAAATTTCTCAGTGCTTTTGAAGAACATCTCTTATGTGAATTTGTGTTATATTTTCATGTATTTTGAGTTGATACATGATTAAAATTGGTGAAAAGTTAGGTGAAATATATTGTAAAGAACACACATGAGAAAGAATACAATTACAATTATGGTCCGGAACATAATTGCAAATGTATCACGACTCAAGTGTGTTTATGGCCATGTATGTGTTGACTGGTGTGGAACCTATGATATGAGTTATTAAAAATTATATGGAGTGTTATATTCTTATGTGATGAGAATAGTTGTTGTGTTATAACTCTAGTAATTTTGATTCATGTTATGATGTTTGAATAAGTAAGAAATATATGAACTTACTATGATATGCTAATCATTTATATAACGTAAGCAATGATGTCAAACAACAATTATTTATAAAATGGCCGACAAGGAATAATTCTACAACGATAAAGTAGGATTATAATAAGACCTTGAATTGACGAAATAGAGTAGGACAACTTTATCATATTATTTTGATAAGAGTGATAATATAGTATTGACTACAAACAGGAGTTTAGTAGAGTGGTAGGACATTTCTATAAATTCCTAATGTTTATCATATTAAGGGGTTTTGTTGAAACTAGATCTCTGCATATGGCTTCCACTGGCAGCATCTCTCTTTCTTCTGCGAAATGGTTGAACATTTAGTTCTTCATCATCATCTGCTAGTGAAATTGCATCGGAAGTAGATGATGAGGCACCAACAGTTCTTGGCCTCTTCAACGGTCCTGGAGGAGAACAAAGAGTATTGTCTTCCTCTCCCATAGTCGTCTGTAGATACCTCTTAAGGCTTGCTTCGTTCCGAGCCAATTTGGTATTCCACTCAGTTTCTCGCCTCCTAGCAAGTTCAAATATGTCGACTTGTTGGTTTGCTAGTGTTGGTATCTCCGAACTGTCTCTCCTACTTCTGCAAGTAGTAGCTCCTTGGCCAACTTTAGAGAAGCCTCCTCTTCCATCACTAGAGTTTCCTGTCGTTCCATAATCTCTTTAAAGATCACATCTTGAGAATCCAGAAGTGTTTCAAAATTTTCACGACATGGAACAATGCTAGTTGATGACATAGGTCTCTTTCCCTTGGAAGGAGTTGGGATGACTGTTGCTTTCACTTCTTCAGATTGTGAGAAATCAACAAGTTGATACAACAACCCTTTGATTTCTCTAATTTCTGCTTCGAGCCTTGTTTGATTTTCGATAGATTTTCTCAATAGTGCTCTATCAGCTGCTAGGAGAAAGGGTGCACTAGAGTGGATTTGATCGATTCGTGATGTAAGGGACGTAAATGAGGCAGTTTGGCTTGTAGAAAGTGATGCTACGACACTGTTAAGTTGATCAATTTGCTTGGCTAGGAGCTCTATTGAACGTTCTAGTAGATCAAATGTGGGAGTGGTCATATCTAAGCTAAAAGAGATAGAGAGAATTAATCGGACTACTTGGAGGTATGATTTCACAAAGAAAAATGCAAAGAAAGGGAGGAAAATTTAGTGTGCCTATTATCTTTGCAAGTGACTCTCTTTTATAAAGAACGAAAGAGGGAGGGTGACCGTAAAGAACGGACAGGTGTCCAGAAACTACAGTAGTCTGTAATAATTGCCACAGTGTTATGATATTTTAAATTTTATATTTAACCCTAAATCATGTTGAAAATCAATCAGACTGTGTATGAGTTGTTGTAACAGTCGAAAATGGAAGGAGGGAAAAGGTGAATTTGAATTTTGAACCTTTAATGTTTAAAATTTGAAATCTATAATTACCTTAGTTTGAATTATAATAAACATAGTTAAAACAATAAGTTGTTGTTAACGGATTGTTCTAATAAGCTGCGAATGGACCTTTTGATTTCAATCCATGTAGCTTAATTAATAACTATGTTTCGAAAAAAAAAAAGTATATAGATGTTATACATTAAACTTCGTAAGTGTATATAAATTTTTCTACCACATTGGTTAAAGGCTCGTTGAGAATCCAGATAGGGTTCTGTATAGAGAGCTGGAAAAGTTGTGCGAGAGGTTGATTGACCTTGTGTTAATTAAGTGGTAGAAAAATCGAGACAAGATCATGACGCGAAAATGGAAGTTAAGGTGAGGGATATTTATTTCCTCCTGTATGGATAAGAGTGATTCTGGGGACAGAATCCTTTTAAGGGGGAGATAATTGTAACATCTCAATCTTTTTAATTAACGGTTGACTCGAGTCGTTAAGTCAACATATCGTGTCTGTTAAGTCTCTAAGACATTTAATGCTTATAAGTGTTTAATGTACTATATGTGTGAGGTTTTAATGCCTTAATTATGTATGTGTTAATGTTTTTATATGTTTAAGCTCTAAATGTGAAGTTTGAAAGTAGAGGGACTAAAAGTGTTACTTTTGAAACTTAAAAATCAGATTATTAAGCTATTATTGACTTCAAAATTCTGGATAATTATTTCATTCAATCATATATACACACACATACCAATAATACTAAAAAGAGAGAAACATCCCAAATCCCGTTTTTATATACCACAGCCCAGTAAATCGCGTCGGATCGAAGATCAAACCGTCGGATCATCTTCAATTTTTGGTAGTAGGTTCCTGACACATAGGACTACATTTTCAGCCGTTGAATTTGTCCCTGGATGTCTTGATCTCGAGTTATAGCCGGAATAGTAACCTGGAAAAACTAGTTGACTTTCATTTTGATCATTCCTTTGATCATCCTTTTGATTAAGTGCACAAGTAAGGTAATATATCTTTTTATTTTATCATGATTCCAGGTCTTGTGTTGATGTCTAGTTGTTGAGTATGGTCTTGAGGTTTGATTATGGATAGATTATGTTTTGAAATCGAAATTGATTGTTTTTGGGTGTTTAATCGATTCCGTATTGTGTACAAAAGGTTTGTGGATCAACTACTGGAATAAGTTGTCAAATTAGTCATTTTTTGAGTGTATGTAAGTTCCTTAGGTTGTGGTGGTTTGCTATGGTAATTTGATGGTAGAAATAGTTTGCAAAACAATGGTTTCTTTAGGACTGAAATTTCTATCATCTTGCAAAAATCATATCTGATTAGTTTGGAGGAGTTAGGAGATAAACCTTACATTTTTGAAAACCTCCAGATGTCCCATAAATTTTATATGAACAATGTTTCTTCTGGTTCTGCCCAGAAAAGTGACAAAATGACAATTTCCAAAATTGGTCAGTTTTCAAACGAATGCTGTAGGTCTGTGTTGCAAAGATCATATATTCTTCATCTGAATGATTTAGAAGATGAACCTTACATTTTTGAAAACCTATAAGTGTCCAGTAAATTTTATATGAACTAGCTTTCTTTTGGTTTTGCTCAGATACGGGCGTAAAATGCTAATCTCCAGAACTGGTCGGAGTCTGGACGAATGCTACAATTCTGTTTTTGTAAAAATCATATCTCATTCATTACAGATTATTATGAGTCAAACCATACATTTTTGAAAAGGTCTTTGAGTGCCCTGCAAATGTTCAGAACTGAGTTTTGTTATATCTGGTAGTCTTGGGCTCGAAAATGCATTGGCAAGTGAATAGCGCAAATCTGGAAACGTGCTGAATTTTCCTTGTTTAGCGTCTATGCTTTGTTGTAGCTTATAGGTTGATCTTATATTTGTTCTAGGTACCCGGGAGTACATTTTGAGCATAATAAAGTACTTTGCAAAGCGTTGTGAGCTGTACTAAGGTAAGATACTGGTTATCCCTGCGAACACAATCAAAACGTCCATTTTAAAGTGTCAAACGTAGCTTAAACATACTTTCGTATCCTATATGTTGGAATGGGCATTGGGGGAAGGGTTTAAACTACTATGAGGGGACTTTGAGACTGTAATTACTTATGCATGTGGGTGGGATTGTTGTTTACCCATTATGATTGCTAAAGACTCAACCGTAGCTTAATTATATTAATTAATCTATTGCGGGTTGAATGGAATGATTATTTGTTGTTCTTGGAATTATGATACCCTTAGGTTCATATGTTTTATTGAACATAAAGTGGGAAGGTGAGATGAAGCGTTATATGCATGTTTGATCAGGAGAATGATGTTATTATTATGCTATATTCACTTGACTTGTTGTTAAGATTGATTGCATAAATAATAATTTAACTTTTGTGTTGATGAGTTGCATGTAAGTGACACTAGTAATCATAGGATTTTATGATCACTTGTGCACATTAATAAGGGCTTTGAGGTGTTGATTATAGGTAGCTTATGTTGTAGCTAGCCTATAGATAATGAACTCGAGTATAAACCTACAGTTGAAAGTGTTAAGCTTAACCCATACTATTCCTCGGTGGGACTAGTGTGATAAGTTGGTCAGACGGGGTAAACATGATACCTCTGATGACATGGTCAAGTTGATTGAGTATGCCGGGTGATTTGGACCGATCACCACCAGTTGTTAACGGCTTACTCCTAAGTTGGTCAGACGGGGTAAACACGATACCTCTGACGACATGGTCAAGTTGCTTGAGTATACCGGGTGATTAGGACCGATCACTATGAGTTGCTAAACGGTTGCTCCTGGATTTGGTTATGCCTATCCTTAACGACGCCGATGGACCCTGAAAGGACAACCCATCATGTCGGGTGCAAGGTTCCTGGAAAGGTGACCGCCTATGCATGACTTGTGTTGATTACTTATGTAACATAAGTCATTTCTAAACAGTTGAAAATGGCATAACTTAAGATTGTTGATTGTGATTGAGGTTGCTAGGCACATGTAGGAATGTAATCTTCCTATTGTGTTATATGTTGTATATGTGATGATTGTTATATGCTTGACATGCGTATGAAGTTTTATAAGATGATTTAATTGGCAACTTTATACAACTTGTGGTTATCTAAATCCTATTGTTTGTGTATATTGATATCATATATGCAGGTATATGATCGGTGTCTTGTCTATAGAATTATGGACACCTTAAGTTACATGAAGCTTATGAACTATGCGAGGTGTTTGGGACTTGAGAATATTGTTAGATGATTAATTATTATGTGATAGTTTAAATGTTTGTAATTAGTTAAATTATTATTATGTGTTATTATGGTTAATCATGTGTATATATGGGTATACATTTTGGTTAGTCACTTGATTATTATTATGTGTTATTATGATTAATCATGTGTATATATGGGTATACATTTTTGGTTAGTCACTTGATTATTGTTTATGTGTTATTAATTGTATTTGTTAGGATACGATAATGATCGAATGATGGATGGTTTGATGATGTTGGTCTATAGTATATAAGGGGATCTGTGGAAACTATATGATATATGGTGAACCTGAGATAGGATTCTTGTTACTTAGAAATCCTATAAGGGTAATTGGATATATGGTGATCCTTAAATATTGAGATGGGATTCTTGTTGTTTAGAAATCCTATAAGGGTGGTTGATTTGGTGTGAAATAGGGTTCCATTGATTATTAGGAAACCTATATGTGATTATAATGGAATTATATATATATATATATATATATATATATATAATATATATGGAATATGTGGGTTGAATCCTATTATTGGTATGTATTGACCTAATGGTGCAGGTATTGAATCGTTACCAAATGGATGGGTAATTATATATATGTAACTATTTTGATAAGCAGTTTTGTTTAACATATATATTTTGGATTAACCTTATCTTACTCAGCTTTATAAGCTGACACTTGTTTCTACTTTGTCGATTGTGTCTCGCAGAGTAGCAAGGATGAAGGTACACGTGGTGAGGAATGGGTAGACTTTTAGCTTATACATCCGAGAAGTGCCCTAAGCAGCTAGTTGATTATCATGTAGTTATTTCCTAGTTCAGGTTTGTGTAGGCCTGCAGGATACAAATATTGGGTTTCAATGTAAAATGTAGTAGTCTTTTAGTAACACCATTTGAATTAATAAGAGGTCAACCTTGATTTGCTATTAAGGTTGATAGATGTTTAAGTATAAGTAGATCTTTTCCGCCATTGTGGTCTATAAAAATAAAAAAAAAAAAAATTTGAACCCATTATTTTAAGTCGAGTGTTACAATTTGTTAAGCAATACCGGAAGGCCACCAATTGGAACCCACCACTAGCTCGCAAAATGTGGGAGGTTTATCAGATGCGTGAAAGAGCCTCAACAAGCCATAGGGTGGAAGTGTATGATGAACGAACAGGAAATTACACGGTCAGAACAAACCAAAGAAATGCACAAGGCGAGTACACATACAATGTTGTCATGGCGGAGAATAGGAAAAAAATGCTCTTGTGGAGCTTGGCAGCATCAAAGGTTTCCATGTTCTCATGCCATTGCTGTTTGCGGATATAGACAGGAGAGAGCTGCTAATCTTCCTAGTAAGAGGTATACAACTAGGACGTGGATAAATCAGTATAATTTTGCACTTGCTCCCCTTCGAGACGTGCATTACTGGGCGGAGGTAGATTGGAAGATCCAAGGAGACCCGGAAAAACTGGTCACGCATAGGGGTAGGAGACGCACCAGACGGTACCGAAACGAGATGGATGAGAGTTCTACCAGCAGATCTTCAACCTCAAGACAACAAGCTAGATGTGGCCTTTGCAACGGATTGGGTCATAATCGGAAAACATGCACTCAAGAATTTCAATAATCTGTTTTTTATCTGTTTTTTTATCTGTTTTTTATCTGTTTTTTTATCTGTTTTTTATTGTTTCACTGAATTTGTATGTGTTTTCTTGTAATGTGGCTACTTTTAATATCAATTTTCTGTTTGTTTTCTTATTAGATATTCTTGTCACTTTATAATCAAAAACATATAAAACAACATTAAAAACTAATAAAACGAGTTACTTTATTAAAAACTGAAACGATTACATAAATAAGCCAAAATTATCCAAATCAACAAAACGGGAATCAGTGGAGTCGAATGAACTATCACCATCATTACGGTGAATGTATTCACCGGGCTCATAGCCAGGGTGCAGCTTCGGGGTCTTCTGTTGCGTATTCCTCTCCCGGGTCAGTCACTTAACCATCAGGCCGACTACCAACCGAGCGAAATTCAACACTAAAGGTATACGCGTGCTGCATCGTGCTCCTTATTGAGGACTCGACAAAAGTAAGATGGTTAATGGTTAGTTGCAACCATTGGACCTTCTGCTGCAGGTAGGTCTCGTACCTCCTGTCTATTTTGGACGGTTGGACCACTGTTGAACGTTCTGCAATTTCGGCCTCGTAAGCCGACTTTCTCGCCTTTAAACGCTCAATTAAAGATGCCACCTCCGATTTACGCTTGCCATCATCATTCATGTGACTCCAAACGTTGTTTTGAGCTCCAAACCTAGTGATATTTGGGAATGCACCACCACCAGAAGATGATTGACCTGCCATTTCTGTAGATATGTTTTTTGAGGGGATAATCTATTTGAAAATTTAGTTGGGTATTTTATTTTGAATGTTTTGAATGTTCAGTAAATGAGCAATGTTCGTATATATATATTCATGTTTGTGTAAACTCATAATAATTGATGCTTGCTGCCTTTTTGTCGTGACCCTCGAACCCGGTTTTGCCAATACCGGGTTCGCAGCCATAAGTCGCTATCAACTGGACGTCTTCTGTAGCACTGCACCTGTCAGTACACTGCGACACCGGGTTTGCTACTACCGGTTTGGAGCTTTGAATTCTGAACCCGGTTTTGTGAATACCGGGTTCGAGCCTTATTTTTGAAACCGGTACTCGAATACCGGTTTACCCCGTTTCACAAAAAAAAAAATTCAAAGACTTGTTTGACAAAACACCCTTGAAAAGCGTCCGTTACGTTACAGTACACAGTGAACAATTTAACCTCAAAGAGAGCAACATATATTTAATTGTTGTAGTAAATGATGAAGTACATGCCAACCTCTCCTTTACCATATGCCATGCATCCACTCATGGCATATATGTGTTTTGACAACGATATGAGCAGTCCATGATTACCTCCAAGATGAACCACCCAGCCGAATGACCTCTTCAGCCCCGTTGTTCCTACCAGGAGCCCTACCGTCTGTTGCACCACCCTTGTCAGTGGTCAGCTCGGGTAAATCACAGCTTTGGCTACCGTGGTGGGACGGAGATCTCCGGGAATCTTCACCGTCCTTTCGGTCATAGGAAGGTGGTGGCGGGAGAGTACGGCGAACAGGGGAGGAATCCCGTGTTGATGCACGATGAGGGGCTCGCTGACCAAAAGAAACTGAAAGAGCAGCTTTGACAGATGGAGGTCGACGTGCCATGTCATTAGATCCACGGGTAGATATATCACTTGGCTCATTACAGGAACAGTAATACGAGGAAAGAGTGTATCAATTTACGGTTGTATTAATTAAATGTAATATATTCATCCAATTTACGTCGTAATTTGGTTTGGTATTGACTATGTAATTGATTTAGGCACTTCACTCGGCTCATTATAGTTGAATTGTATGTACGAGCATTTGTAGCTTAAAATATAATTGATTCATTGAAAATTTAATTATTGACTGAACAAGGATAATTTGCAAAGATTGTCACTGCTTGTACCTGAAGACCCAAAGTCAACACCATCGTTAAAAAAAAAAGAAAAAAACATATAGGGGCCTACTCCCTAACCTTTTATGTAAATATCTTTTCTCTATATAAAACTCAAGTCCATACCAAAAATATAGCTAAAAACAATCTGACTTGGCACAACCAAAACTCTTTAATTCATTAATCTGATTGAAAAATCATTTATTACGTAAGCAATACTAATAACTTATCAATAAAAATATCAATTAATAAATTATAAAAAACATGTACATCCATCAAGAGATATTAAATTTTATCAGCATTTTTTGTAATATTAAATAAACAAAAATAAACAAAAACCTTCAATGTATCCTTCTCACTATATATTATACCCACAACAAACTTCTCACTTGATCCATATATAACCAATATCGTATAAATCATTTTCAGGCCAATTATCGGGACAATGAAACATGAAATATTATGCTTTGTATCAACATATTAAAATCTAATCTTTTATGATTAAATTGTGGATTTGCTCATTATGTATGATTCTTTTATAATGTCATTATTTTATGTTATGGAGATTATATGTTTGATCAAATGCAAGCTTATGTGATTATTGTTGGGTTATATAACAAATTATCAAATTAAATCACAAAGCACGCAGCGGAAGATTAAACTATGCAATTAATTAATTAACCAAGGAAAGAAAGCATGTACCTTTAATTGAAGATGATAAAGAAAGAAACTTTATAATAAGGTTTAAAATAAAACCTCTCTCGATCGCACACACGACACGTCAAACAATACCCGAAGATTGCTAGATCTTGAATTACCAAAAACCAAAAGCTCCTAAATAGCTTTTAGTTTTGATTTTGTCCAACATAAGTAAGAAACAAATATAATGTTTCTGCCGAACTAAAAAAAACCCCACCAAAGTCTTTGACTATTATCTCTATAATATAGAATTGGTTTTTAGAATATGAGTTTTGTGTTTTCGGTATTATGTTTCGATCGAGAGAACCGAAAGTGATATTGGTTATATTATATGTTAGGGTTTTATTATTAGGATATATATAGGGTATAAATATATTCCTAATAACTTAACCTTCAAGCTAACACATTTTGACTTGGACTAGGGTTTAATTAATAATTACATTAATTATTAATTAATATTTAATAATTAATAATTCATATTTATTAATTAATAAATAATTCTAATTAACATATCTAGTTAATAATGTCCAATTATCATTTCTCTCAATTTGGTGATTATAAATATGTAGATACAATATATACATATTACCGGATATCTAAGTGTCAACGCGTGTGACCCCGTAGGCTTAAATATTCCGGACATGCGTTTATTTAACGTGATCACATACCAACATTTATTCTTCACACATGGTCTCTTTTGAGTTGTTTTTTTAAGCCCACTAAATGTTTGTTAAAATGCCAAGTTCTATATAGTCATAGTCCAATATAAAGATATACGAGTCATATGCTCGCGCAATGAGGCGGTGGTGGTGGCGCGGGCGGTGGCGGCATGTGGGTGACGGGTGGTGGGGGCGACAATGGTGGTAGAATGTAAAAGTAATTGATGTTAAAGGAGGTAGTGTAGTATTTAAGGTTGAGGGATTTATGTTGTAAATTATTTCATTAAGGATATTATAGGTATATTAAGTGAAGATGTTTAGATTAGTGAATAAATGAGAGAGATATTTTAGATACATCAATTCGTCTTTTGAGATTTTTGAGGAGGGAGTTCTCTTTTTATAAGGTATTATAGATAGTCTTATGGTTTTGTGTTTACATCAAACATCGTTTGTTCAATTCAACATAGACCACCATATACCCCCCCCCCCTTTTTAGCTTGATTTTGATATCTTGAAATCTTTGGTATTTCGCATGGCGGTGATTTTGAGATGACTCGTGTGTTGTTCGTGTATAAGATCACGATTTCCGATTACAATCTTAACTTCAATTATACATTTATTAGTATAGTGTTCTCTTTGCTATTATGGGAAGTGATATTCGTACCACCAAACTTGATTAATTTACCACACTGTACAAGTATAACACACTGTACAAACAGTTAATGCATAGTTGTGGTAAATTAATCAACTTATGTGGTACTAATATCACTTCCCTTATGAATTTGTCCCTGTATAAGGGCGTAACTTCTATTGTTGTTGTTATAGATATAGTAATATATCATAATACTACCCGGGTAATGGTATTACCCGGGTGCTTAAGCTAGTATATATATATATATTGAAAAGTTATTTTGAGAACCCTTAAAAAAACAAGAACTTTTGAGAACCTTTTAAAATCAATCATAACCCTTCAACTTTTTGATCTATGGACTAAAATTAATGTGGCATTTTGGTAACTAATTAGAGATGTAAATAATAGTTATTTATGAATAAAGGGTAATTTAGTCATATAATTAGAAGAAACTAACGTGCTATAATAAAGGATATTAATTTGGAAATATGGAACGGTTTCATCAAGTAAATTGAAAACAAATTAAATGGGTGTGATTCATTTGTGGTATACAAAAGATAAGAATGAAAAGCTAATTCCC
>CM067167.1:180631671-180644171 GCA_034093135.1 Erigeron breviscapus
AATTACATCCATTAATACCAAATACAAGTGTAATACAAGTACAATCGTTCAGATGTGGACCCCAAAATACGGATACAAGTCATCCTCATTTGGAACTGGGCCCACTAAATACAAGTTCAATATTTGGACAGTCTAATACAATTAGAACTAAAAACATGAGAGTCCTCAAATGTCTGAAGGTAATTGTACGTCCAAAGTCAAAAGATGGCCCTATAATGCCAAATATGATCCAAGACTTACTGTTGGTTACCTGAAAAGCATGAAATTTGAGAGGATCAACTATCGAAATAGTTGGTGAGTTTACAGTGTGTTTGACCAAAGTTTAGTCGTCATTGAGAGTACACAATGACATGTAGTTATTTAAGACAAGACAGCCGGGATCAAAGTCCGACAATATTATGACAAGACAGCCGGGATCACATATCCGACAATATATAATGACAGTCCAGACCGAAGTCCGACAATAAGACCAATATGCCTCGCACAGGATTTCCCGTCTACAGTGGGGTGCGGACCAATATACCTCGCACAGGATTTCCCGTCTACAGTGGGGTGCGGACCAATATACCTCGCACAGGATTTCCCGTCTACAGTGGGGTGCGGACCAATATACCTCGCACAGGATTTCCCGTCTACAGTGGGGTGCGGACCAATATACCTCGCACAGGATTTCCCGTCTACAGTGGGGTGCGGACCAATATACCTCGCACAGGATTTCCCGTCTACAGTGGGGTGCGGACCAATATACCTCGCACAGGATTTCCCGTCTACAGTGGGGTGCGGACCAATATACCTCGCACAGGATTTCCCGTCTACAGTGGGGTGCGGACCAATATACCTCGCACAGGATTTCCCGTCTACAGTGGGGTGCGGACCAATATACCTCGCACAGGATTTCCCGTCTACAGTGGGGTGCGGACCAATATACCTCGCACAGGATTTCCCGTCTACAGTGGGGTGCGGACCAATATACCTCGCACAGGATTTCCCGTCTACAGTGGGGTGCGGACCAATATACCTCGCACAGGATTTCCCGTCTACAGTGGGGTGCGGACCAATATACCTCGCACAGGATTTCCCGTCTACAGTGGGGTGCGGACCAATATACCTCGCACAGGATTTCCCGTCTACAGTGGGGTGCGGACCAATATACCTCGCACAGGATTTCCCGTCTACAGTGGGGTGCGGACCAATATACCTCGCACAGGATTTCCCGTCTACAGTGGGGTGCGGACCAATATACCTCGCACAGGATTTCCCGTCTACAGTGGGGTGCGGACCAATATACCTCGCACAGGATTTCCCGTCTACAGTGGGGTGCGGACCAATATACCTCGCACAGGATTTCCCGTCTACAGTGGGGTGCGGACCAATATACCTCGCACAGGATTTCCCGTCTACAGTGGGGTGCGGACCAATATACCTCGCACAGGATTTCCCGTCTACAGTGGGGTGCGGACCAATATACCTCGCACAGGATTTCCCGTCTACAGTGGGGTGCGGACCAATATACCTCGCACAGGATTTCCCGTCTACAGTGGGGTGCGGACCAATATACCTCGCACAGGATTTCCCGTCTACAGTGGGGTGCGGACCAATATACCTCGCACAGGATTTCCCGTCTACAGTGGGGTGCGGACCAATATACCTCGCACAGGATTTCCCGTCTACAGTGGGGTGCGGACCAATATACCTCGCACAGGATTTCCCGTCTACAGTGGGGTGCGGACCAATATACCTCGCACAGGATTTCCCGTCTACAGTGGGGTGCGGACCAATATACCTCGCACAGGATTTCCCGTCTACAGTGGGGTGCGGACCAATATACCTCGCACAGGATTTCCCGTCTACAGTGGGGTGCGGACCAATATACCTCGCACAGGATTTCCCGTCTACAGTGGGGTGCGGACCAATATACCTCGCACAGGATTTCCCGTCTACAGTGGGGTGCGGACCAGAACCATGACAGTCAGGAACAAAATCTGACAAGACAACCATTAGGATCTCATAATGATGATAACTACATAGGGGCAACATTTTAGTTTGTCAAACACAAAGAACAATTTAGTCAGCCGACAACATGGCAAGTCAAGACATATAGAACAAAATTTCATAAGACATGTATACACATTTTCAGACAGCCGTCAACATGGCAAACATAAGGCAAATGATTTAAGTAGCCAAATCTCATGGCATAGACAAAGACAAATCATTTATAAAGTAGTCGTGTATACAGTAGTACATGCTTTTCAGGCCCAAAGTAAAAGGAAAAGGGCGCCATAAACTCACCTTAGCGATCAACGAGCTAAAAGTATGAGTAGCTTGAGAAAATGAGCAGTCTAGTCTCCTCGTCTATCCAAAACCTAGGATATGAGTACCAATGGTGAGGATCAAGTCTCACGACGTCAAGTATCCTATGTAAAACTACTTAGCTATCGATCCTAGAATGCCACGACCAAGTATGTGATTTAATGTCCATTTTATTTGACTCAAGTTTCTAATGTCATTGACATTGTCATTACAATGTAGTCTCAAGTACTAATCCATATAAACAAAATTCAAGTTCATAAGTTATCGTCTTTTGAAAATGTCAAACAGCTCAAAATATCGCGGCGAGATACTGAATTTACACTACTTCCCGTCGCGAATCCTGAAGGATCGCGGCGCGATGCCCATTTTGTACTACTTCGCGGCGCGACTCCTGAAGGATCGCGGCGCGATACCGGACCTGAACGAGTAAAAACCTGGTTTTTGACCATTTTCCGCAAACCAAATCGTTTTCTACTCAAACCTTTTCATTTCAACAAGTAGAAACATGTCCAAAGACCTGAAAAAAATCCATTTCGCCAACCATTTCACAAATTTCAATTCTTTTGATTTCCAAGACCTAATTCCAAATCAAAATTTATCTAACAACCAAACCCAAAACTCATTTCATATTCAAAGCCTACTTATTCAATCAATCATAACTGAAATCAACCTTAAGATGGAATTTAATCAAATCAAAAGTTTAGAGAAAAGAGTTTTCTTACCATATCTTGTGTCCTTGAAATAATTGAAGAAGATGAAGAAGACGATGATGATGAAACCTTAATTATTATTGCATTAAAATCCTTCCCTTTGATCTTTCCTTTCCAAATCCAAATAAGAAAAAGAAACTAGAGTTTTTGTGTGTGTGTTTTTGGCGTGGTCGATCAAATGAAGAAAGAAAAGAAGAGGGGGTGTTTGGTGTTTTACTTCTCACCACAAGAAAGGGGCCGGCCTATGTGGCTCCTTTTTAGTATTTTGGTACCCCAAATTTGATAAAATGCTTACAATTATACACCGTATGACTAAAAGGTTATAATTTAAAGTAAAGGTATTTTCCCTCGTGTTATTTAAATTAAGACAAGTCAATAAAGTTTCGTCAAAGTGAACTTTTAAATATTAAGTCTAGACAGTCTATTTATTGTGTACAAGACATAACCTTTAAATATTCATTTAAAGTTATTTTTAAGACTGGGCATTCGTCTAGATAGCTAATAGTCTACGTCATCCGGATACGTCTAACTGAATTAAGTCAAAAGTCCAAATGTCTAATAATTTCCACGTCTATGACCGTCTAATTTAGACGAGATTATGATAATGACTGAGCTTAATGGAGATTAAGACTAACCCAATGTTAATAAATTACGAGTTGTCACAACATCCCCGACTTCTGAGGATTTCGTCCCGAAATTAATTGTTGCTCAGTAAAAAGATGAGGATAATGTTCCATCATATAGTCTTCACGTTCCCAAGTCGAGTCGGGTCCGTGTTTTGAGTTCCAACGAACCTTGACCAACTTGATACGACTACGTCTAAGTTGTTTGAGCTGTTGGTCTAGAATTTCAACAGGTTCTCGACGAAATTGAAGAGAGTCGTTCACTTGCAGCTCTTCGACAGGGACGACTAATGTTTCATCAGTCAGACATTTCTTAAGATTTGATATATGAAACGTGTGGTGAACGTGTTCTAGCTCTTGGGGTAAATCGAGCTTATAAGCCACGGAACCAATTCTTTGAACAATTTCGAATGGTCCGATATAACGAGGACTAAGTTTGCCTCGCACACCAAAACGTGCAGTGCCTTTCCAAGGCGACACTTTCAACATGACTTTGTCTCCCACTTGAAACTCAAGTGGTTTCCTCCTACGGTCTGCATAGCTCTTTTGGCGATCTTGAGCCGCCTTCAGCCGTGCTCTAATTTCGACAATTTGATCAGTAGTCTTCTGAACTAGCCCATATTTGTACAAACGACGTTCGCCAGCATCAAGCCAACAGACAGGCGACCTACATTTTCGTCCATACAAAGCCTCATAAGGCGCACATTTGATGCTAGTGTGATAGCTGTTATTATACGAAAATTCAGCTAACGACAAAAAGGTATCCCAACTACCCTTGAAGTCAATGACACATGCCCGAAGCATGTCTTCTAAAGTCTGGATGGTACGTTCACTTTGTCTGTCAGTTTGTGGATGGTAAGCCGTACTCAGATTCAATTGAGTGCCTAGGGCGTCTTGAAAATGTCTCCATGATTGTGAAGTGAAACGACCATCACGGTCAGAGATAATAGACAAAGGAACACCATGAAGAGACACGATCTTTTCAATATATATTTGAGACAATTTCCTTATCTTTCAATTCTCCCGTATTGGAATGAAATGAGCAGACTTCGTTAATCGATCGACAATGACCTAAATTGTATCGTATCCTTTCAGGGTTCGAGGCAGTTTAGTAATAAAGTCCATAGTGATTTGTTCCCATTTCCAGTCAGGAATTTGGGGTTGTTGGAGCAGCCCAGAAGGCTTTTGGTGCTCCGCCTTGACCATTGAACAATTTAGACATTTTGAGACATAAGTGGCGATATCTCTTTTCATACCAGGCCACCAATAAAAGTCCTTTAGACCATGGTACATTTTGTCAGTGCCAGGATGGATTGAATACTTAGATCGATGACTCTCGTTCATTAAGAGTTCTCTAAGTCCATTGTACTTGGGAATCCACACTCTGCCCTTAACATGTCGGATCCCATCGCCATCCAATTCGAATAAACGTTCAGCATTCCACAATGCTTCTTTCTCGATACGCCCTGGCTGTAGGGCATCGTTTTGATCATCCAAGACTCTATCCCTTAATGATGAATCAAGATAAGAACTTGCTCTTTTTATGACAAATAGTGAAATTGTATCGTATCCTTTCAGGGTTCGAGGCAGTTTAGTAATAAAGTCCATAGTGATTTGTTCCCATTTCCAGTCAGGAATTTGGGGTTGTTGGAGCAGCCCAGAAGGCTTTTGGTGCTCCGCCTTGACCATTGAACAATTTAGACATTTTGAGACAATTTCCTTATCTTTCAATTCTCCCGTATTGGAATGAAATGAGCAGACTTCGTTAATCGATCGACAATGACCCAAATTGTATCGTATCCTTTCAGGGTTCGAGGCAGTTTAGTAATAAAGTCCATAGTGATTTGTTCCCATTTCCAGTCAGGAATTTGGGGTTGTTGGAGCAGCCCAGAAGGCTTTTGGTGCTCCGCCTTGACCATTGAACAATTTAGACATTTTGAGACAATTTCCTTATCTTTCAATTCTCCCGTATTGGAATGAAATAAGCAGACTTCGTTAATCGATCGACAATGACCTAAATTGTATCGTATCCTTTCAGGGTTCGAGGCAGTTTAGTAATAAAGTCCATAGTGATTTGTTCCCATTTCCAGTCAGGAATTTGGGGTTGTTGGAGCAGCCCAGAAGGCTTTTGGTGCTCCGCCTTGACCATTGAACAATTTAGACATTTTGAGACATAAGTGGCGATATCTCTTTTCATACCAGGCCACCAATAAAAGTCCTTTAGACCATGGTACATTTTGTCAGTGCCAGGATGGATTGAATACTTAGATCGATGACTCTCGTTCATTAAGAGTTCTCTAAGTCCATTGTACTTGGGAATCCACACTCTGCCCTTAACATGTCGGATCCCATCGCCATCCAATTCGAATAAACGTTCAGCATTCCACAATGCTTCTTTCTCGATACGCCCTGGCTGTAGGGCATCGTTTTGATCATCCAAGACTCTATCCCTTAATGATGAATCAAGATAAGAACTTGCTCTTTTTATGACAAATAGTGAAATTCTATCTTTTCGACTCAGCGCGTCAGCAACAACATTTTACCGGGATGATATTTGAGTTCACAGTCGTAGTCACTGAGTAATTCTACCCATCGTCGTTGTCTCATATTTAGCATTTTCTAATCGAAGATATGCTGAAGACTTTTGTGATCCGTGAATACCGTACACTTGGTACCATACAGGTAATGTCTCCAAATTTTTAAGGCAAAGACAACCGCTCCGAGTTCAAGATCGTGGGTTGTATAGTTCTTTTCGTGGATTTTGAGCTGTCTAGAAGCGTAAGCAATGACCTTACCTTCTTGCATAAGTACGCACCCCATGCCCTGATGTGAGGCGTCACAGTATACCATGAAATTTTCAATGCCATTTGGTAATGCTAGAATAGGAGCATTACATAGTCTGTCTTTTAACGTCTGAAATGCCTTTTCTTGGGCATCCTGCCAAATAAATTCCTTAGTCTTCTGAGTTAATAAAGTCAAAGGTTGAGCAACCTTAGAGAAATTCTCAATGAATCTCCTGTAATAGCCAGCCAGTCCAAGAAATTGACGGATTTCTGTCGGAGTCTTAGGGGCTTCCCACTTCTTTATTGCCTCGACCTTAGATGGATCTACGTGGATCCCATCCGCATTCACTACATGACCCAAGAAGTGTACTTCCCTAATCCAGAATTCACATTTTGAGAACTTTGCGTACAGTTCTTGATCCTTGAGCAGTTGCAGAATGGTCCTCAGATGACCTTCATGTTCGTCTTTATTGCTGACACTAAAATCAATTCCTTCCCTGACTTGTCTCCTTGCACTATCAATGTCTCGCCATTTAGTAGGGGTATTCTCACAACTTTCTCGTAACAACCAATATCGGCGCGAACTCTAGACAACCAGTCCATACCGACAATCACGTCAAAACTTCCTAATTCTATGGGAATTAGATCAATCTTAAAAGTTTTACCGGACAATATCAAACTGCAATCTACCAAATGATCTCTAGCAACATACTTTTGACCGTTTGCATATTCGACAATATAAGTTTCTTTTATGGGGAATAACACAAATACATAATGATTATTGAGTATGAATGTACCTATCACAACGTTGGGATCACGTCGTGCATCAGCAGCATCCAAAGCAAACACTCGGCCTCTACCTTGACCTCCTTGATTTCTCCCCTGATTCCCAGCTTGATTGTTCCCCGCATTGTTCCTCATTGGAACTATAGCATTGTTGTTCGGGGCTTGATTGAGTCGTGGACACGCGGGTCGCATATGGGTTTCACTCCCACATTCGTAGCATTGACTAGGTGTCTTGTCCCTACAGTACTTTGCCAAATGTCCCGCTTTTTACAACAGTGGCAAGTAGGACAATTTCCCCTGTGATGGAGGCCACACCTATTACATTTTGGGTCTGGGCCGGTGTACCTCTTGACATCCTGAGTAACCATGGCAAAGTTTCTAGCAGTTCTAAACCTCTTGCCATTTCCACCGTCGCCAAATCCACTCCCAGAGGCATGATCATTCCTTCTCTTGTTCACTTCAGTTCCAACAGAAGAACCAGTGGTTCTTTTCAAGTCTATCACCATCCGGTTGGTTGCACTAACTGCCGCTTGAAGAGTCAAAGGTTGAGCAACCTTAGAGAAATTCTCAATGAATCTCCTGTAATAGCCAGCCAGTCCAAGAAATTGACGGATTTCTGTCGGAGTCTTAGGGGCTTCCCACTTCTTTATTGCCTCGACCTTAGATGGATCTACGTGGATCCCATCCGCATTCACTACATGACCCAAGAAGTGTACTTCCCTAATCCAGAATTCACCTTCCATTTTCTGTACTTCCTCCCGAGGACAGTACTTTTCCATCAACATCCTTTTAAAGTCAAACCAAGGTATGCTATTAGCCGGCTCTCGGCCACGAGTCCTAATCTGCTCGTTCAAAACATGTGGGAACTACATCCACAACGATAGACTACATAGTCAGAGTGATACGATTCAAAGACATGTGGGAACTACATCCACAACGATAGACTACATAGTCAGAGTGATACGATTCAAAGACATGTGGGAACTACATCCACAACGATAGACTACATAGTCAGAGTGATACGATTCAAAGACATGTGGGAACTACATCCACAACGATAGACTACATAGTCAGAGTGATACGATTCAAAGACATGTGGGAACTACATCCACAACGATAGACTACATAGTCAGAGTGATACGATTCAAAGACATGTGGGAACTACATCCACAACGATAGACTACATAGTCAGAGTGATACGATTCAAAGACATGTGGGAACTACATCCACAACGATAGACTACATAGTCAGAGTGATACGATTCAAAGACATGTGGGAACTACATCCACAACGATAGACTACATAGTCAGAGTGATACGATTCAAAGACATGTGGGAACTACATCCACAACGATAGACTACATAGTCAGAGTGATACGATTCAAAGACATGTGGGAACTACATCCACAACGATAGACTACATAGTCAGAGTGATACGATTCAAAGACATGTGGGAACTACATCCACAACGATAGACTACATAGTCAGAGTGATACGATTCAAAGACATGTGGGAACTACATCCACAACGATAGACTACATAGTCAGAGTGATACGATTCAAAGACATGTGGGAACTACATCCACAACGATAGACTACATAGTCAGAGTGATACGATTCAAAGACATGTGGGAACTACATCCACAACGATAGACTACATAGTCAGAGTGATACGATTCAAAGACATGTGGGAACTACATCCACAACGATAGACTACATAGTCAGAGTGATACGATTCAAAGACATGTGGGAACTACATCCACAACGATAGACTACATAGTCAGAGTGATACGATTCAAAGACATGTGGGAACTACATCCACAACGATAGACTACATAGTCAGAGTGATACGATTCAAAGACATGTGGGAACTACATCCACAACGATAGACTACATAGTCAGAGTGATACGATTCAAAGACATGTGGGAACTACATCCACAACGATAGACTACATAGTCAGAGTGATACGATTCAAAGACATGTGGGAACTACATCCACAACGATAGACTACATAGTCAGAGTGATACGATTCAAAGACATGTGGGAACTACATCCACAACGATAGACTACATAGTCAGAGTGATACGATTCAAAGACATGTGGGAACTACATCCACAACGATAGACTACATAGTCAGAGTGATACGATTCAAAGACATGTGGGAACTACATCCACAACGATAGACTACATAGTCAGAGTGATACGATTCAAAGACATGTGGGAACTACATCCACAACGATAGACTACATAGTCAGAGTGATACGATTCAAAGACATGTGGGAACTACATCCACAACGATAGACTACATAGTCAGAGTGATACGATTCAAAGACATGTGGGAACTACATCCACAACGATAGACTACATAGTCAGAGTGATACGATTCAAAGACATGTGGGAACTACATCCACAACGATAGACTACATAGTCAGAGTGATACGATTCAAAGACATGTGGGAACTACATCCACAACGATAGACTACATAGTCAGAGTGATACGATTCAAAGACATGTGGGAACTACATCCACAACGATAGACTACATAGTCAGAGTGATACGATTCAAAGACATGTGGGAACTACATCCACAACGATAGACTACATAGTCAGAGTGATACGATTCAAAGACATGTGGGAACTACATCCACAACGATAGACTACATAGTCAGAGTGATACGATTCAAAGACATGTGGGAACTACATCCACAACGATAGACTACATAGTCAGAGTGATACGATTCAAAGACATGTGGGAACTACATCCACAAAGATAGACTACATAGTCAGAGTGATACGATTCAAAGACATGTGGGAACTACATCCACAAAGATAGACTACAACTCAAAGTACAAGAGTATGAGTTGTTATAAGTCCTATGCTTACAATACGTTACTACTACTAGATTACATCTTGAAAAGAACAACAACTAGCAAAGCCACAACCAAGACTACCAAAACTAACAGTATCCAGATCAAAGTCCCAATAGTCTCCTTCCCCTCTCTAGCAACAGTCATAGCCTCAGAGGCATGGTGATAAGCTCCAGTCAAACTTGAGCTTGATTGTCAATAGCCTCCCTAGTACGGATGAGAGAATTGTTCATCCTTGACATTTGTCGGAGAGCATATTCCGACCTATCAGTTGCATCAGCAACTGGCATCCCATTAGCAGCATTGGGGTTATATATAGGCACTCTGGAGGAACCCGCAGCATACGGATCACCCAGAAGAAATGAAGGACCAAACACACGGTTGTCCTGAACCGGTGCAGAAGGACCAGGAGCATAAGGATCTCGAGGAGCATAGGGAAGATGAGCTCCCTCGGTAGTCCTCCTCTGATATGGAGCTACCGGTGACAGAGCTGGTTGAACATGAATAGATACATGCTCATTTCCAGATTCACTGGATGATGATACCAGATTGATGGGGCGAGATTCATTGCCCGAAGCCTCAAATGGTTCCTCTTCATAAGAGTGAGGAACACATGGGTAGGAGTTTGCTACCACAGGAACTGGAGGTGTACCAGGTACAACAACATTAGAGCTAACTCCGTCCGACATGACAAGTCTGAAAAGATAGTCAAAGTATCCATATAAGTCTAATGGATGAGACAGTACGAGTCAAATGAGTTTTTAAAGAGATCTTTGTCTAATGTATACACATACGATTTGGGTTTCTATTTCCAACATACCTTCAATGCTTATATATAGGGTCACCCGCAGCCTTCCCACCACATCTACAGTATGTTGTTAATATAATCCAAACTATCACGTATATACACAATCTAGGATATTTATATCGAGCCTTATATTATTTTACAAAATCGGGACGTAGTTGATCAGGCTAGGTCTAATTATAGACAAATAATATAACTCTCGAGCTAACTATCCTAAATCTTATTTGACTTAGATTTCCTTTTGAAACGACAATGGCTATAGATTGAGTTTTTCCGGCGGAAAAACTCGTGCACCAATATGCCTCGCACAGGATTTCCCGTCTACAGTGGGGTGCGGACCAATATACCTCGCACAGGATTTCCCGTCTACAGTGGGGTGCGGACCAATATACCTCGCACAGGATTTCCCGTCTACAGTGGGGTGCGGACCAATATACCTCGCACAGGATTTCCCGTCTACAGTGGGGTGCGGACCAATATACCTCGCACAGGATTTCCCGTCTACAGTGGGGTGCGGACCAATATACCTCGCACAGGATTTCCCGTCTACAGTGGGGTGCGGACCAATATACCTCGCACAGGATTTCCCGTCTACAGTGGGGTGCGGACCAATATACCTCGCACAGGATTTCCCGTCTACAGTGGGGTGCGGACCAATATACCTCGCACAGGATTTCCCGTCTACAGTGGGGTGCGGACCAATATACCTCGCACAGGATTTCCCGTCTACAGTGGGGTGCGGACCAATATACCTCGCACAGGATTTCCCGTCTACAGTGGGGTGCGGACCAATATACCTCGCACAGGATTTCCCGTCTACAGTGGGGTGCGGACCAATATACCTCGCACAGGATTTCCCGTCTACAGTGGGGTGCGGACCAATATACCTCGCACAGGATTTCCCGTCTACAGTGGGGTGCGGACCAATATACCTCGCACAGGATTTCCCGTCTACAGTGGGGTGCGGACCAATATACCTCGCACAGGATTTCCCGTCTACAGTGGGGTGCGGACCAATATACCTCGCACAGGATTTCCCGTCTACAGTGGGGTGCGGACCAATATACCTCGCACAGGATTTCCCGTCTACAGTGGGGTGCGGACCAATATACCTCGCACAGGATTTCCCGTCTACAGTGGGGTGCGGACCAATATACCTCGCACAGGATTTCCCGTCTACAGTGGGGTGCGGACCAATATACCTCGCACAGGATTTCCCGTCTACAGTGGGGTGCGGACCAATATACCTCGCACAGGATTTCCCGTCTACAGTGGGGTGCGGACCAATATACCTCGCACAGGATTTCCCGTCTACAGTGGGGTGCGGACCAATATACCTCGCACAGGATTTCCCGTCTACAGTGGGGTGCGGACCAATATACCTCGCACAGGATTTCCCGTCTACAGTGGGGTGCGGACCAATATACCTCGCACAGGATTTCCCGTCTACAGTGGGGTGCGGACCAATATACCTCGCACAGGATTTCCCGTCTACAGTGGGGTGCGGACCAATATACCTCGCACAGGATTTCCCGTCTACAGTGGGGTGCGGACCAATATACCTCGCACAGGATTTCCCGTCTACAGTGGGGTGCGGACCAATATACCTCGCACAGGA
>CM067167.1:180646671-180659171 GCA_034093135.1 Erigeron breviscapus
CTCTTATCTCACATCGTTCTTTCTCTCCCACTCTCTGAAAACTTAATCGGAACCACCAACACCAAATCAATCCGGCAACAGCCACCGCCGTCGTCAATATTTAATAAAAACAATCTCAATAATCATCTCCATCGTCCGCGCGATAAAATTTGTGTTTTTAGTATGGAGTCTAGCTGATATGAGGAATTTTGGAGGCTTCGATTTTTTAGTTTGAATTTACATCTCGCTATATAGATTGATATATCAGTTCCAATTAACAATCATGATCTTCTATTTGTTTAGAGGTTAACAACTTTGATTGTTTTTATTTGTGTTTGATTATTGAGTGGGAAAACATAGTTGTTTGATGATCTTAGCTTAAAATTCTTAAGATATAATCGGAATTGAGATTACAAGTGTTTGCTATATTTGAACTAGTAAATTAGACTTGATAGCTATTTGTTTGTGTGTAAGTGTTTGGATGAATTTTATATGAAATTTCTGAATGCATAGAAACTGTTTGTTGAAATGCCAACATGAAACTGTTTGACAAATGGCAGTTTGCTCGTTTTCTTTTGTGCTGGAATAAATCGTTAAGCATTTTTGTAGCATTTTTATGGTTATTCACTAGCTTGGTTAGGCATTTTGGTGGTATTTCAATAGTTATGCATTAGCATTTTGATATTTGATAAGTTGTCCAATATATATTTTGTGTCGTTTTTTGCTAGGTACTAGCATACTTAGCATTTGTCATAGCTGCTCAGTTTGTTAGTTTCACATTTGCTATTTGTGTAAATTTATAAAATAAAATTAAATTTGATTTTGTATAGCTTTTTGAAATTGTACGTATACAATCAAATTTGATTGTGTATAGGTTTGTTGACATAAACTCCATTTGTTTGTGTAAATATCTAACAAAATCAAATTTGTTTTTGTATAGCTTTTTGACATTGTACGTATCAAATCAAATTTGATTTTGTATAGGTTTCTCATATGGACTCAAATTTGTTTGTATACATAATCAAATTTGATTTAATACAAAAAGCAAATTTGATTTCAAGATAAAGACAAGAGCGTGTTTTTATAGTTGGAAGAAATAAATACATCAAGGAATTTTGTAAAAATAACCCGACCCATTTAAGATAAGAAATCATTTTTATGCTTAAAATCAAATTTGATTATGTGTAGCTTTGTAGTTTTTAAGATATCTGTGTTTGTTTAGTTTTATGCTTAAAATCAAATTTAATTTTATGCATAGAGTGTCAAAAAGCTATACAAAATCAAATTTGATTTTCTGCATACATTTATAAAAACAAATGGAGTCTATATCAAGAAACCTATACAAAATCAAATTTGATTTTGTACAGTTTCAATCGAATTTGATTATGTGCAGCTTTGTAGTTTTTAAGGTATCTGTGTTTGTGTAGTTTTATGCTTAAAATCAAATTTGATTATGTTGAGCTTTGAAGATTTTAACTACATGTATGTGCGATACTTTATGTTTAGAATCAAATGTGATTATGTAAGCTTTACGTATCTATGTTTGTGTAGTTTTATGCTTAAAATCAAATTTGATTATGTGCAGCTTTGTAGTTTTTAAGGTATCTGTGTTTTTGTAAGTTTATCTGTGTACAATCAAATTTGATTTTGCATTGCAATATGTTGTTTTCTATAAGAATCAAATTTGATTTTATATATATTTTCATACTCGTTATGCTGATTATTGTTTTTGACATGTATATTTTCATACAGTTCATGTGCTGAAAAAAACACCTAAAACAAATGTTACACAAACATTTCAAACACCAGATGGATCGCAGTTTTTTGTGCCAATAGTTGATTATAAACGACAACCAGTGCTTGGAAAAAAGTATGAACACTTGAAAACTGTCGGAGAAATTGTAGCATGTGCGGAGGTACGAGTCACAATAGCAGGACATGTGGAAAAAAGAAACAAAAAGTAGATGAAAACATGGATACTGAAGAGCTGCAAACAATTAGACAAACATTTTTTTTCTTTATTATACATGTTTAGAAATAAATAATTTTTAGTTGTTTACAAATTTTATACTTGGATGATAGTTTTCATTGGTTGATCATTTGTCTACAGATTGTGTTCTTGTTTGACAAATCAAATTTGGTTGTGAAATAGATCAATTGTGTTTAGTTCTGTTCCAGATTTAATGTTGTAAAGGTTTCTTGATATGGACTCAATTTGTTTTTCTAAATGTATGCATAAAATCAAATTTGATTTTGTATAGCTTGTTAACACTGTCCGTATCAAATCAAATTTGATTTTGTTTAGGTTTCATGATATTGACTCTATTTGTTTTTCTAAATGTATGCATAAAATCAAATATGATTTTGTATAGCTTTTTGACATTGTATGCATAAAATCAAATTTGATTTTGTAAATGAATCTTGATATGGACTCCATTTGTTTTTCTAAATGTATGCATAAAAACCATTGGGTAATAGCCCAGTGGCCACCAGCCGCCACTTTCCAGGGGAGGTCTTGGGTTCAAGTCTTGCCAAAGGCAAACTTGAGATAATCAGGGGATTATTAAGTGGTTGAGAATCACCTGGACACTAGCATGGCTGGGGGATTAGTGGGTACCAAATGGTACATGGGATCAGGGGGTTTCCATCCAATTACCCTAAATGTATGCATAAAATCAAATATGATTTTGTGTAGCTTTTTGAATTTGTAAGTATGATAAGTGATGATTGGATTTATCTTAAATGGTCTAACGATGATTAATTGTATTCATTTTCTTTAAGAATAGGCCTACTTTGATATATTTCGTGTGTATTTCAGGTTTGGATGAAAACGGTGTAAAAATATGAAGAAAGGCGACGAAAGTGTATGAAAATAGTGAAGGCCGTAATTTTATGGTTCTGACCGTAAATTTATGGTCCAAGCCGTAAAAACTAGACCTGATGACTTTTGTTTGGAGTTTGGAGCCGTAAATTTATGCTCAGAAAATATAACTGGCCGTAAATTTATGCTCCAGGGCCGTAAATTTACGGTCAGTGCAAATTTGGACGATTTTCATCCAGAGAGGGAAAAAAGCCAGACGCGAATTACGGCCACTTTTTACGGTCCACCGTAATTTTACGGTGGTATAGCCGTAATTTTACGGCCCAGTCGGGATTTTGAGTTTTAGCTCAATTTGAAGGGTGTCGAATGTAAATACTTAAGAGGGTTATGTAATGTCGAAAATCTGCAGTTTTACACATCTTTTTTGGCTGCAATTGAAGTGAAGAACCCTAGAAAAACACATACACACCATTGAATCATTCATAATCATTCCCTCCATCGTTCGATCATGCAACAAGGATTTTCTTCATCAACAATTGAGAAGATGCTAATGGAGATGTCCGGCTAAGTTTTAGGTTATCTCTCCCGATGAACAATTGTTGGTTATTTCATTTGATAGACTTTATTTTCAATCGTTTAAACATTAATCTTTCAAGATTGTGATTCTTATGATTGATTGAGTATTTATTCAACATTAATTTGATTTGGATTTTTACAAGACAATTTATTGTGAGTTAACGATTTGTACCGAGTCCACTTAGTTTAAGGATTAAGACAGGTCGTTTGATTAACATAGGTTGTGCCTAAAATTGTTCATTTCACTTATTACAAATTATGTCTATGTGATTTGGGATAAATATTCGGTAAAGTCTATTAGGTGATTTAATCTGACTATTGGGATTCGGGAGGGATGCTTTTTCCAATTATTGTTTAAAATCTTTGATTTACTTCCTGTTTGTTAATTTGCATTTTCTTAAGTTAGTCTTTACTTAGCTATTTAAAATTAGAGTTAAAATTATTTACAAACCAATCGAAATCGTTACAACTTGGCTATAACCACCTACACTCCTCGTGGATACGATACCCGCTTACCCTATCTAGCATAAGGTATAGTAGGTTTATTTTTGATCGATACTTCGACGTCGATCAAATTTTGGCGCCGCTGTCGGGGAGCGAGTGCGCTTGTAGTTCAAGTTTTTGTTTTATTTAGTTAATTGTTTTTCTTTAACTTTAAATTTTAAAAAATCGAAAAAATCATAAAACCCAAAAATACAAAAAGATTTTCCATTTTAGTTTATTTTCTGCATTTATTATTTCTTGTTCTATTTTACGCGTTTGTTTTTGTGTTTGTTGTTTTTTTAGTTAGTTTTAGTGCGATGGATTACTATTCTTCAAATTCATATCCTAGATGGAGGGAAGAACAAAGTAGGAGATATGATCCGTATGCAAATACTTGTAACTCAAGATGGATGGATCAACCAAACTTTGGATGGAGTGGTGATAATACACTGAATCGAAATCAAGCATACCAACAGTTCAACCACCCACAAAGATCCTTCCAACAGTGGCCTCAACAAAATTATCAACATCAGGGCGACTATTACATGGAATGTCAAGATTATGGGTACCAACAAGATCCATACCAATGGAAGTATGGGGCCCAATATGAGAACCATTATGAGGACCAAATTTATAACCGATTTTCTAGGTTGGAATCGAAATTGGATTTGTTCATAGAAGAGTTGAGAGAGTCAAATAAGGAATTTACTGAGCGGTTAAAGAGAAAAGATGAGGCGTTTCCAAGTCACATAGAGGAATATGGATCGAAGAGGAACGATACAATGAATGACATATTCGTTGATTCAGGTGAGTCTTCTGACTTAGTTTCTGATTTCCCATTTAATACTGAAAAATATGTGCAGATACAGGAGGTCGAACATGGGGAAATTGAAATTGAGAAAGAAAGCTTGGAATATGATCTACCAACCGAGTGTGCCACACATGATCCTATTGATGCGTCGTACTGGATGGGGTTCCAAGAAGATGAGCTATCCGATTTCCATTGGTAAACCGCATTGTGATCAAGGAGATTTCAAGGAGCCAAACATTGCTCAATGCGTCGAACCTGTTCCAGATGGTGCGCCACACTATGTCTATCAGGGCGACATTGCTCCATTAGAGTCAGTTAAAGCTTCTGAATTGAAGGCCGATCAAGTTCAGATCACTTTCCCACAACAAACGGAGCAAGAAAAGATTCAAGAAAAGATTGGTAAGTACCCGAACATGATCAATTTTATAAAAATTAATGTGCCTTCGTTTATGTTGTTTTCAGGTATGCCAAAACTTGACAAATCTTTCAAGAACTTGATGTTGATGGAGAAGAAGAAAGAGCCAGACAAGGAGATCACGACTTTTACAAAGACTGGATATGCGGATACGGGGCAAGGACATTTTCTGACAAAGCCGTGTTATCGAGGGAGCTCTCTAATTCCTTATACTTTAGTTAATTTTAAGTGTGATGAATTAGTCAATCCACGGGCTAGTAGTACTTTTATGGCATATTTCTTATTCCTAAAACTAGCACCGGATCCCTTAGCTCCTAATCCTTTCAAACTCATGAACATAAGCTTTAAAATTAATTATTTGAAAATTCCGCGTCACAACGGAATTTTTAAAATTTTGTATGTTCGGATGAAAGGATGGATTTTCCCCATGAGTTTTAAAGAAAAGATAAATGATTTTTGTTTGTTGAAAGGAAATTTGAAAAGGTGAAATTGACTGACTGGGTAATGATAAAAATTAAATTCATCTATTTTTCACCTTATTGGTGTAGACCGCCTGACCATTTATGTGTAGGGGCGTTAAAAACCTTTTCATGATAAATCTCTTGGGTATGAGTCAGGCTGATGACGTTAAACTAAGCGCTGAATGGGAGGCAACCCATTAATTTAGTTAATTTTTGAGTCTTTTTTTTTATTTTAATTATGTCACCAATAAAACAATTGTTCATTATGGGTGCCCAACTTTGACAGGGTCAAAGTTGGGGAGGGGTTTGTATTAACTTGTTTATTTGTGTCAACCCAGGGAGAGAAAGAAGTGGATACTTGGATTAATGGACTTATCTCTAGTTTTGAGCATTGAGGGCAATGCTCGGCTCAAAGTTGGGGAGGGGAGTCAAACTTATTGCTTTGTTGTTAGTTCACTCGTTTGTTAGTTCAAGTGAGTTAAAGCAGGTTCAAGAAGAGAAGAAGGATGGTGCAATAGAAGAATATAATGAAGGTTGATACGCATTTTGAAGATTTTCAAGTCAACCAAGCATCAGAACGCATCATCTAAACCCGGGAAGTTTCGTTTTTCTTATACTTTTTATTTATTTTCCCTATTTTCCCATACTTTTTATTTAGTTCATTATACAACTTGATTGTGGGGGGGAGTAAATAGGAAAAACCGGGTAACTTTGAACTTTTGCAATGTTTGTCCTCATAGTTTGATTACTTTTTGCAACATAGGTTTAATAATATTTAGTAAGTAATTGAGCTAGTTCCTTTGGTACAAATTTTTAACCGGGAAATGTAATCTCAAATGATTGATAGGGCGATCCCTTCTGGATTGATAACATGACTAGCACACTTATATCCCAAAACACCAATTATGTGAGATTCTTGATCATTTATAGATATGCTAGGTGTTTACGGATTTGGATTGATTGGCCTTGTAAATTTGTCCCTCTCATAGGCTTTTGAATTTATTCAAGATTAAGGGTTCGACTTAGAACTTTGAACTATTTGCAATGTTTGTCCTCATAGTTTGATTACTTTTTGCAACATAGGTTTAATAATATTTAGTAAGTAATTGAGCTAGTTCCTTTGGTACAAATTTTTAACCGGGAAATGTAATCTCAAATGATTGATAGGGCGATCCCTTCTGGATTGATAACATGACTAGCACACTTATATCCCAAAACACCAATTATGTGAGATTCTTGATCATTTATAGATATGCTAGGTGTTTACGGATTTGGATTGATTGGCCTTGTAAATTTGTCCCTCTCATAGGCTTTTGAATTTATTCAAGATTAAGGGTTCGACTTAGAACTTTGAACTATTTGCAATGTTTGTCCTCATAGTTTGATTACTTTTTGCAACATAGGTTTAATAATATTTAGTAAGTAATTGAGCTAGTTCCTTTGGTACAAATTTTTAACCGGGAAATGTAATCTCAAATGATTGATAGGGCGATCCCTTCTGGATTGATAACATGACTAGCACACTTATATCCCAAAACACCAATTATGTGAGATTCTTGATCATTTATAGATATGCTAGGTGTTTACGGATTTGGATTGATTGGCCTTGTAAATTTGTCCCTCTCATAGGCTTTTGAATTTATTCAAGATTAAGGGTTCGACTTAGAACTTTGAACTATTTGCAATGTTTGTCCTCATAGTTTGATTACTTTTTGCAACATAGGTTTAATAATATTTAGTAAGTAATTGAGCTAGTTCCTTTGGTACAAATTTTTAACCGGGAAATGTAATCTCAAATGATTGATAGGGCGATCCCTTCTGGATTGATAACATGACTAGCACACTTATATCCCAAAACACCAATTATGTGAGATTCTTGATCATTTATAGATATGCTAGGTGTTTACGGATTTGGATTGATTGGCCTTGTAAATTTGTCCCTCTCATAGGCTTTTGAATTTATTCAAGAGTAAGGGTTCGACTTAGAACTTTGAACTATTTGCAATGTTTGTCCTCATAGTTTGATTACTTTTTGCAACATAGGTTTAATAATATTTAGTAAGTAATTGAGCTAGTTCCTTTGGTACAAATTTTTAACCGGGAAATGTAATCTCAAATGATTGATAGGGCGATCCCTTCTGGATTGATAACATGACTAGCACACTTATATCCCAAAACACCAATTATGTGAGATTCTTGATCATTTATAGATATGCTAGGTGTTTACGGATTTGGATTGATTGGCCTTGTAAATTTGTCCCTCTCATAGGCTTTTGAATTTATTCAAGAGTAAGGGTTCGACTTAGAACTTTGAACTATGATGTGCAAGTTTGAGGTTAGTTTTTCCATTTATGGGTTACTTTCTTTGATATGGAGTGTGCCGGTGATCGCGTTGATTCTAGAACTTGTCCTAGTTGATCATTTCGAGACCGCAGTGAGATCACTTCGGTGATATAGGTATGACTAGAAGACGAAGAGGCAAATTAGGATTAACCCTTTTTCTTTGAATTTCACCCCTTGTTTATGTTCATTGTTATTTGTTCATGTTTTGTGCATGTGCTTAGTAGCTAACTACACTGGTTAGTGAACCACCCTTGTGAAACCCTTGTTACACTCATTTTTAGTGTAAGAAACAATAGAAAACATGTTGTCATTAGCCTGTTCTTTGTTTTAACTCCACCCAAATATTTCACCTATCCTAACCATACCGATAGTCGAAGTCCTGGTGGGTCATTGGTTGCCTATGCTAGTGGATGGTTTGGGGTTGTCCTATTGTGTCGGGTTGGGATATTCTTGGTTACTGAGAATAGATTGAGTTCGTCACGATTTTTGGATCAAGTCTGGATTGTTCATATTAGCACATTACTACATGATTTGTCACTGTTTTGATTTTCATTAGAGAATACCAATTAGTCAGAGTAAAAGTAGCTCACAAAAAAAATGAATGAATAAAAAAAAAGAATAAAAGAATTGAAAAACAAATAATAGAAAAATGAAAAAAGAGCTTGGGCCGTCAGTTGGTATTTCTCACTTTTGGTCAAATCATTTTTATGAGTTGGTTCATCTATTACACCAACATATGCTTCATTGTTTCTACAATTTATCAAGTTGAAGTTGGTACATCTTTATAAACCAACAAAAGGATCTCATATTGTTTATACTACTTTCATATCATATTTAGTTGGCATGTTCGTTAAAAGCCAACATGGTTAGTCATGGTTGATTGAGTTGTTTGAATGTCATACACCACAATGGTGTCGGTTTTTAATCGTTCTATTGGGGGGTATTGTCGGGACAACTTCTCGGGTTTTGGACCGTTGGCAACTAATGACATGGGTTCTATGGATTAGACTATTTTGTGAAAACTTTGTTAATTGTTGTGTTATTTCTTTTTAACACCAATTTATATCCTAAATTTCCATACCCTTTGTTAATGACCCTTAAGCCTTCACAACATTACAACCTTTAAAAGTCCTCTTCCGATGGTTGTACCTGGTGCTTACGCCACGTCGGTGAAGATTTGATTCTAGAACAAGCCTATGGTAAAATAGTATGCATCACGACTAGGCTTTGAGTGATTATTCATTATACAACCCAATAGTTTGTTAGTTGGAGTGTGATAGTGAGATATGCTTCGTTTCAATTGTGTGGTGCTTAGTCGTGTTCTATCAGGGCTTGAGAATCATTTGAGTATTGTCAAACATTTCAGTTTTCATTTAAGATTAAAACTGCTTAACCATTCTAAATTGTTTTCCGACTTGATGGTTTAGCTTCTTTTTGTTAGTTGTCATGTTTTTCATACTTTTGTACCGAAGGAATAAAAGATTTTGAAAGATAGATTTACTTGAGGACAAGTAAAGCTTAAGTTGGGGAGGTTTGATAAGTGATGATTGGATTTATCTTAAATGGTCTAACGATGATTAATTGTATTCATTTTCTTTAAGAATAGGCCTACTTTGATATATTTCGTGTGTATTTCAGGTTTGGATGAAAACGGTGTAAAAATATGAAGAAAGGCGACGAAAGTGTATGAAAATAGTGAAGGCCGTAATTTTATGGTTCTGACCGTAAATTTATGGTCCAAGCCGTAAAAACTAGACCTGATGACTTTTGTTTGGAGTTTGGAGCCGTAAATTTATGCTCAGAAAATATAACTGGCCGTAAATTTATGCTCCAGGGCCGTAAATTTACGGTCAGTGCAAATTTGGACGATTTTCATCCAGAGAGGGAAAAAAGCCAGACGCGAATTACAGCCACTTTTTACGGTCCACCGTAATTTTACGGTGGTATAGCCGTAATTTTACGGCCCAGTCGGGATTTTGAGTTTTAGCTCAATTTGAAGGGTGTCGAATGTAAATACTTAAGAGGGTTATGTAATGTCGAAAATCTGCAGTTTTACACATCTTTTTGGCTGCAATTGAAGTGAAGAACCCTAGAAAAACACATACACACCATTGAATCATTCATAATCATTCCCTCCATCGTTCGATCATGCAACAAGGATTTTCTTCATCAACAATTGAGAAGATGCTAATGGAGATGTCCGGCTAAGTTTTAGGTTATCTCTCCCGATGAACAATTGTTGGTTATTTCATTTGATAGACTTTATTTTCAATCGTTTAAACATTAATCTTTCAAGATTGTGATTCTTATGATTGATTGAGTATTTATTCAACATTAATTTGATTTGGATTTTTACAAGACAATTTATTGTGAGTTAACGATTTGTACCGAGTCCACTTAGTTTAAGGATTAAGACAGGTCGTTTGATTAACATAGGTTGTGCCTAAAATTGTTCATTTCACTTATTACAAATTATGTCTATGTGATTTGGGATAAATATTCGGTAAAGTCTATTAGGTGATTTAATCTGACTATTGGGATTCGGGAGGGATGCTTTTTCCAATTATTGTTTAAAATCTTTGATTTACTTCCTGTTTGTTAATTTGCATTTTCTTAAGTTAGTCTTTACTTAGCTATTTAAAATTAGAGTTAAAATTATTTACAAACCAATCGAAATCGTTACAACTTGGCTATAACCACCTACACTCCTCGTGGATACGATACCCGCTTACCCTATCTAGCATAAGGTATAGTAGGTTTATTTTTGATCGATACTTCGACGTCGATCAAAGTATAAAATCAAATTTATGTTGTAGGGGAGGGACGTGCAGAATCAAATTTGATTCGGAGGGGGATCATGACAACGGGGCCTTCGACCACCGCTCTAGGGTTTAGGGTTTGAAGCCCGAGGGCTAAACCTCGACCTTCAAACCCTAAACCCTAGAGCTTGTTATCGTCGGGGAGGACACATTCTAAAACCCTAAAAAGGGCACCTTTTCGGGGGGAAGGACGCATTCTAAAACCCTAAAATCAAATTTGATTTTATATAGGTTTCTTGATATGGACTCCAATTGTTTTTCTTTATGTATGCATAAAATCAAATTTGATTTTGTATAGGTTTCTTGATATGGACTCTATTTGTTTTTCTAAATGTATGCATAAAATCAAATTTGATTTTCAATAGCTTTTTCAAACTGTATGCATAAAATCAAATTTGATTTTGCATAGGTTTCTTGATATGGACTCTATTTGTTTTTCTAAATGTATGCATAAAATCAAATTTGATTTTCAATAGCTTTTTCAAACTGTATGCATAAAATCAAATTTGATTTTGTATAGGTTTATTGATATGGACTCTATTTGTTTTTCTAAATGTATGCATAAAATCAAATTTGATTTTGTGTTTTTAGAACGGTCAAATTTGATTTTGTATAGCTTATTTACACTGTCCATATCAAATCAAATTTGATTTTGTTTAGGTTTCATGATATTGACTCTATTTGTTTTTCTAAATGTATGTATAAAATCAAATTTGATTTTTAATAGCTTTTTCAAACTGTATGCATAAAATCAAATTTGATTTTGTAAATGTTTCTTGATATGGACTCTATTTGTTTTTCTAAATGTATGCATAAAATCAAATATGATTTTGTGTAGCTTTTTGAATTTGTAAGTATAAAATCAAATTTATGTTGTAGGGGAGGGACGTGCAAAATCAAATTTGATTCGGAGGGGGAATCATGACAACGGGGCCTTCGGCCACCGCTCTAGGGTTTAGGGTTTGAAGGTCGAGGGCGGCTAACCCTCGACCTTCAAACCCTAAACCCTAGAGCTTGTTATCGTCGGGGAGGGACGCATTCTAAAACCCTAAAATGGGCACCCTTTCGGGGGGAAGGACGCATTCTAAAACCCTAAAAGGGGTAGGGTTCCCACTCTAGGGTTTAGGGTTTGAAGGCCGAGGGTTAGCCTATCGGCTAACCTCGACCTTCAAACCCTAAACCCTAGAGCGGGATGTAGTAGGGGAGGGACGTGCAAAATCAAATTTGATTCGGAGGGGGAATCATGACAACGGGGCCTTCGGCCACCGCTCTAGGGTTTAGGGTTTGAAGCCCGGGGAGCCTAACGGCTAACCCTCGACCTTCAAACCCTAAACCCTAGAGCTTGTTATCGTCGGGGAGGGACGCATTCTAAAACCCTAAAAAGGGCACCCTTTCGGGGGGAAGGACGCATTCTAAAACCCTAAAAAGGGTGAGGGTTCCCACTCTAGGGTTTAGGGTTTGAAGTCGAGGGCGGCTAACCCTCGACCTTCAAACCCTAAACCCTAGAGCGGGATGTAGTAGGGGAGGGACGTGCAAAATCAAATTTGATTCGGAGGGGAATCATGACAACGGGGCCTTCGGCTAACCTTCGACCTTCACACCCTAAACCCTAGAGCTTGTTATCGTCGGGGAGGGACGTGCAAAATCAAATTTGATTCGGAGGGGGAATCATGACAACAGGGCCTTCATATATTTCAAAAAGTTTGATTGTATACATACAATTTCAAAAAGTTATACAAAATCAAATTTATTTTTATTCAAATATTTACAAAAACAAATGGAGTTTATATTA
>CM067167.1:180664171-180706671 GCA_034093135.1 Erigeron breviscapus
CTAGAATGACATCAAACTTTATTCATCAACGAAATTATAACCCCTTCGTTTATAGTTTTTTATCAATAACCCATTAATACTAACCACAAGTCCACAAACTCATTACTCAAAACATTTAAAAAAAACATATAACTTACAAACTTTACAAAAGGTACAGACCTTATAATGTATTTTATATAGTTTGAGTCTCAGATCCGACCCACACAATCTAGTCCTCAAAAGGACATAATAATCAGCAGAAGATGAAAAAGTTTATAAGCTTAATGTTTGTAGACAGAAACATACAAGACAATGAAATTGTACATTAATACATACATATTTTGCAAATCTTTCATCAACGACTGACCGTATTTTACACATCTTTATCAAGCTAAAAGCCACTAAACAAAAAAACACAAATATTGTATACAAATAGATTACATGAATAGGTATATAGAAACATATTTTAAAAATTAGTAGAAGTTGTGTAGTGTTTGGGTTACACAAAACTTCAATATACAAATGTCGACAATCTATCCAACTTCCACAACGCACCTTCAATGAAATCCAACAAACATCAGCCCAAAATTAAGATTCATACAAGCATCATATATTTTTATTAATGCAATTTAATAACATAAGTAGTTAATCTATACTTTATAGTTTTTTCTAATACAAAGTAGTAATACAACTGAGACAAAGGGTGTGCATGTGTGTGTATGTAAGTCCCTGTCAAAATTTGATATTGTTGACCATGATAGTTGTGGTAATTCTAAAACCTGTCTGACTCGAACCATGTGATCGATAATATATTTAAGCCCTTTAAGTTATGTGTAAGCCATACCCGTAACGTTTTATGAATGATCTGTAAGCAGGCAACAAAACTTCAGCAACTGCAAGTCTCAATGATTCTCGAAGCTCTGAGTCTGGAACAGTCCACTGAGATTGTCTTTGATGAAGCTCCTCGAATTGAAGATTAAATATCCTTAACCTAATAACATAACATGTTGGTTCATATCAAATAGATATTTTAATACACCATTTAAATCAAAAACAAGTAGTTTTTCAAAAACAGACCTCTCCTTTACGAGAGCTCGTGAAGCCCCACTACTGCTTCCTCCGTCACCACCTGATGAGCCCGCTCCTTGTATCGAGAGAGATTGTAGGATCTATCGGGAAAAACACCCAGTTTATTAAAACACATTGAATCCAACCCACACCCACCCAGTTGACGCTAATTCATTTCAAAAAGTTGCCCAAGCTGCGGATTTTGCTACCTTTGATACAAAATGATAACCAACAAATTAACTTGATATACCTTGGCCCATGCGATCCGCTTATATTGATTAGCATGTTGGTGCACAATCCTTCTGTGTCGTTGCACCCAATCATCCCCTAACAAATCCTTTGCTTCAGACCTATCAGCAAAAGGCAATTTCTTAATGTCACCAAAAGGTTAGAACTGGCATCACTAAATTCAACAGGGCAGAGGTGGCAATTTTGACCCGATTAGCTCTAACAGGGTCGATTAAGCTTATGTTTTATCTCTAATGGTAATACCTTATATACAGGAAAGGCCAAGGTCACCAAAAGTGTCCACAAATTTTTAAGGTATAAAATCTTCTAAATTATTATTCATGATACTGCATTATAATTGCAGTAATAGTATTTGTAATCATAAGTAAGACACAAATTATTTATAGGAAAAGCTAAAAAGATGAAAGACAATAAGTGAGTTCATGCACATACAAAAACTATCTGTTTTGACCCACCCAGTTTGTCACCTCTACAAGTTACATTCATTAGATATCAAACCTGCGCACGGATCGGACCATATAGTGAATATTGTTCATTAAAAATAAGTTAGTCAATGCTGGATCCTTGTACTGCTTTGACTTCCTTTCCAAATTGGTTTGAAGGGACTGCATAATTCGCATCGTTACAGATGCCAGCTGAGCGTTAGTGTCGTTTCCCTTTTCGTGTCGTTAATATTGTTCGTTAAGAACAACTTATTATCTTCGTTAAGCTTAGTGAATCCATTTCTTTATCTAGACAACAACACTGACCTTCGATTAATTCCGGAGCTGATTTTGCTTACACTAAGTGCCTTATCCACCGAAAATGCAAGCCGCACAGAACCGGAAAGATCAAGCCCATTTTCATGTTTTTCCGCTGCAATATATTCCCATAATCTCCGCCTCCTAATCACTATTTCTTCTCCTGATAGAAAGGAAAGTAACTAAATTAATGTAATAGGGTCTAAAATCTATGAATATTAATAAGAGTAAAAAAACTAACTAAATCATCATTCAACTAATTAGATCTACCAGTAAATAAAATGGTAGAAGTGATAGATTCAAGAGAAGGTACCCTAGTGAAGAACAACCCGGTGGAGCTCCGTTCCAATTTTCCAGTCCTCGATCGTCTGCGTGTATGTGACTGTTTTGTGAGTGTGGGAGAAAGAAAAACTAAAAGCAGATTAAGTTTGAGCGGAGGAAATGAAAGAAAAGGGTAAAAAGAAAAAAAGTAGTGACGTCTAAACAGTAGGGTATTATTTAGGCTGGCATGGCAATTTTGGGAATGCCAAAGTAAAAAGGGGCTTGTTTTTATAACCAGTAATTTCTCAGCTGTGCTATGCACTGCCTACTATACGAAGAACTAATTAAATCAATATGATTTATTTGAAACACACTTATAACTTATAAGAGTCGTTAAAATTAGAATTCTTGACAAGGGAACACAAAATGAGGTGCAGTTTGCAAACTTACATTGTGCATGGAAGCCATGGCTCCCAAATAAGATAATTGTCATATCTAGTTATAGATACGGGCTGCTTAATTCACAAAGACAACTTGAGAGTTATGTTCCTCATGACCTTTTACCTAAAAACAACATAATCACATGTCACCATTATTAACTTGAAGCTAATTATGATAGTAATTATTCACATATATTTAGATAAAATCATTAGTATAACTATGTTGGGTAAATCAAGCAAACAAGAGTAAACAAGATAAAGGTAGTCGAAAGTCACTGCTTTATGTTATAAAGTAGAAGCTAAATGTTTACAGTGATAAAGACTTTTCGACGAGTGAGTTTTGGAAAAGTAAACAAACAATGCTTTAAATAATAAACTAATGAAACTAACTTCTCTAAAAAGACTCCACTAAACTTAATACTCGGTCATATCTTCCAACGTCTTTGAAGCACGTTTTATTCCCCTAAAGTCTCGGTCAAACTTGCAACATGGATAGCCACATCATCCCACATACTCCCCCTGATGTGGATGTTTCTCATCAGCTTCATGCATACCAACTAGTCTCTTCATTTCAGCATACTTTAACCTTGGCAAAGGCTTCGTAAGAATGTCAGCTTTCTGCTTCGTACCACTAACATGCTCAACTTCAATCGATCCTTGATCAACACATTCTCGAATGAAATGGTATTTTGTGTCTATATGCTTACTACGCCCATGAAAAACCGGGTTCCTCATTAACGCGATCGCCGCTTCATTATCAACCAGAAGCTTAACACATTGTCGTTTCGAACCCGTAATTTCACTAAGAAGATTCCTTAACCATAATGCTTGGCATGCTGCTGATGTGGCCGCCATAAATTCCGCTTCGCAAGAGGAGAGTGCAACTGTGCGTTGTTTCTGAGAGGACCAAGTGACAATATTACCCGAAAAATAGAAAATAGTACCAGTAGTACCTTTTCTTATTTCTTTATCATCACCGTAACTACTATCACTAAACCCAATCAGCTTCTCATCTCCCCCTGCTTCATACTTCAGCCCTGTTTGAACCGTTCCTTTCAAATACCGCAACACGTGCTTAACTGCAGCTTGGTGACTTTCTTTTGGACTTTCCATGAACCGGCTCAATGCTCCAACAGAATAAGAGAGATCTGGACGGGTATGCAGCAAGTAACGTAGGCTGCCAATAATCCGTCTATATTGTGTCGCATCTACACAAATTCCCTCTTCATCTTTCGTCAATTGCAACTTGTGCTCCATTGGAAAAGCACTAGAATTACAATTTTCCATCCCTGCCAGCTTCAATATCTTTTTGGCATAACCTGTTTGCACAAGAGTAATCCCAGTTTTCTCCTGATGAACTTCAATGCCCAAATAATAAGTCAAAAGACCTAAATCACTCATATCAAAACAAGTCATCATCTTGCTTTTAAAACTGAGAATATCTTTTTCTCTTGATCCTGTTACTATCAAATCATCAACATATACCCCCAAAATCAATAGGAAGTTACCTCGTTTGATAGTATAAACTGCCGGTTCATGAACACATTTTACAAAACCAATTTCTTTTAACGTCTTGTCCAACTTTGAGTTCCACATTCTTGGTGCTTGCCTGAGCCCGTAAAGAGCTTTGTGCAACCGATACACCAATGCTTCTTTTCCTTTGACCTCAAAACCTTCCGGCTGAGAGACGTAGACTTCTTCATGAAGATCACCGTTCAAGAATGCCGACTTGACATCTAAGTGATGTACAGGCCAGCCTCTTGAAGCTGCTAATGCCAAAATCACTCGAACACTTTCCATTCTTGCCACTGGAGCGAAAGCATCTTCAAAATCAACGCCTTTGTGTTGAACGTAACCTTTCGCAACCAACCGAGCTTTATGTTTTGTTACGTTTCCATTCGCATCCTTTTTTATCTTGAAAACCCATTTCAACCCAATCACCTTTTGATTAGCTGGTAACTGGGTTAAGGACCAGGTCTTGTTCTTTTCTATCGAACCCAACTCAGTCTTCATGGCACTTAACCAACTTGGTTGTTCCAAAGCTTCCTTAACTGTGGCTGGCTCATCTTCAATAAACAAAAGACCTTCTTGGTCATACAAATTTCTTACTTCTTCATCTGTCAAAATAGGCGCCCGTTGGTTTATATTCGAGAGTAAACGTGTTCCTCTTACTCCAATTTCTTCTGAACTAGTGTACCCACTTGTTGTGAAATTTGTATTTAATGATGAGCTTTCACTTGTACCAAGAGCTTCATGAGAAGCACCAACTTTTGTAAATGAACTTTCATCTTGATGTGTACCTGTATTTCCACTACAAGAATTAAACAAATTATTAGATGGAGTATGTGGGGTGGGGGACCCCACTGTTGGCGTGTCACCATCTTGATTCCCACATGCCTGCTTTATCACTTCACAAGCAACATTAATTGGAATATGCACATTTCCAATATCATTTACAACTTCTTTTTCTTTACTAGAGTTCCAAACCCACGCCTTTTTCTCCTTAAAAACCACATCACGTGAAACAACCACTTTTTTCTCCTTGGGGTTATATAAACGATAGGCTTTACTTCCTGATTGTACTCCCAAATAAATCATGGGTGTGCTTCTGTCTTCAAGCTTTGTTATATGACCTTTAACATTTTTCACATAAGCCATACAACCAAACACCTTCAAATACTTCAAGTTTGGCCTTCTCCCTTTCCAGGCTTCAAATGGGGTCATGTTTTTCACTGCTTTGGTGGGTAACCGGTTCAAAATGTACACTGCATGGCCCACCGCCTCCCCCCAAAACGAGTCAGGCAGTTTCATAAACTTTAGCAATGACCTGGTGGTTCCAAGTACAGTTCGATTCCTGCGTTCTACAACCCCGTTTTGCTGAGGGGTGTAAGGTGCAGTTGTTTGATGTTTTATACCCTCTGACTTGCAAAAAACATCAAACTCAAGAGAATTAAACTCACCACCACGGTCGGTTCTTAAAGCTTTTACTTGAAATTTACTTTCTTTTTCAACTTTTGCTTTAAAAACTTTAAAATATGCCAATGCAGTGTCTTTTGTTTTAAGTGGGTACAACCACATGTATCTGCTATAGTCATCAACTATAAGTAAAAAATAACGGTTACCTCCAAGAGAATTCGGTGTTATCGGCCCGCAAAGATCCGCATGAACAAGTTCCAGCGGTTTCGAAGCCCTCCACTAAGCACTTGGAAACGGCTGTCGGGTCTGCTTGGCTACGAGACACGCTTCACACACTTGTTTTGTATGAGACAAAACAGGCACTCCAATTGCAAAACCTTTTTTCCCCATTAACTCTAGGTCCTGAAAGTTTACATGACCTAACCGGGCATGCCAAATCCAAGCTTCATCTTCTAACACAGTTGACAAGCATACCGGCTTTGTTGTTTTCAACTCGATTTTGTACATGCGATTTTTGCTTCTTTCAACCTTCATCACCAACCTTTCCTTCACATCATAAAGTCTTAGAAATTCTTTATGCATACGTACATCATAACCCACCTCAGTGAGTTGTCCAAGACTTAAAATGTTGGTGGTGAGTGCTGGAATATAATACACCCCACGAACAGAAAGTTGATCTCCATTTTTGCATTTGAACAAAATGGTTCCTTTTCCTTTGATATCTACCTTCGACCCATCACCGAATCGAACTTTCCCGGTCACGTTTTCATTCAACTCAGCAAACATGTCTCTTCTTCCTGTCATATGATTGCTGGCCCCATTGTCAAGATACCACGAATCCCTTGTGTCATCATCTTCATTTTCCCGTTGAAGGAATACTTTCGGCTCCTCCAACGTCACAAACTCACTGTTCCGTTCTTCAACTACGGTTAACATAAGGGTAGGCTCATCATCATCATCGTCTCTTGTAAGATGTCTCTTGTAAGATGCGCCTGGTTCAGTTTTCTTTTCGGCTTTACACTCAGCCGCATAGTGACCGAAACCTTGACAATTGTAGCATTTGACATTTCTCTTGTCATATGCCTTTTGGCTTCCACCAGACTCGTGAAATGATCTACCCGAACCACGAGAGCCTCTCCCTCGTGACGACCCTCTTCCTCTTGTTCCTTGCTTACCACCACGATCTCCACCATTACCCCGACCTCTAGAACCACCACCTCTGTTGTTCCCTTTACCATTTGAATGGTTCTCGGTTTTAGAAAACAACAGAGATGAGTCAGTAACAGAGGTTGCTTGTCGAAGTTTAAGACGATCCTCGTACGCCTTCAACCTTCCTATCGCCTCATCGAAAGTTATCTCCTCCATTTTAATAAATTGTTCTGCACCAGCCACCATGGGAATAAATTTATCGGTCACCGTATCGAACAATTTTCGCACCAGCTCCTCATCGTCCAAAACCGCACCAACAAGTTTGTATTTTGATATCATAGCCGACAACTTTCCACTATACTCATCAATAGTTTCCCCGTCTCGCATACGGAGTGCTTCAAACTCACTTTTGTACGTATGTAGGCGAGCCTTTTGCACACGTTCGGCTCCCACATAACGTGTTTTCAACGACTCCCAAACCTCTTTTGCCGTTTTCTTCTTTGCCACTTGCAAGAGAATTTCTTCAGGGATCGCTTGAAAAATAAATGCACGTGCTGTCTTGCTCTTCTTCGCATCAATGACAACATCTTCCTCGGACTCTATCGTCTCCCAGAGCCCCTGTGCATCTAATATTGCTTCCATTTTGATGGACCATGTTGTGTAGTTTGTAGATGTGAGAATTGGAACTTGGAAGGGTAAGGTGCTTTCTTTTGGTGGATTTGAGGAGCTTGTGATTAGAGACATGGTGTTAAATTTTGGGTATTTTGGCATGTAACAATGGTAGAGAGAAAAAGAGAAACCCGGCTCTGATACCAATATGTTGGGTAAATCAAGCAAACAAGAGTAAACAAGATAAAGGTAGTCGAAAGTCACTGCTTTATGTTATAAAGTAGAAGCTAAATGTTTACAGTGATAAAGACTTTTCGACGAGTGAGTTTTGGAAAAGTAAACAAACAATGCTTTAAATAATAAACTAATGAAACTAACTTCTCTAAAAAGACTCCACTAAACTTAATACTCGGTCATATCTTCCAACGTCTTTGAAGCACGTTTTATTCCCCTAAAGTCTCGGTCAAACTTGCAACATGGATAGCCACATCATCCCACAAACTACATTTCAGGCACACTCATTAAATTAAGCAGTATTCTGAAACCACTTTTTTCTTCTTATACAACCTTTAGAATCTTTTGAAACTCGGTTTTCTTCCTAAGACCTAGATAAACAGTAGTTTTTCACTTTTTCTTTCTCCTAATGAACCAATCATCACCGGCTTTGAATTTACTATCTTTCTCTTTTATAAAACATGTTATTCAACATTTTTATATAAGATGAAAACATACCCTTAGATACTCTACTAACAGCAGCTACATCATTCGCAAAATGCTCCAGATTCTTTGTTGCTTCTTACTGGTATAGTGGTATGTACCAAAAATATAACTAATCATATAAATAAAAAACTCAAATAATCTATGATATTTATCATTTTAATTTGATAGCTTTAACTTTTCTAAATCACATAAATAATCTATCAATCAATAATCTAATATAGAGTAAAATCTATAAAATAAAAAACTCAAATAATCTATGATATTTATAATTTTAATTTGGTAGCTTTAACTTTCCTAAATCACATAAATAATCCATGAATCAATAGATCTAATATGGAGTAAAATCTATAAAATAAAAATAATACTTAAAAACCTTAAATCATTAATCAACTAATTAGATCTAGTGGTAAAAAAAAATTCTATCAATACTCAATAGTCACAAACTAAGCATTAGAAATGAAATTATAAAGTCATAGATCTAAGAGAAGGTACTCACTCTGGTGAATTCACGAGGAGCGGTGCCGGGGAAACGAAGAATTCAGATGATAAAAATCATACCCAAATATTTCAAAATCAGATGAAGAGATCGATAAAGAAGAAAAAGAATTGTAGATGGGAACAATCTGATGGATCTCGATCTAAGATGATGGAAAAGTGAAAAGGCAACAGGGTTTGTGTTTTATTTAGTGGAGGAAAAGGAAAAAAAATGCTAGAACAGTGGCTACTTGAGGACACGTGAATATGTGGGCTATCTTGTACCCAAGCTTGGGTATAGATCCCTCACATATCAATTTTTTAATATTTGTTGCAAAATGAATAAATCACATGGCCCCATGAATTTTATGGTTTAAAAAATTGGCATGTGAGGGGTTCTATACCCAAGCTTAGGTACAAGATAGCCACATATTCCCTTCCCTCTATATTATGTGGGAATGGAATATGGTTATCTTGTATATATATATATAGGGTGAGGATCCTGAAGAAGGTGTGTTAAGGAGAGAAGGGAGAGAAGGTCCTATTGGCCAATCAGAACGCGACATGTGTAAAAAAAAAAGCGCGGTGGCAATTTTGTAAATAAATTAAACTTTTTTGAAGCTTGGTCAGCTTGGGCTCTCAGTCAGCTTGGTCAGCTTGGGTTGGGTCAGCTTGAGTTGGATCAACTTGGCGTCTGGATCAGGTTGGGTCAGTGGGTCAGGGTTGGGTCAGCTTGGGGTCTGGGTCAGCTTGGGGTCTGGTCAGGTTAGGTCAGCTTGGGTCAGCTTAGGGTTGGGTCAGTTTGGGGTCTGGGTCAGCTTGGGTTCTAGGTTGGGTCAGCTTGGGTCAACTTGGGGTCTGGGTCAGGTTGGGTCAGCTTGGGGTTGGGTCAGCTTGACACATAATCTACACAAATGTAGATTAATCTACACAAATGTAGATTATGGGTTTTGGGTCAGCTTGGGGTTGGGTCAGCTTGGGGTTGGGTCTGCTTGGGCGGTCAGCTTGGGGTCTGGGTCAGGTTGGGTCAGCTTGGGGTCTGGGTCAGGTTGGGTCAGCTTGGGGTCTGGGTCAGGTTGGGTCAGCTTGGGGTTGGGTCAGCTTGACACAATTTACACATAATCTACACAAATGTAGATTATGGGTTTTGGGTCAGCTTGGGTTCTGGGTTGGGTCAGCTTGGGTCAGCTTGGGTCAGCTTGGGGTCTGGGTCAGCTTGGGGTTGGGTCAGCTTGACACAATTTACACATAATCTACACAAATTGTAACACCCCGAGCTGGGCCCGGAGTATTACGAAAATTATATAGCACACAGTGGAATTATCGTAGAACATAAACTATATGAACATGTTGGACTCAGTGAATCCAACTTATTAAATTATGAACATACACACAATATAATACAAGCATATAATCTCCACACATTTACAAGCAAATACAAAAGATAGTATTAAATTCTAAACATGATGCAATAGTTGGGCAAATGAATCCTTGATCCATCTAAGTCCATGCCCTGGTTCAAAAGCAACAAAATTCAAGCATCACGTCCCTGGTTCACCTGGTTTCCTGAAAAGTGTACTAAACAAGGTCAACACTAGGTTGGTGAGTTCGTAGTAATGGTTCACAAGGAACCATCATCCATGACAATATCATATGTAATAACAACATCCAACAATGTACTTACAACAAACCCATGTACGTCACCTGTTAAACAATTGAGTTTAACATATCGTTCAACCTTGTCACATAAATAACCGAACAACAAATGATACAAGATAGTTCGGATACAATCTACTATAATTGCTATCATTACCAAGAAATGCATCGTATGTGTATCAATGTCATGCAATGTATCAAATGCGTATGAATGTCAATACGTGCATCATATGCGTATCAATGTTATGCAATGTACTTCAAAATCATATCAAATCATCAAGTATGGCCAATACTTGACATAAAGTACTTGAAAGTACTCGGATGTACATATACATATAGTACCCAAGGTACTCGAAATGTGGCCTTACAGTTCAACAACTTGCCTTGGTGTAAGTTTCCAATGCACACAACATGTTCGTCTCAATAAACATAATCATCAATAAACAAGTCCATATGTCCAATACTCCAAACCAGTCTATACGTACATACACTTAGGAGGATTCTACTTTCAACGAGTCCCAGATGCTTATATATAGGGTCACCCGCAGCCTTCCCACCACATCTAAAACCCTTTGAAGGCATAACCGACTTCCATGTATGTACATCTATCCTAAATAAATTACTATATCACAATCACATGCGTAAACCATCAAACACTAAATCAAAACTATCCATCAATCATCAATCAATCAGTTCTATATTTCAATCGAAACATTTCATCAAACAATCAATAAACCGTAAATCAAATCAACCAGACAATCAAACAAGCACGTATATGTACACTTTTCAGCCCGAATCTCAATTGAGTAGGGAGCTACGGAACTCACCTTATTCTTGATAGTTCAACAGCAAAATAGAAGAGATTGATGTAGTTAACGATGACGAGCGAGTCAACTGGCCACGTTACGTATTCCCAGCTTGGAGAATTATAAATTCTAGGATCAAAGTAACGATATATGAATGAACACCGAAGAAGATTTAATGAGATCGACTAAGAGTTGGTCTTGAATCTTGAGAAAATGATGTTATAGACCAACTTTCATGTGGTCATTATAACTAGGCTTTTGAAGATCTTTGAGGGAATTCTCAATAACAACTTCACTTGACAATTTTTCTTGCAAAGTAACCTTGCTTTATTTAGAACTTTGAGTAGTTCTTGAGATTTATTATTAAAAGGGAGGGGGAATGATTATAGAGTTGTGGAATGCCAAATTGAGGGAGAAAGAGATGGGAGGTGTAAGTATTTGTGAAGACTTAAGCTTAGTATTTATAGGTAAAATTTAAGCATGATTACTAGTTTAGTTAATAAGTAATCATAGTTAAGTTAATGAATACCATGGGCAAAGTTGATGGTTTTGCAATACCATGGGCTAGGAGACTTTAAGGTGCAGATTTTTGAAAGGGCATTTTAGTCTTTTCACTTTTGACAACTTCCTAGTTGTTTCCTCAAATGTTACCAGTCGTTTCGGGTTCATTCCTTTGAGTTTTTAAACAAAATTTTAGGATATGTTTCTAAGAAGTATTTAAGTTTTAATGAAGTAGTTTATTGGAAGATTATGGCCATATCAAAGTGTTAAAACACTAGATATTAGGTTCTAGGAAGTCTTAAGTTCATTCGAGAAAGAAACGATCGAAAAAGCAACGTTTTACATATATATCCATAAAAGTTTGCCATGTTTATTAATGGACCAAAATGGCAAATGTTACATTATTCCCCCGTTAAAAGAATTTCGTCCCGAAATTCAACAAAACACTAATTACTAAACAAATGTGGGTACTTAGACCTCATATGGTCCTCGCGTTCCCAAGTGAACTCAGCTCCACGTCTAGCATTCCATCTAACTTTAACGATCGTGTAGCGTTTGTTCTTGAGCTTCTTGGTTTGGCGGTCTAAGATCTCCACCGGTTCTTCAACAAAGTTAAGATTCTCATCAACTCGTATCTCATTCATGGGCACATGATGAGTAGGATCCGCTAGACACTTGCGTAGATTACAAATGTGGAATACATCATGCACACCACTAAGTTCTTGAGGAAGTTCTAGTCGATAGGCAACCTTGCCAACCCGTTCAAGAATTTTAAAAGGACCAATATATCTTGGTCCGAGTTTACCTCGTTTCACAAATCGTATAACACCTTTCCAAGGTGATACTTTCAAGAGTACATAATCACCAACTTCAAACTCTAATGGTCTCCGTCTCACATCGGCATACTTCTTTTGTCGTTCACGGGCTAATTGTAACCTCTCCTTGATTTGAGAAATCACTTTGGTTGTCTCAACTACAATCTCTGGCCCGATAAGTTGGCTTTTACCAATCTCCGCCCAAGCTAGGGGAGAACGACACTTCCTACCATAAAGTGCCCTAAATGGTGCCATTTGTATGCTTGCGTGGTAGCTATTATTATACGAAAATTCAACTAATGGTAAGTGATCTTCCCAACTACCACCGAAGTCAATAGCACAAGCCCTCAACATATCTTCTAACGTTTGTATGGTTCTTTCACTTTGTCCATCCGTTTGAGGATGAAATGACGTGCTCATATTAAGTTGAGAACCCATTGCTTGTTGAAAGGCTCTCCAAAAACTTGAGTTATACCGGGTATCTCTATCTGAAAGGATAGAAACCGGAACTCCATGTTTAGACACCACTTCTTTAATATACAAATGAGCTAAGGTGTCAAACTTATCGGTTTCACGAATGGCCAAGAAATGAGCCGACTTTGTTAACCGATCCACTATCACCCAAATTGTATCACGACCATTTCTTGTCTTCGGTAACTTCGTAATGAAGTCCATTGCAATATGTTCCCATTTCCACTCGGGTGTCACCGGTTGCACCAACAATCCGGGTGGCTTCTTGTGATCTGCTTTCACTTGTAGGCAAGTAAGGCACTCACTCACGTATCTAGCCACATCACGCTTCATGCCCGGCCACCAATAAAAATCTCTTAAATCAAAATACATCTTATCCGATCCGGGATGAACCGAATAAGGCGATCGATGGGCTTCATCCATGAGAAATGTTCTTAGATTACCGAAAATGGGAACCCAAAGCCTTTCAACCAAATATAGCCCGTTGTCACTTTTTCTATCAAATTGTTGCTCCATGCCCTCCAAGTTTTCATTTCCAAAGTTCTCTGGTAGGATAGCTTGAATTTGGGCTTCAATGATTCGATCACGAATACTTGGCCCTACCGTGAGACTCATAACTCTAGCTCGTCTCGGCTTAACTCTCTCTTTTCTACTCAAGGCATCGGCCACAACATTGGCCTTTCCCGGATGATAACGGATATCACAATCATAGTCACTAAAGAGTTCAAGCCAACGCCTTTGTCTCATATTCAATTCACTTTGATTAAAGATATGTTGGAGACTTTTGTGATCGGTGTAAATCACACATTTTGTGCCATAGAGATAATGTCTCCAACATTTCAAAGCAAATACAACCGCGCCTAATTCCAAATCATGCGTCGGGTAGTTTTTCTCATGCACTTTCAATTGACGAGAGGCATAAGCAATGACTTTGCCCCTCTGCATAAGAACACAACCCAAACCTTGTCCCGAAGCATCACAATAAACTACAAAGTCTTCAACTCCATCCGGAAGAGTTAGGATAGGTGCATCACACAACATATCCTTAAGAGTTTGGAAAGCTTGTTCTTGCCTATCGCCCCATTCAAATCTCCTCTCTTTTTGAGTCAAGAGAGTAAGCGGTTGCTCAATGCGGGAGAAATTTTCAATGAATCTTCGATAATAACCCGCCAATCCAAGGAATTGACGGATCTCAGATGGTGTTTCGGGTCTTCTCCAATTCTTGACCGCTTCAATCTTGCTTGGGTCCACGTGAATACCATCCTTGCTTACCACGTGACCAAGAAAATGAACCTTCTCCAACCAAAACTCGCACTTAGAGAATTTGGCGTACAACTTCTCCTTTCTTAACAATTCAAGCACTTTGCGCAAGTGTTCAGCATGTTCTTCCTTCGTCTTCGAGTAAACAAGTATGTCATCAATGAAGACAATGACAAACTCGTCCAAATAGGGACTACACACCCGGTTCATCAAATCCATGAACACCGCCGGTGCATTAGTCAACCCGAAAGGCATAACAGTGAATTCAAAATGGCCATACCTTGTACGAAAAGCCGTTTTAGGAATGTCATCTTCATGTACTCGGAGTTGATGATAACCCGAGCGAAGATCGATTTTTGAAAAGTGTTTGGCACCTTGAAGTTGATCAAATAGATCATCAATTCGAGGAAGTGGATACCGTTCTTTACCGTGAGCTTATTCAACTCCTGGTAATCAATACACATTCTAAAGGACCCATCTTTCTTCTTGACAAAGAGAATAGGAGCACCCCAAGGAGATTGACTAGGACGAATGAAACCTTTTTCTTGGAGTTCTTTAAGTTGAGTTGCCAACTCTTGCATTTCAGATAGAGCCAGTCTGTAAGGAGCTTTAGCTACGGGTGCTGCTCCAGGGATTAGATTGATACGGAAATCAAGTTCACGAGATGGAGGTAATCCCGGTAAGTCATCCGGAAAAACATCGGGAAACTCACACACAATAGGAACGGTTTTCAATTCTACCTTTAAGACGGTAGCACTAAAAACTTTAGAGTTAGAAGGATCGGAGATTTCGCCTTGAATCCTAAGAATTCTACCATTAGACAAAGGTATCTTAACAACTCTCTCACCACAATCAATAACCGCGTTAACTGCCGACATCCAATCCATACCCACAATCACATCAAAGCTCCCAATATCAAAGGGCATAAGATCGATGAAAAATTCAACGTCGTTTAAAGTCAAAATACAATCACGAAGTATTTGACTGAGTTTAGTTAGTGACCCATTTACCATTTCAATATCAAGCACATAATTCAGAGCACACGGATGAACTTCAATCAAAGGAACAAAACTAAAATCGGCTCCAGAATCAAACAAAACGGTTGCATAGTGACCATTAAGAAGAAAGGTACCTGCCACCACGTTTGGATCATTGCGGGCTTCATTGACATTGACCGCAAAGGCTCGACCACGAGGTTGTACTTGGTGACCTTGTTGTCCTCGGTTTTGGTTAGGCCCGGCAATTTGAAGTTGATTGGGGTGAACAGCCACTTGAACTTGTTGTCCAACCCATTGAGGACAATTGTTGCGGTAGTGATTAGGGCTTCCACATTCATAACAAGTACCCTTTGCGAAATTTCCGCGTGGAGGAACAGCTTGAAGAGGAGCCACATTCATTGGGGCCGCTCTGGGAGCCCTACATTCCTTTGCCATATGCCCGAGTCGATTGCAATTAAAACAAGCCCCACATGGAATGTTAGTAGGGTGTAAGGCTGGCATAACAGGTTCGACACGACCTGTTAAGACACGAACCTGTTAAGACACGAACCTGTTAAGCTCAAACACGAACACGACCTGTTAACTAATCGTGTCATTTTTCTCAAACACGAACACGACACGAAAATTAACAGGTGCACCTGTTAAGACCCGTTAAAAAACCTGTTAACTTTTTTCTCTCTTTTTGGAGATGTAAACACATATTCATACTCGTATACACATCTCTCTCTATATCTATATTAAATTGCTATATCTAGAGATGTATACATAGACCCATATATCCAAAACCGATTCATATACAAACACATATATACCAAAACCAAATTCTATACAAAACGCATTTGTTCAAAACATTTCCAGATTCATACAAGTTTAAAATAATAAACCCTAGATCTATAGATATATAAATATGAAGAAGAAATAAGCACTAGATCTATAGAGAGAAAAAAAATGAAAGAAGAGCGATCTGGTGGTGTAGAAGGCGGCGATTGCCGTTGCTGTTTCCAATCGGAACCACGAAGGGGCGATATCTCCGTTGTCCACCGGAATATGGTTTCAGTGGTGGAGATAGTTACTCTGAATGCTGATGAGAATGATGGTTTGGATCCAATTTCAAACAAAAGAATATCTTGTTTATCTTAGATATATAGATATAAATTAATATTCATAGGTTTTAGATCTTAAAGAAGATGAGATTTGTTGTTGTGGTCGTTGTGTAAGGAAAAAGGAGATATGGTCAAAAGAAAAGAGAGAGATAAAGAGTGGGTGAGAATTGGGATAAAGGAAACGAAAAAGTGGTCAGATGCATTACTATATTATATGTCCTAGTATTTTAATATTTAATATTAATAATAATAATAATAATATATGATATAGTGTATGTTAATTGTTAACAGGTAAGACACGAAATTTGTCTTAACAGGTCCGGACCTGTTAAGACACGAAACCTGTTAAGGTTAAACACGAAACCTGTTAAGAACAGGTCGTGTCGTGTCGTGTTAACAGGTTTCGTGTCAAAATTGCCAGCCTTAGTAGGGTGGTGCTTGTTACATTTATTACAAAAAGAATGAGGTCCTTGATAAGGTTTCCTCACCGACTCCACCGCTGCCATAATTCTTCCCCGATTTGCCTTCTTGGGATCAAACCTTCCCTTCTTCTTTTCCCCACTAGACTCCGCCACTTCTTTTCTTTTTGATGATGATGACTTGCTCAATACTCCCCTCCTCAAAAGATCCTCGGTAACACTACCGGCACGGTTAATAGCCTCGGCCATAGAAGTAGGCATGACCGAGTTTATCAGAGATCGGACTTCTGGAGTCAAGCCTAACACAAATTTTGCAATGGCTTGAGACTCGATATTCACTAGATGAGGAACAAGGGTAGACAAATCTTGGAATCGTCTAAGATAGCCCTTGTAATCTGCCCCGTCCATTTTAAGATGGACAAATTCAATGGTTAAATTTTGGAGTTCATAAGGAGGGCAAAATTTCTCCTTCACCATGTTCTTAAAATCAGTCCATAACAAATTATGGGTCCGGCCGAAGCTCTTTTCTTTGTTCCACCAACTTAAAGCATCATCTTTAAACATACCTGTTGCATAAGGAATCTGGTCATCATGTGTGCAATGACTTCTTTCAATCACCACTTCAATCTTCTCGAACCATCTTATACAGTCCACGGGACCACCCTTACCATCAAAATCTGGTGCCCCACAATTCTTGAAGTCTTTGAATTGACAACCTTGGCGGTACATTCCATGTTGATTAAACATGGGCCTATAGTTATCAACTTCAATCGGTTCTTCTTCTTCATTCGCCACAACATGAGGTCGAGCGCCCTCATTATTCACATTAGCCGGGGCTTCGTTGTTTTGAGGCTCATTGGGTTGTGCCCCATTGTTTCCATCAAGGGTTGCCGTGACATGGGCAATAATAGTTGGCATGATATTAGTGACCGTTTGAGCGATCACCTCTGCCAAGTCCGGTGCATGTACTTCATTATTACCTCCACCTCTTCCTTGGCCTCCACCTCGACCCCTACCGTGACCTCTACCACCTCTACCACCACGGCCACCCCCACGACCACCTTGAGCTTCTGCTTCATGTGGCTCTTCAGGGCTAGTCCCATAGTTAGTTCCGGTTCTCCTTGGTCTTTCCATTTCTATAAAGCATATTGACCCGAAAATTAGTCTCAAAATGCTCACATGTTAGTCACACAAGTAGTCAATGCTCTCATATCGATACAACATACATAATTCATATCATTGTGCTATGGCAAAGTGCTAGAGTTCTAAGGGGGATTGTTACTTATCATGTCATCATGCCAAGTTCACTACGATCGTTTATCAACAATTTAAGTACTCATGCTCAACACATCATACAATCAAACAACTAACACAAGTGGTTCAAAGTATAATCCGAATTCGATATGCCCTCTCGTTATTGACTGGGTTTGTATACAGGGTGTACCAGCGGCTAACCCTCCACCCAATCAACTTCCATTTAAGCATATCGGTTCCTTATTATACCCTAAGCCAATCGTGTGCAATCTGTGATGTCATTAACTTGTTATAATACCGGGTAACCATAAAATAGTTGATCGGGCTCTTTTAGGGTTGCCACAATGTTATATCAAGTTAACGCCATAACTTCATTTTGCCCTAAATCATCAAACTATTATCAATCAATAACAATAATCCATCTCAATCATAATCAAGTTCAATCAATGTACACATTAACCACATTGTACTCATCATACGATCATCACATTGTACTCAAGTCATCACATAAATGTCTTTTCTACGAACTCACAATGTACACCTTCAGGGTTTCACATAATTCACGTTGCACACAAAATTCCTAACCATGCATGCTATATGAAGAGTTTTAACTTAAGCCGTAGTCTAGGTCAAACCGCCTAATTCTCTACTACCACGCATGGGCCACCATTCTGTAACACCCCGAGCTGGGCCTGAAGTATTACAGAAATTATATAGCACACAGTGGAATTATCGTAGAACATAAACTATATGAACATGTTGGACTCAGTGAATCCAACTTATTAAATTATGAACATACACACAATATAATACAAGCATATAATCTCCACACATTTACAAACAAATACAAAAGATAGTATTAAATTCTAAACATGATGCAATAATAGTTGGCATGATATTAGTGACCGTTTGAGCGATCACCTCTGCCAAGTCCGGTGCACGTACTTCATTATTACCTCCACCTCTTCCTTGGCCTCCACCTCGACCCCTACCGTGACCTCTACCACCTCTACCACCACGGCCACCCCCACGACCACCTTGAGCTTCTGCTTCATGTGGCTCTTCAGGGTTAGTCCCATAGTTAGTTCCGGTTCTCCTTGGTCTTTCCATTTCTATAAAGCATATTGACCCGAAAATTAGTCTCAAAATGCTCACATGTTAGTCACACAAGTAGTCAATGCTCTCATATCGATACAACATACATAATTCATATCATTGTGCTATGGCAAAGTGCTAGAGTTCTAAGGGGGATTGTTACTTATCATGTCATCATGCCAAGTTCACTACGATCGTTTATCAACAATTTAAGTACTCATGCTCAACACATCATACAATCAAACAACTAACACAAGTGGTTCAAAGTATAATCCGAATTCGATATGCCCTCTCGTTATTGACTGGGTTTGTATACAGGGTGTACCAGCGGCTAACCCTCCACCCAATCAACTTCCATTTAAGCATATCGGTTCCTTATTATACCCTAAGCCAATCGTGTGCAATCTGTGATGTCATTAACTTGTTATAATACCGGGTAACCATAAAATAGTTGATCGGGCTCTTTTAGGGTTGCCACAATGTTATATCAAGTTAACGCCATAACTTCATTTTGCCCTAAATCATCAAACTATTATCAATCAATAACAATAATCCATCTCAATCATAATCAAGTTCAATCAATGTACACATTAACCACATTGTACTCATCATACGATCATCACATTGTACTCAAGTCATCACATAAATGTCTTTTCTACGAACTCACAATGTACACCTTCAGGGTTTCACATAATTCACGTTGCACACAAAATTCCTAACCATGCATGCTATATGAAGAGTTTTAACTTAAGCCGTAGTCTAGGTCAAACCGCCTAATTCTCTACTACCACGCATGGGCCACCATTCTGTAACACCCCGAGCTGGGCCTGAAGTATTACAGAAATTATATAGCACACAGTGGAATTATCGTAGAACATAAGCTATATGAACATGTTGGACTCAGTGAATCCAACTTATTAAATTATGAACATACACACAATATAATACAAGCATATAATCTCCACACATTTACAAGCAAATACAAAAGATAGTATTAAATTCTAAACATGATGCATTAGTTGGGCAAATGAATCCTTGATCCATCTAAGTCCATGCCCTGGTTCAAAAGCAACAAAATTCAAGCATCACGTCCCTGGTTCACCTGGTTTCCTGAAAAGTGTACTAAACAAGGTCAACACTAGGTTGGTGAGTTCGTAGTAATGGTTCACAAGGAACCATCATTAATGACAATATCATATGTAATAACAACATCCAACAATGTACTTACAACAAACCCATGTACGTCACCTGTTAAACAATTGAGTTTAACATATCGTTCAACCTTGTCACATAAATAACCGAACAACAAATGATACAAGATAGTTCGGATACAATCTACTATAATTGCTATCATTACCAAGAAATGCATCGTATGTGTATCAATGTCATGCAATGTATCAAATGCGTATGAATGTCAATACGTGCATCATATGCATATCAATGTTATGCAATGTACTTCAAAATCATATCAAATCATCAAGTATGGCCAATACTTGGCATCAAGTACTTGAAAGTACTCGGATGTACATATACATATAGTACCCAAGGTACTCGAAATGTGGCCTTACAGTTCAACAACTTGCCTTGGTGTAAGTTTCCAATGCACACAACATGTTCGTCTCAATAAACATAATCATCAATAAACAAGTCCATATGTCCAATACTCCAAACCAGTCTATACGTACATACACTTAGGAGGATTCTACTTTCAACGAGTCCCAGATGCTTATATATAGGGTCACCCGCAGCCTTCCCACCATATCTAAAACCCTTTGAAGGCATAACCGACTTCCATGTATGTACATCTATCCTAAATAAATTACTATATCACAATCACATGCGTAAACCATCAAACACTAAATCAAAACTATCCATCAATCATCAATCAATCAGTTCTATATTTCAATCGAAACATTTCATCAAACAATCAATAAACCGTAAATCAAATCAACCAGACAATCAAACAAGCACGTATATGTACACTTTTCAGCCCGAATCTCAATTGAGTAGGGAGCTACGGAACTCACCTTATTCTTGATAGTTCAACAGCAAAATAGAAGAGATTGATGTAGTTAACGATGACGAGCGAGTCAACTGGCCACGTTACGTATTCCCAGCTTGGAGAATTATAAATTCTAGGATCAAAGTAACGATATATGAATGAACACCGAAGAAGATTTAATGAGATCGACTAAGAGTTGGTCTTGAATCTTGAGAAAATGATGTTATAGACCAACTTTCATGTGGTCATTATAACTAGGCTTTTGAAGATCTTTGAGGGAATTCTCAATAACAACTTCACTTGACAATTTTTCTTGCAAAGTAACCTTGCTTTATTTAGAACTTTGAGTAGTTCTTGAGATTTATTATTAAAAGGGAGGGGGAATGATTATAGAGTTGTGGAATGCCAAATTGAGGGAGAAAGAGATGGGAGGTGTAAGTATTTGTGAAGACTTAAGCTTAGTATTTATAGGTAAAATTTAAGCATGATTACTAGTTTAGTTAATAAGTAATCATAGTTAAGTTAATGAATACCATGGGCAAAGTTGATGGTTTTGCAATACCATGGGCTAGGAGACTTTAAGGTGCAGATTTTTGAAAGGGCATTTTAGTCTTTTCACTTTTGACAACTTCCTAGTTGTTTCCTCAAATGTTACCAGTCGTTTCGGGTTCATTCCTTTGAGTTTTTAAACAAATTTTAGGATATGTTTCTAAGAAGTATTTAAGTTTTAATGAAGTAGTTTATTGGAAGATTATGGCCATATCAAAGTGTTAAAACACTAGATATTATGTTCTAGGAAGTCTTAAGTTCATTCGAGAAAGAAACGATCGAAAAAGCAACGTTTTACATATATATCCATAAAAGTTTGCCATGTTTATTAATGGATCAAAATGGCAAATGTTACACAAATGTAGATTAATCTACACAAATGTAGATTATGGGTTTTGGGTCAGCTTGGGTTCTGGGTTGGGTCAGCTTGGGGTCTGGTCAGGTTGGGTCAGGGTTGGGTCAACTTGGGGTCTGGTCAGGTTGGGTCAGCTTGGGGTCTGGTCAGGTTGGGTCAGCTTGGGGTCTGGGTCAGGTTGGGTCAGCTTGGGGTCAGCTTGGGGTTGGGTTGGGTCAGCTTGGGGTTGGGTCAGCTTGGGGTTGGGTCAGCTTGAGGTTGGGTCAGCTTGGGAGGTCAGCTTGGGGTGGGTTGGGTCAGCTTGGGTTTGAAGTCAAATTATTTACAAAAATGTCACCGCGTTTTTTTTTAAAAAGCCACATGTCACGTTCTGATTGGTTCATAGGACATTCTCTCCCTTCTCTCCTTAAGACACCTTCTCATTTGATCTCTCTCCTATATATATATATATGGCTCAAAAGTCAAAACACGTTGACCCTGACTATATTGGCATATAACTGCCTTCAAAAGAGGCTCCTATGACAACTGATGATAAGTAAACATCTACCATAACTAATTAAGCAATGCTACCTATGTATGCTTCAAGTTGCACCACATCCTTCCATAAGTTATCATATGATTCATATCAAATTAGTAAAACAACATAAAAAGCTAGAGCATGTATCATACACTCAATAGAGCACAATGTAAATTCTTCCTTCGTCTATTCCTAAGTCGATCACATTAAAGATTTAAAATTGAAAGTCAGTGGACAAGTAAGAAAACCAAGTTCAAGCCGCCACCTCTTCAACTATTTAAATGATGCCATTTTCACACCAAAGAGCATCAGAGGAATATAGTACAGAGTATATCTTTAGGCAATGGTTTAAAGGTGCAAGTCGTGTGATAATGAGCATTGCAAGTTCCATTTGCGCATGTTCTAACATATGATGCTAAAAGAAACTGAAAAAACATGAGTTTGAGCCATTAAAGTTTACTTTAATTAACTTAACTCAAATCTAATCTTTTCTGTGATTTTCTCAAATTAAAATATTATTAAAAAGAGAATTGAAAGAAAATAAGTACAGAATCATGATACACTACAGAGATTTTGGTTTTTGCGACGAAACTTTGCGACAAACACATTTTGTCGAAAAAAACCGCTAAACGACAAAAAAAAAAAATTGAGAGTCAAAAAGTGATTCGGTTAAAATCATTGTTAGTTAGTATTTATATATCCAATTGGAATTTGGAATCATACAAAATGAAAGATTCACCACATTAACCGACTCAAATTACTTATCTACTAATCGGTTTAGCCAAAAAAAGAAACCAGGGAGCCATATAACGACAACCTTTCTGAACAAACCTTTAATCAGTAATGTATTAAGTTATTTCCAACACATTTAGGTGGCGAACATTTTCCAAATCCAATTTAATCAGGCAGCATGCTAAATATTCAGTTAAAAAAGAGGTTGGGCCATTAAGTTCTTAATTAGAGTCTCTTGGCTGGTCAAATCAGTTAGTCCATACGTATTTTTGGGTTGGTTCACGGGGCCTTATATATCTATTCCGGCCGGTAAAAACAACTAACCTAAGCATGAAACATATGTTTAGACAAAATTATAGTAAAAGAGTGATCTTGACTCTTTGTGTTGTGTCACAGGCCCTCAATATATGTATATGTATATATATATATATAAAGAAAATGATCCGTACTGCATGATTTTACCTATCTTAGGTACTGCCATGTTAAAAAAAGTTATAAATTAAACCTTTGAATTTGATAAACATACATAACCCCCCTGAAATACTCATGCTTTACCTAAGAATGGTACTGCATAATCTTTAAAAAAGAAAAAATTCAAATCATTTCAAAACTCCATTAAATTTAGAGTAAATTACACTTTTCGTCCCTAAACTTGGCTCGTTTTTCACTTTTCGTCCCTAAAGTTTAGAAATTACAATTTTGACCCTAAACTTGTCCAATTTTTTCAATAAACGTCCTTTTGTCTTACGGCGTTAAAAAATGGCCGTTAACGTGCGCACGTGCGAGACACGTGAGGGCACTAATGTAATTTCACCTTACACCGAGGGACGAAAAGTGAAAAAATTGCTACTTGAGGGACGAAAAGTGAAAAAATAGCTACTTGAGGGACGAAAAATGAAAATCATGCGAAAAATATATCAACGTGTTTCTGTCTTTTTCCTTCCTCCCTTCCTCCCTTCCTTCCTGTTTCTTCTTCTTCAAACATACTATCCCAAAATCAAACAACCTAAAATCACAACAACATCAATCACCTTATGATAATAATCCAATTAACATATTAACGTTTTTCAATCATGTCTCCACACTTCCCTATTTTCAACTATCCTTTCCCCACACACATGTTCATACTCCATAACATTAGCTTTTAGTACAAATAAATAATTTCAACAAAATCACCAAACGAGGTATCATTCATCTTATAGTACAAATGGGCACAACAACCTGCACTTCTTAAACTAATGAATCCTAACCAAAGAATAATTTTGCTATATCACTGCCTTCTTCTAAAAAAAAATAAAAAATAAGAGTTGTTGATCGGTTACTTCGGCAATGGCAAGATTGGTCAAGTCGGCAAATGGCTTATTTTTGCAGAAAAAGCGATGAACAGTTATGGTGTCTGGAAAATGATGAATTCAGAAGAACAACCCGTCGGAAACTGCAAAACCCCGTCGAAAAAGAATAGAATGTCACCGGAAAACTTTAAATCACGATTATTCTCTCGATCCTCCGAATTACGACTCGAAACCGGTTGCAACCAACTCTACATTCAATCGCGAACAATCCCTGACCAAAAAAATTTCAGATTCAAAGCTTGCCGGAAAACATGTCAGGTCGCCGGAAAAATTAAATCTCCAATAACTTTGTTGTTTCTTCGAATTACCACTTGAAATCACCACCAATTTTCTCAAAACTTGATGCCGCACAAACCCTGAGCAACAATTGATTCGATCTATACTCTCCGGAAAATTCAATTTCTCACCGGAAAATTCAATTTCGCATGATTTTCATTTTTCGTCCCTCAAGTAGTTATTTTTTCACTTTTCGTCCCTCAAGTAGCAATTTTTTCACTTTTCGTCCCTCGGTGTAAGGTGAAATTACATTAGTGCCCTCACGTGTCTCGCACGTGCGCACGTTAACGGCCATTTTTTAACGGCGTAAGACAAAAGGACGTTTATTGAAAAAATTGGACAAGTTTAGGGTCAAAATTGTAATTTCTAAACTTTAGGGACGAAAAGTGAAAAACGAGCCAACTTTAGGGACGAAAAGTGTAATTTACTCTTAAATTTAATTTATAAGTTCATATATATATATAATATTATATATATATATAGGAAAAGGTTCATGTGAGAACCATTTGAATTGGAAGAACCATGAGAACCTCCAAATTATAACTTGATGTTCATATGTGAATTGTATATGTGAACAAATTCATTCATATATGAACAGATCAAGTTGTACTTAATATACATATGTTCATATGTGAATGTTTCTCACATGAACCTTTCCCTATATATATATATATATATATAAAATAAAATATTAAAGTAAAAAAATAAGATCTTAAATATTGACCCTTAACTTTATTGATATATATATATATCTTTGATAAGAAAAAAGGATTGAGATCCTCTAAAGTTATTCATAACTTTATTAATAAATTTGAAGATCTTAACCATTGAATTAAAATCAAAGGTTTTTGAATTCTGATCCTTTATTTCAATCAAAATGTTAAGGTCTGATGGATTGTCTAACTTTACATTTAAAGTTGATGTCAATAACTGAGGATTCCTATCCAAAGGAAAAATAAAAAACACTTACTGCACTTTCTCACTTAATTAACGGACGGTACAAAAAACAAACTAAAACTACTACCTGCTATTTATAACAAAACGAACTTTACACATGTATAAAGTAAATAAACCACAAAATAAAAACTCTAACGTCTCCTATTATGTCATTTCCGATATTCCCACGTTCAGCTTGCATGATAACCCATCAAATCTCAACGTTGCTACAACTTCCATTCATAATACTCGGTCACAACCTAGACCAGTTCTTCACATGACCCATTTGCTAAATCATAACCCGACTTGACCCATACGACCTGTAAATTACCCGATTCACCCAACAGTTTGGGAATATAAATACCTCATTCGAAAATCTTCCTCCTTAGTCGAGCAAGAGTTAGTATCATTGAAACCATTAGAAAAGCATAAACGTTCTCCATCATCTCAAAGTAAGTTACCCTCCAAATCCTAATAAAGTGCAAGCTACCAACAAGTCCCATGAAGCCCACAACAAAACCGAAGACCATACCGGCATAAAACCATGACCAACCTTGTGACCCTTCTTTACCTTCGTTCTTCCCAACATGAGCATCCGATAAATTGTTTACTTTGCAACTCCTTGATAGTGACGGCCCACATAGCTCGATGTTCCCTTCATAAATAGTAGATAGATCACCTAAAGTTTGAAGCTGATTTCCAATCGGTACTGGGCCAGATAAGTTATTGAAGGATAGGTTCAAGTAGCTTAGGAAGTTCAAGCTAGCTAAACTTGAAGGAACTTGACCAGACAACTTATTCGCCGACAGATCTAAAGATTCCATTTGCCTTAGATTTCCAATCGTTACCGGAATCTGCCCGCTTAGTAAATTTCTAGAAAGATTCAAATTCTTCAACGCCACAAGTTTCATCAAAACATCAGGAATCTCGCCAATAATTCTATTGCTTGAAAGGTCCAATGATATAAGAAACCTAACACTCCCGGTGTACTCCAATTGAATGCCTTTTATATAAGTCACAATATATTCTTCATATCCAGTGCTATTGTAATAAGAGTATTGAGCACCCACGCTAGTAGCATTCATCATACCAATGCCATAGTTTACAAAGTTATCACTAGTCGTGATCATACCGGCTAAATTACAAAAGCAATGAGGGACAGTTCCAGTTATGTTATTATTTGCCAAGTTTAAATGCTGAAGAGCGTTGATTTCACATAGTTCTAGTGGAATTTTACCCATGAACTTATTTGATTGGAGATTCAAGATTTTAAGCTTCGATAACTTTTTTCCAATCCAAAAAGGGATCTTACCAGTCAACAAATTGTTCCCTAAATCAAAGGTGACTAAGCTTGTCAAGTTCTGTAAGGCCACTGGGAGATTGCCCTCAAATTTGTTATTGCTCAAGTGCAATGATTGGAGATATGATAGAGAACCTAATGAATTCGGAACATCACCTGTTATAGTGTTATTTGTAAGATCCAACACCCGTAAATTAATCAAGCTCCCTAAGCAGTTGGGAAGAACTCCAGAGAAATTATTATTAGATAAATCCAATATTTTCATACTACGCAACTCGCATAAGTGTATTGGAATCCTTCCAGTGAAGCGATTTTTCCCAAGAATAACATAAGTGACACCTGGGTTGGATTGGACAATCATTAGCTAGTCTAGTTCAGATATATAAGACAAGTTGCTTTGGGTTAGGTTGGACCAACGTTAAGTCGAAATTTCTGAAAATGTAAATAATTAATTGTTTTCTAATGCAAGATAATCACACAAAAGAAAGTGCAAACAACTTTTTATTAGTTTATTTAAACTAAAATTTTTTGTATAACTTTGTTCACATCATTAATTGTATTTGATCAAAAAGTTTGGAGAGTTATAAGTGGTTAATAAGTGGCTAGATCAGTTGTCTTTTAATATATGCTAGATTTATGCATGTGTAAGATGCACGGGTTGTTTTTGACCTTTTTAAGATAAAATGAACTATTAAATATGTAAATTTAAATGTGAAAAATGTAAGTAAAATCTAATTAAAAGAATATAATTGTTGCTTTATTTGTATTTTATCTTTTGTAATACTTTTTTAGACAATATTTGTTTATATTTTTGATTTGACATTTGTTGTTTATTTCACCTTAGGATACTTTTCGATTAAACTAGAGACATCCGAACCTACAATTGTCCGTGCATAAAAATTGGATGTTGTACCTACAAACAAACTTTTAATAAACAAAAATAGTTATTAACAATTTACATGGGCAATGTTCCATTTATTTCTTATTCAAAACAACGTATGAAATTGTTGTAAAAAAAAATCTTAAACAAATTTAAAAATTAAATATATTGATTGAAATACAATATTTGAGATTCACAATCGAATTAAAAGATAAAGTTTGAGATACAAATAAATAAAAATCAATATTAATTAGTGAATTATTAGTTAATAAAATTAAAACAAAAGAATTATTGATTTAAAAATTATAGAATTATGTAGAAATCGTTGACTTTTGCTCATATTAATATTGGGTCTAAGATAAGAATTATTTAGTAAAATCAATGATTTTGATTGATTAATATGAAGTTTAAGTAAGAATTATATACACGGGTATACACAAAACATTATAAAATTTTATATTTCGTAATGAAATCCATATGGATTAGATGATTGTTATTACATGTTAAATGACTACATATTAAAGTATTATATATTTAAAAGGTATTATAAAATTATTATATCATTATTTACTTAAGATTTTAATATCTATACATACGGTATGTTAAATAATTGTATTAAAATATTTAAAAATAATTTTATACATATTTAATATTTTGATTTATATATTCATTGAAAATAGAAGTTAACATATAGTTTTAATATTTTGTGAAAAGAAAAATATTATAAATAAATTTTTTAATTAATTAAATGAGGAAAAATTAATAAAAATCTCTCAAGTTGATAGATACAAAATCTAGTAATTATATACCAAGTATTTAGTGAGGCTAAAAAGTGTAAATTATTGATGGAAAAAAAAGTGTAAATTAGAGAATTTTTCTACAAATACTAATATAATATAATATATAGATAATAAGTATTTAATGAGGCTAAAATGTGTAAATTATTGATGAAAAAAAAAAAAGTGTAAATTAGTGAGACTTTTTCTACAAATACTAATATAAATATTAATATATTTGATAATGATTATTAGGATTTTTAATTTATAACTAATTAAATAATGACATGTCATCAATATTCACTTTTAAAATTAAAGCTTGTTGGTCTATAAACTAGATTATTGTCCCGCGTAATACGCGAGAGAACATATTTAATTAATGACATATTATCGTTTCATAATATCGTAAATTGACAAATATAGATAAAAGATGTTGAAAATGGATTAATTAATACCATGATGCAAAAAATGTAAATCAATATCTTGGTAAAATGAGTTAATTAACAAATAAACAAAGTTTCATTGAAAAGACTATCGCATTTACAATTAAAAGTTGAGAAATCTCTATATATAACTAAGAGATGATAGTCCAAATCCTATGTGACTATCCTCTTCTCTTAAGAAATCATCTTTTTGCATACGTGTCAATTTCTTGATTTTTTTCCCATTTAATTATATTCCAACTCATCATATTTTAATCCTAATGATCAATACATAAATGCCTACTATTTTAATTATATTCCATCTAAGTATGCCAACTATTTTAATTATATTCCACATAAGCATCTAAGTGTATAACATTAATATGTAAAATATAGTTATAAAAATGCTAAAAGTTAGGATTGAACCCATGACCTCTTGCATAACACGAGTACCACATTACCACTTGAGCAGCTATGATTTTCGTTTATTTTTGCAAAAACAAAATAAATACACTATGTTTCGCTAAAGCAAGTTTAAATTTTCTTCTCTCCCCTTTTATCAGATTTTCTTCCAAAATCCAAACATATTTGACAAATATCATATATTCAATTGTAATCTCATTATTTGCATCGTAATCTGACAGTTTTTTATATTATCATAAACTACAAATAATACTATAACTATTATTTTTTTTGTTGTGTATGTTCTCACTCGGTCCATAACCGTGCATCGCACGGGGCATAATCTAGTGTCTCTATATAAGTATATATAGGGGGGAAAAGCATAACATTTCATGATTTGATGTTTATATAAACAATAAATAAAACTTAAAATTCAAGTTATAGTTTGAAATTTAAGATAACCAGATTTGTTTAGTGGAATATAATTGAGAACTGAATATAGATTTGACTTTTTTTTAAGTCGTGTAACTATATTAGTCATTTTTTACAATCTTTCACGTAGTTTAATGCTTATATAAATACACACATAAAGAAAAATTAACAAAATAAAAATAATCTTATATAAATTATCAAAGCATTAACAATATTAGACTAAGTACTACACTTACATTTAATATTAATTTGATTACCGCTCAAGCGAGCTTATAAATACTTTTTTAAAAAAAGATAAATATCATCTTTTTAAAAATTAAACGTATATCAATTTCCCAAATTAGAATTATAGATATTTCTTCACCTCTATTTAAGAATTGAATTTTAAATTTTCTTTCTTAAGTTTTTAGCCTCAAAAAGTCAACTATTTGTGTTTTAAAAGTAATTTTACATCAATATATTAAGATTTAGATTATGTAATTATAGATAAATTTTTAGAATTTTAGAATTTTGAATGGTACAATATTGAGTGTCATTAACCTCCCGTTTTTGATATGAGACTAAATCTAGTAAAAATTATGAATAAAATTAATTATTAATATTAGTTAATTATATTAACAAAATATCTAATAATGAATTAAGTTTACGAAATTTCTTTAGTCTTTTAAGTATGTATTAAGAAAACCTTTTTTAACGGGCTAAGGAAAAACAAGTCCAAAAACTTTGGTGAAGTCGACTGAATAAAAATAAATAAAATATTAAGTTAAACATACAAGATTTAATTATATAAAGTACAAGGACTAATGTTGTTTTTTTCAATAATAAATTTGGTAATGAATACAATTATTTTGATCTAAGGGTTGTAACTAAAAGTTTGAACTCATCTAACGGTCCTTGTTTCTTCATAAAAGAATTTAGGACCTTGTTATATATATATTGTAGATAGTATAGATAGATAAAGATATAGATATATATAAAAATAAAGATAAAAATTATCATATCGTTGTTATATGTTATGTTGGTATATGACAAACTGTAAGACATTATACATTTATACCAATGTTATCAAAATGTTATTGTGATGATGTAAAGTTATTTTTCGGGCAACTGCGAATGACAACACTAGTGATTTTTAAGGGAAAATCATCCATGCAGTTAACTTAACTGTAGGGATGATAGCTGCAGTTGTGTTGTTATGTAGGGGGCAATTATGTACATTTAAAACTTGAAGTAAAGATAAAAATAAAGATAAAGATATATAATATATAATATAATATTATAATATAATAATTAATCTAGATAAAGATAAAGATAAAGATAAAGATAAAGATAAAGATAAAGATAAAATAAAGATAAAGATGAAGTAAAGATAAAGATAAAGATAAAGATAAAGATTGAAGATAAGATATATAGGATAAAGATAAAGAAGTAAAGATAAAGATAAAGATAAAGATAAAGATAATATGATTTAGAAGGATTATAGATAAAGATAAAGATAAAGATAAAAGATAAAGAAGTAAAGATAAAGAAGTAAAAATAGATCAATAATGCGTTATGATATAGTAAAGATAAAGATAAAGATAAAGATAAAGATTGAAAGATAAAGATAAAGATAAAGATAAAGATAAAGATAAAGATAAAGATAAAGATAAAGATAAAGATAAAGATAAAGATAAAGATAAAGATAAAGATAAAGATAAAGATAAAGATAAAGATAAAGATAAAGATAAAGATAAAGATAAAGATAAAGATAAAGATAAAGATAAAGATAAAGATAAAGATAAAGATAAAGATAAAGATAAAGATAAAGATAAAGATAAAATAAAGATAAAGATAAAGATAAAGATAAAGATAAAGATAAAAGATAAAGAAGTAAAGATAAAGAAGTAAAATAAGATTATAGATAAAGATAAAGATAAAGATAAAAGATAAAGAAGTAAAGATAAAGAAGTAAAATAGATTATAGATAAAGATAAAGATAAAGATAAAAGATAAAGAAGTAAAGATAAAGAAGTAAAATAGATTATAGATAAAGATAAAGATAAAGATAAAAGATAAAGAAGTAAAGATAAAGAAGTAAAATAGATTATAGATAAAGATAAAGATAAAGATAAAAGATAAAGAAGTAAAGATAAAGAAGTAAAATAGATTATAGATAAAGATAAAGATAAAGATAAAAGATAAAGAAGTAAAGATAAAGAAGTAAAATAAGATTATAGATAAAATAAAGTAAAGGAGTAAAGATAAAGAAGTAAAGATAAAGATAAAGATAAAGATAAAGATAATATGAATTAGAAGCCCATTAATTTGATAGTAAAGATAAAGAAGTAAAATAGATTATAGATAAAGATAAAGATAAAGATAAAAGATAAAGAAGTAAAGATAAAGAAGTAAAATAAGATTATAGATAAAGATAAAGATAAAGATAAAAGATAAAGATAAAGATAAAGATAAAGATAAAGATAAAGATAAAGATAAAGATAAAGATAAAGATAAAGATAAAATAAAGAAGTAAAGATAAAGAAGTAAAAATAATAATAAGGGATTATAGATAAAGATAAAGATAAAGATAAAAGATAAAGAAGTAAAGATAAAGAAGTAAAAATATATTAATTGGGCATCAAAAGATAAAGATAAAGATAAAGATAAAGATAAAGATAAAGATAAAGATAAATAGAAGACTCAAAATGCGTTATGATATAGTAAAGATAAAGATAAAGATAAAGATAAAGATAAAGATAAAGATATAGATAAAGATAAAGATAAAGATAAAGATAAAGATAAAGATAAAGATAAAGATAAAGATAAAGATAAAGATAAAGATAAAGATAAAGATAAAGATAAAGATAAGATAAAGATATAGATAAAGATAAAGATAAAGATAAAGATAAAGATAAGATAGATAAGATAAGATAAAATAAAAAGAGTCATATAAGGGAGTAAAGATAAAGATAAAGATGGTTATCAAGACATAAATTATAAAACGAAAAATAGATTCTTATGAACCCATTTTAAAAATCAACTTGTTAGCTTATTACTGTAAAAAAATACTGTATAAGTTCTAACCCAAACACCCCTGAATAAGAGACTCATCGAAGATACCAAGACAAGTAGCAAAAGTAAAAAGTAAATAGTATCATATAATTGTATACCTGAAATTGGGTCCGGTGATCTGTTCCGTATTCGTGGCAGATTTCCACTGATCTCGTTGTGGGACAAATCCAAGTAATAAAGATGAGAGGAAATGGTCTCAAACCATTCTGGTATGTTATCTCTAATACTTGCATTTGAAAGAAATAAATGTTGAAGATGTGTTGAGTTCCGAATCAAACTCGGGAATTGGGGTCCGATGTTGCAGGAGCTTGCACTAAAATACTTCAATTGGAAGGGAGGAATCCAATGAGAGCTTACATTCAACGTTATCAATGGATTTTGCGACAAGGACAATCCAGTTAGATTGTTGAGTTTGGTGAAGTGAATTTCAGAAATAGCCCCACTCAATTGATTACTTTCAAGACTAAGCTCTTGGAGGTTAGAAAGTTGACCAAGACTAGTGGGAATGCTCCCACTCAATTGATTACGTGTAAGCCAGAGCACTTGTAGCCTCGTTAGTTGTCCAATGCTTTCAGGTATGCTCCCACTCAATTGATTACGTGAAAGATTAAGCTCTTGGAGGTTAGAAAGTTGACCAAGACTAGTGGGAATGCTCCCATTCAATTGATTATATAAGCCAGAGCACTTGTAGCCTCGTTAGTTGTCCAATGCTTTCAGGTATGCTCCCACTCAATTGATTATTCATCAAGATAAAGCTCTTGGAGGTTTGAAAGCTGGCCAAGACTAGTGGGAATGCTCCCACTCAATTGATTACGTGTAAGCCAGAGCACTTGTAGCCTCGTTAGTTGTCCAATGCTTTCAGGTATGCTCCCACTCAATTGATTTTCATCAAGATAAAGCTCTTGGAGGTTTGAAAGTTGACCAAGACTAGTGGGAATGCTCCCACTCAATTGATTACGTGTAAGCCAGAGCACTTGTAGCCTCGTTAGTTGTCCAATGCTTTCAGGTATGCTCCCACTCAATTGATTACGTGAAAGATGAAGCTCTTGGAGGTTTGAAAGCTGGCCAAGACTAGTGGGAATGCTCCCACTCAATTGATTACGTGTAAGCCAGAGCACTTGTAGCCTCGTTAGTTGTCCAATGCTTTCAGGTATGCTCCCACTCAATTGATTACGTGAAAGATGAAGCTCTTGGAGGTTTGAAAGCTGGCCAAGACTAGTGGGAATGCTCCCATTCAATTGATTATATGAAAGCCAGAGCACTTGTAGCCTCGTTAGTTGTCCAATGCTTTCAGGTATGCTCCCACTCAATTGATTATGAAAGCCAGAGCACTTGTAGCCTCGTTAGTTGTCCAATGCTTTCAGGTATGCTCCCACTCAATTGATTATGAAGCCAGAGCACTTGTAGCCTCGTTAGTTGTCCAATGCTTTCAGGTATGCTCCCACTCAATTGATTACGTGAAAGGCTGATGAAAGAAAGAGAGCTCAAGTTTCCAATAGAATCAGGTATTCGGCCATGGAAGTTGTTTTCTTTTAAGTCTTAGATACACGAGGCTAGTAAGGTTTGATAACCAAACAGGAATGGTCGAAGTTATGTTGTTTCCATAGAGATCGAGTGAATTAAGAGAAGTGAAATTCAAGGATTTTATGGAGGGGATATTGATACCACACCTGGTCAAGTTTAGTGTAAGCAAAGAAGGTAACATGTTAACTGGATGGAACCAATCAATATGCTTACCGATTGTTATCCCTGACAAATCCAAGTGCTTTAACGACGACAACAAAGACACCCACCGCAGATCATCCTTGACCATCAACGAAATGTCATACCTATCTCCGACGTTAAGATTAAGATATTGTAACCTTGACAGATTTCCTAAATGTGGAGGGACTACACCACTAAAACCTGAGTAAGAGAGGTCGAGGTATTCCAAATACTCGAAAGAACCAAAGAATTCAGGAATATTTTGACCCGAGAAATTGTTCATGCTCAGGTCCAAGTAACGCAAATGTTCCAAGTTGAGTAAGGAAGGACTTACCTTACCTTCGAGCAATTTGTTTGTGTACAAAGGATAGTCATCCCTGATAGGCAATGGAGATCGAAGATCAAGTTTTTCAACATGACCATGCCTCCTGTCACACCCAACTCCCTGCCACTCACAACATTCTAATCCGGTCCATGTTGACAGACGATTTGATTCGTCGGTCAGGCCTTGTCGGAATTCAAGAAGTGATTGTCGCTCCCTTTGGTTACAGGTAATATTTGAGGAAGCCATGATCGTGGTGTTGCTGCTGTTTGCGATATGTTTGAAAAAAAGAATAATAATGTAAAAGTGAAAAGAAAAGTGGATTCCATTTTGGAGTAATGAAGATAGAGTGCACGTTGTATAATGCAAAAGCAGGGGAAAATGGGGCACATATATAACACGCATGCCTGAAAATCTATCTTTTATGAACGTATACTTAGGTCGATATTGACTTGAGTCCACAAGACATAATAGTAGACTTGGAGTCAAGGATCACACAAAGTCTTTCAAGTAATAGTAGCCACATACAGAAAAAGCTTGTTTGGGTCCATAACATATTAACGTGTTACTCCTATTATGTGAATACAAGTTGTTTGGGTCATATACAAATAGTTATGATATATTAATTATTCATAAAGTGAGTACAAGTTTGAGATGAAATGTAGTAACTGGTAACAAACTTAAGGTAATAAGGTTAAAATGCAGGTCAGGGCCTAGGGTTTCAGTTTGCTGAACTTTCGGGTTTTGACCCGTGATCATCCCTTAGTTATTTATCGGTTATTGTGGTTTCTTTTAGTAGTAAAGCTTTGCAAGTTGAAAGGTTATTACTATATAATATACCTTTTTAAATGTATGCAGCCTCCTTCAACCTCATTTGATGTGGTGTTCAAGTGCATGTTTGATTACATAGATCCTCATTTTGTAATGGTGTGACCACACAAACTCCTATACATGGCTATTTGCATGTTTTATTATTTAAAATCTCTTTTTATAACTAATACAGTATATCATGGCTAAGTTTATATCACCTGAAAAATACATATAGATGGTGTTGCTCCAAGGGCAAAAAGCAAACAGCATTCAAGACGTTTTCGAGCAGCCAAATATGCAGCGGATGCGGTATGCATTCAGATTTCAATTTTTGAACTTAGCTTCTTCTGAATTGGAGTCAATCTGGTGGATTATGCTTTCTAGTGTTGATGGTTAATTGACTAACCAAAGCAAGGTGACTGAGTGACTATTATTCTTTTTGTGTTTTCTTGTTATTTTGGATACTTAAGAATTTCTGTTTTTGCCACCTATTCTTGCCCACTTCTCAGCCAGATCTTATCAAAGTGGAACAGCTTATTCAGGCGGTAGGCTGGTATGAAGATAAAAATTTTCAGAAGAGAGCTCGATTGCATCAGGTTAGCGATTGTCTTTGTATATTTTACCTGTATATACTTTTTGAGCTCGATTGCATCACTTCGAAGGATTTATTATGTGCTGAATAGTAGTTGTAGTAAGTATGGATGTTTAATCATAGCATTAAAGTTGTTACAACTGATTATATTTTCTTTATTGATTTCATATCGTTATATTTGTCACTTCTCAGATCTTTGTTTTCTTTAGGTCTTATCTTTATTGGTTCGTAGGGTAACAATCTGTATAGTGTTGGAAGAGGAGCCCATTTAAGTTTAAAACGTGCTGAACGGCTCGAATCACTGTTACCAAGATTGAAGGTACATATTCTTTATTGGTTACCATATAGTCCATTATCAAGCTCTATTAATCTTTGGACAAACAAGCTACCACTTACAGCAATCGTTGATAATCTAATATGCAAAAAAATTGTTTGGGGGAATGGGGCACACATATAACACAGCATGCCTTAAAATCTTTTATGAACGTATACTTAGGTCTATATCGACTTGATTCCACAAGACAAAATAAGTAGACTTGGAGTCAAGGATCACACAAAGTCTTTCAAGTAATAGTGGCCACATACAGAAAAAGCTTGTTTGGGTCCATAACGTGTTACTCCTATTATTATCAACCAACGCTGCTTATTGACTGCAGTGTTTGCAAAACTTGTTTGTATTCATGAATGACATAATTGTCGTGATCAAGATTTTAACAGTAGACTTGGAATCTTGAATCATTCAAAGTCTTCCAAGAGCCGGTGCCCACATACTTATCAATTTGTTTGGATCACAAATACATGTTGTCGTGATCAAGATTTTAATGGTAGACTTGGAGTCATGAATCATTCAAAGTCTTTAAGAGCCTGTGGCCAAATACTTATCAACTTGTTTGGGTCATAATAAGATGTTAATATCAGTCAACAGTTGTCGACGGTAGTGTTAAACACGTAAACTCTCCTATCAAAGTAGGATGTGTCTTTTAGAACTTTAGGGGTTTTCTATTCTATCTTGGCTTTCAGAATGACTTTGTGTCTGTCCTTTGATTTTATAATGAGCACCCCAGATTTGATTGAGTTGCAGGTCTAACGTCTGCTTTTACTTAATGATTGTTTTTCACGAGAGTTACAATTTGATCAACTCTAAAATTACTTACTTAATGGTCATATTATGTAGCATGTATTCAAGCCCATCAGGTTTGTTTATCTAGTGACATTGTTGTATTTCGATTAATATTTTACAATGAGCATTAAATAGACATATGATCTTAAACTCTAGGGGCCAACAGCCTGATAAGCTTGAGTACATGCTACATAATATGATAATACATATACTCTAATAGGCCATATATTTTGAAGCCTTGTATCATGTCCATGTATAAGTGTTATAAGGAGGTGTCCGATTAGTCTCTTGGATTTTGAGTCTGTCCATGGAAGGTTTTCAGTTGTGATAAATAATACAGAGGAAACTACTATTCACCTCCACATTACAAGAACAGAAGCTAGCATATACAAAGACAAGATGATATTTGAGTACATACAAGGTTCGATCTTGACGATGGAAATTTTGATTTTGATCGATTAATTTTTTCAATTGTAGAATGAGCATATTTGCTCGTGCTGCCCTTTTTAAAAATAGGTCAAATTTATTACATGGAAAGACGAACATACCTAGACCTTACCCAAATAAGTATGTCAGTTACATAGTGTTACCCGAGAATATGAGACCTGAATGTACAGAATGTACTTCATGATTTAACTGCAATAAAGTCGATATTGTTCGGTACTTTTTCCAGAATGCTGGTGTTGTAACCAGTGTTGAGGTACATGGCCTTTACCACCAATCTCATTCCCCCTAGGCGCCCATCCCAGACATGTGAGCCTGGTTCTGTATGGTCTATATTGGTCTATATTTGATTAAATTATGACCATCATAATGACTGGCAATAGCAATTTGAGGTGTTTGGATCACATAAAAATCACAATAACGGTGTACCAACTGTTGTATCTACCACCACCTTGACTAATACCCCTCACTAAACCATCTGAGGATTCCTAATTTTCTATTGTGCTGGTTTCTTGAAGAAGCATATGGTTGGCCATACTTCAGGTTATAGTTGTAATGTGGACTGCAAGGTGTGTGATCTCTTAAAATGTTATGTGGAATATAATTTGGTCCAGGATGCAGAACTTTACTCCAGTTATAATTACAGGGTCCATGAAGGTGAGGGTCATATACTTTGTGATAATTGATTAATTACCATTTCTACCAGTTTTTAACTTTGAGCTATTGGCCACAATAGCTATCGACTCGAAACGAATCCATTTGGATCGTGATGTCTGTTATGCTCATTCCTACATCATTACAAGATGCTTAGAAAAATTTCAAAAGAAGACGCCATTATAAGTGTCATTTTTGACAAGTCGACTGCTCGATACATTTTTTCTTGGAATCTTGAGAGTGAAAAAGACATGTGAGCCTGGTTCTATATGGTCTATATTTGATTAAAAAAAGTTATGATGAATCCAATTTGCTTTTATTTTTAAAGACTCGGGGAATCGAATAGGAATAGAATGAGAAGAAAAGATAAGGGATCACCATAGCGCAGTGGTTTCATGGAAGTCCCTCTATGAGGCAGGTCTCGAGTTCGAGTCCTGCTGAGGGGGCAGGGTTTACCCTAATTAATGTCGTGCCTTTGGGCGGTTAATTAGGGGTTTATCCCCCCATGTGGTGTATTGGAGGTATCGGAGTGGGTAGCATTCTGGCCTGGAAAACTCCTAGCTAAGGGCAACCCAACGATCGTTCAAAAAAAAAAAAATTTCAAAAATAATTAAGCAAACAATAGGTAAGCACAGGTGAAAGAAACAACATAGAGTTTATGAATTATAAACCATACAACATGAGACAATGGTTATAGTACTTTCACATACTCGGCTAAAAGGTATTCGTCTTATTAAAATTAATTTAAAGAATATTTAAAAGATCAGTTTGTCCCAGTACCTACCCACCCGCCCGTTTTTGATGTACGTGAAATGATATATCTCAGTGAGAACCACAAAAGGATATGGAGTCGAAGCAAGTTTGGCACAACATCCAAGTGTGATTATATTACCAATAACATTTCTGAAGTTTTTAACTCTTGGATTGGTGCAGTGCGCTACAAACCAGTGCTTCAGCTCCTTGATTCCATTAGAGGGAAACTTATGAAGCGATTTGGGAAAAAACAGAAAATTGTGAAAAAATGGAATGGTACCCTAGTTCCTAAAGCTAAGAACTATCTCAACAATTATGTTAAGGTAAGTTCTATTTCTTCCATATTTGAATTACTTATGTATTTTAGATTACTATTGTTTCTTCTCCTTTTCTACTTTACATGTAGAATTTGGCTGAAAAAGGGGGGGGGGGGGGGGGGGGGGGGGGGGGGGGGGGGGGGGGAACTTGGGTGAATATAAAGTTCGTAGAAGTTCTGAAAATCGAGCTGAAGTGGAGTATAAGGGAAAACAATGGGATGTTATGCTAGATCAGAGAACATGTAGTTGTCGGGTTTGGCAAGTTAAAGGTCTTCCATGTGTGCATGCGGCGGCTTTCATTGCTTTTATAAGGGATACTAATTGGGGAAAATACGTCGATCCTTATTTCACAGTTGATAATTTCAAAAAAGCATACGCACTAGAGATTTCTCAAGTGTCTGTTTAATGTATTTTCCAAACTTGCAAGTAAACGCATTTTTCAAAATATATGCTATATAAATTAAATTGCTTATTAATTACTAACAATATTAAAGACTAAAAACGACCCATTGACTTATTGTCCTGAAATCAAGTTTAACCCAACATAGCCAAACAAGAAACCAGGGAGCCAAAAAGACACCGAAATGTGTCTATGGTTGGTACTTGACACTGAAATGTGTAAAGTCTATCAGTTGGATTGATTGGACTTCTTTCAATGTACATATGTAATTGTATACTTGTATATGTTGGCCACTGCACTATTTTGTGAGTTGACGATTTTTTGAATAAAATTTACCTTTAAAAAAAAAATGAATTGTAAACATGCTACAAAAAGACAACAAAAAAGTACAAATTAATGGTCTTTAAATCACTAAAACTCAACGTTCAAGCTTCTCCACTGCTTACATCGACAAAGAATCGGCTTATAGCTATAAGTTACGAAAATGATTTGATGCCAGGGTTAATAAGTTACGAAATTCAACATTGTCCATTTAAATGTAGTTCTTCTTCGAGAAGTAGTAGTCCTGGTTTTAGTTGCTATAACGTCGGCATTATTAAAGATGTCGGTGGTACCGGGTATCTTGGTCACACGGATGAGATTTTTCCTGTTGTGTTTACGAATGCTTATGGGTCGTTTGGCAAATCGGATAATAAGGATGCGTTTAGCTCGTCGGCTAAAATGAGCACCTTTAGCCAGTTTATGGCTAAAGTGAACATGTTTAGCCGATCATCGATATAGTGAACATGTTTTCCTGTTGTATTTTGTAGAAATAAACTTGGAATATCGAATTGAAGAGTAATATTTGTATGCTTATTTACGTCGAAATGTAACTAACTGCATACAAGAGTATTTTTGTTCATATATTTTCAGTGCATTAATTAATTAATGAGTTATACAACATTATTATGTATTATTATATTGCTCTTGATCTGTTATTGTGGTGCCTAACATCATATGGTTTGGTAAGCAATATACTTCATGTGAAGAACCATAATTAATAATATACTTCATTTTAATCTAATCAGGCAAATGATTAGCCTTGATAGATTCATTTTACTCAATCAGGCAAATGATTAGCCTTGATAGATTCATTTTACCTTTACCATAAGTCCTTTCCCTTGACTGACTTTCACAACAGCAGATGATGTCGATAAAAGAAACTACATTTCAACATGTCAAATGATAAACACACCATCATTATCAGCTCATGATACAACAAATCTGAACCCCAAAAGAAAGCTCAAAAAGATGCAAAAGTAAAAATTTGATAAGCCAATCAACATTACAGTACACAGTGAACAATTTAACCCCAAAGACAGCAACAATTTATACATGCCAACCATACTATGTTTTGACAACTATATGAGCAGTTCATGATTACCTCCAAGAAGAACCACATAGCCGAATGACCTCTTCAGCATAGCAGGAGCCCTACCGTCTGTGGCACCACCATTATCAGTAGTCAAGTCGCCATACATGTCTTTAAGCTTGCTTAGAATGCTAGAAGCAGACTCTAGGTTGCTCAAGTCTTCTGGCTGATCAAATCAGTTAGTCCATTCAGGTAAACACAACTAGCCCAAGCATCAAACATATGTTTAGACAAAATTATAAAAGAGTGATGTTTGTGAATCTAAATACCTCATTAGAAAATCTTCCTCCTTAGTCGCGCAAAAGTTTGTATGATTGAAATCGTTAGAAAAGTGTAAACGTTCTCTATCATCTCAAAGTAAGTTACCCTCCAAATTCTAATAAAGTGCAAGCTACCAACAAGTCCCATGAAGCCCGTAACAAAACCCGAGACTATACCAGCATAAAACCACGAACAACCTTGTGACCCATCTTTACCTTCATCCTTGATGGCATGAGCATCCGATAAATTGTTTTCTTCGCAACTCCTTGATAGTAAGGGCCCACATAGCTCAATGTTCCCTTCATAAATAGTAGATGGATCACCTAAAGTTTGAAGTTGATTTCCAATTGGTACTCGGCCAGATAAGTTATTGAATGATAGGTTCAAGTAGCTTAGAAAGTTCAAGCTAGCTAAACTTGAAGGAATTTGACCAGACAACTTATTCGCCGACAAATCTAAAGATTCCATTTGCTTTAGATTTCCAATCGTTGTTGGAATTTGTCCGCTTAGTAAGTTTCTAGAAAGGTTCAAATTCTTTAACGCCACAAGTTTCATCAAAACATCAGGAATTTCACCAATGATTTTGTTGCTCGAGAGGTCCAAGGATATAAGAAACCTAACACTCTTGGTGTACTTCAATTGAATGCCTTTTGAATAAGTCACAATATATTCTTCATATCCACTGCTATTATAAGAAATGTAATCACTACTCACGGTACTAGTGCCACTGTAACTAAAATTGAT